>CM022177.2:15870034-16046203 GCA_011420285.2 Erysimum cheiranthoides
AAAAAAAAAAAAACAAAAAAAAAAAAAAGGTTTAGTTTCAAGGGTTTTTTTTTACATAATCTCATGATTAATATTGTATGGAGAGATGAAACTGTTAGTTGCAGATATATATAGATCTATATAATTGATGAAATAAAGGAAAATGGACTTACTCCAGAGCATACAAATATCTGAAACTGACTTTCTTGTGGATATAAGCAATCTCTTTGGTCTGAGAATCCAAGCCGATCAAACAAGAAGTAAGGATTAGAAGAAAGACGATACAGACTCTCAGAATCACTTCTGTTTCTCTCAGTTTCACCATCTCTTTTCTCCCTTAACACCTGCTTCCTAGAGGAATATTCACTACTTTTAATAATCCTCCGATCTCTCTGTCTCGCAATTTTTTTTTATAAAAGAAGTTTAGGTGTATTTTTATGAGAATGAAGGAACGGGAACATAAATTTGTAACTGTATAGTATAATATATAGAATGGTTTGGAGTTGAGAGGATTTGGCAGGTGGAATATCAGATTAATATATATATTTTTGATAATAATATTGATATATTTATATATACGCGGCAATTTGCAGATCACTTATATAGTTGTGAGTAAAGACTGAAATGAAATACAGTTGGACTTCTCGATTGGCATTGAATTGAATGTTTGATGAACTAACGGCTTCTAATGAATTTGATACGTAAGAACTTTCTAATTAATTTCTGTCTTTATCTCTAAAGGTAAAAGTGATAGTTAGCCGGGATCTTCGTGTTTTGATTCTTTTCCTCTCTCTTAATACACTATGTTTGGTGAGTTAATTTTGTTGTAGATTGTGAACAAAGTTATTTTCAGTGAGTTTATATCTCATATTTTCTGGAATTTATAAGGAAACATTTTATCATAAAAGAATCGAAACAATTTTGTTGGTTTTTTCTTAATCATATATGAACTTTAATCAGAATATTTGGCTTATGATTTTTGTAAGCTAGAACCTTTTTTTTTCATTTTAAAAAATAATTCTTCTGAAAAACTCATCACTCTTTAAGTAAGGTTTTAATTCAATTTGATGAGCGAAACCCCATTCGTTTAGTCGATTGATCTACCAACAATATGTACCAGCAGCTTTTTGTAAAAATGCAAATCGAATTTTTTGTTTAGAGAATAATATTATTTAAATTGCCGCAGTCTACGTCTTTGTCTCCATCTTCACGGTCGACTAAATCTCTAACGGATATAGAGATGCATGATGTGTTCATACATTGTCACGAGTGGCTCTAAATGGGTGATTTGACTTAAACCCGAAAGTAATTAAGATGGAACATGACAATCTTATTCTTATACCACCCTCTTCAACAATCTAAATTAACCTAAACTGTACTTGTGTTTATTGTTTAGATCTATTTTCATTATCTATAAATTGAAATTTCTCTCTTTTTATTCTTGAATATGTATATAATATAAATTGTTCAGTTTCAAAAAAATATAAATAAATAAATAAACAAATTGTTCCTTTTCGATATATAAAGACCCTCTTCACACCTCTATAAAAAGATTACTTTTAGTTAATATTAACCAAAAATTGTTTAAAATATACACACAAGTTATTGAGTTTTTGATAAAATTAAGTTATTGTTGGGACATAAGTTTGTTTTATCTGTAAATTAGTATAGGTATTTTTGAAAAATATATCATAACTAAAGAAAAAATCAATGCCTAAATTATTAGTTGGTCGGGGAAAAAAAAAATTATTAGCTGGTCCAACAACGGAGTTTTTTTTTTTTTTTTTTTTAATCAATAAAAACGGAGTTTGATGAGTGTGATATTTTTTTTTGAATAATTAATTATGAAAGTTCATTATTGTGACTAATTTTTATTGAATGTTACTTTGTTGACGTATTAATGCAATGAGTGAAAAATGACATTATGGACACTTGAACTTAAGTTAAAGATCTTAAAAATGAAACTGAATCATATGAAATGGAAAATCTTGGATAGTAGAAATTTAGTTTGAAATACCATTGTCGTGGAGAAAGTGAATAGGTATTGAGACATATTCGAGCTAACGGATCCCATTCTCTCTTTTTTTTGGGGCTGAAACGGATCCCATTCTCTCAATCTGCAATATTCTGGTTCTATGGCTTCCTCAATCAACCTCTCCAATGCACTTTAATTTTATTGGACTCTCTGAAACTATTTCATCTTTTCCTCTAATTGCTGCAATTATGTAAGCTCAAAATGATATCTACGTAAGGAAACCCCAAAAAAAAAGATGAAAATATATTACTTAAAATTATATATATTGGTATTGAGACACGTTATGTGCTATAAATTGGACTGTCCAAAAAGTTCATATTCTAAATGGGGCTCTAAAAGTCTTTAATGTTAGGCCCTATCAGTTAGTTGGACCAACCAACGCATTCATTAAACTTTGAAATCAAACATATCTTTCCAATTTTTGAATTTCACAATATAAACATGTTAATAATTTTATTTTTTTGACGGCATGTCAAGAATTTTATATTGAATCACAAAAAAATAAAGGTGCTGTAAGAAAAACAAGGACAATTCTTTACACTGAAAATTTCATAATAAAGTAAAAATAGGGGACTCTGTTGTTTTGATTGTTGTGTTTCTTTTGTGTGTAATTTTGTAAGCATATTGATGCTGGTTACATTACATTCCACACAAAACAAAAAATCACACATGGCGAGATAGATTGTCTTATCAGAGTAAACGAAAAAAATGTATTATCAGAGTACAACTTTTTATTTTCTCAGCCAGATTACATATACGTGTATGATCGTATCTCAGAACACCAAAAGAAAGAAAAATAAATAATTCAAAGTAACATCACAAGAATGAAACAAAATGAAGAGAAGATAAAGAAGTTATTGAGGAAAATGCTCGAAATTTCCCATAGTAGGATCAGAGGGAACACTCCTTGGGGAGGCCTTGAGGAAACCTCTTAAAATCGGTACAGTAGTTGTAGATCATGAATTCGTCTTGCACCCACTTCATCTGTCCGTACTGGTGAGGAGTGAGAGAGGTCCACATCCACGAGTTGTTGTTTGCGTCACAAGTCACCCATGTTGAGTTTGATGTCCTGCTGCATGAGCTTTGGTCGTTGAAGCTCCTGTAGGAGGCCCTGAATGGTGCGTTGTTCCAGTCGATCTTCACGCGACCACCTTGTGTCGCCCAGTCATCAGCTTCCCAAAGGCTTGAGTATATCTTCATTGGTTGGTTCTTAGGGTAAGCCACCCCATCTTTCTCGTTGTTCTTGAACACCCGAATTGGGATCCCATCTACAAGGAACCTTTAGACACAAGAAACCAAGATTAATGTCAAGAAAGAGAATTCTTGGTTCAGTTCTCCACCTTTAAGGGCAGAAAAAATGATTGATCAAATTCTATTAAGTCAGACTCATAATGATCATTTATCAAATAATGATTCTGGTTATCAAATGATTGAATAACCGGGAACCATAGACATTTTTAATCGAAAGAAAACCTGATTTTCTTAATTACAGTTTTCATTAAAGTTTTATCTCTTGTAATTAAAAGGGAACATAACAAAGTATCACATAATGAAAGCCACAAAAAACAAAGGCACATAAAGAAGAGAAAATAATATCAGATTAGACGTGTCAATGTTTAATATATACACTTTGATATCAAAATTAATTGGTAATGAATGGACTAACACATATATTTCATATACTACACGTACGACTATATTGCAATTTATTATCAATGTAGGATTTTCTGATAAACTATCTACTCACATGATGTTAACAGGGTTCCAGTGGACGGTGTAGGTGTGGAAATCGGCGGTAGGATCGAACCAGAGACGGAATTGCATCTCGCGGTCACCTTTACCTCCGGTGAACACATTGGTGTGGATAGTGTAAGGTTGTCCTGTGAGATTTCCCAAGAACTCGAAATCAATCTCATCCCATGTTTCACCTTTCGACGAAAGCTGCCACACATAATATATATCACATTAGGAGGTAATTTCAATTATTACCGATTGATTTAACAAACTCTAATCAATCAATTAACAAGGAGATTTCGTACGTAGTAGGCGGTGACGGTGCCAGCGGAGTTTCCAGCGACAAGCTTGAGCTTCATGTCGATCTTACTGAACAAGTACTCCTTCTTGGACTGAAAACCAGAGCCGGAGATCTTGTCAAGAGTGCAAGTGAGAAGCTGTCCATTCTCGTATATGTTGGCACGACCATCTCCCCAAGTGATATCAAAGCTCTCGTAGAAGCTTCCGGCTGATGCAGCCACTACAAAGAAGCCAATGGCGAGGAGAAGAGACAACAACAGAGGCTGTTTGGTTGCGAAGGCCGCCATTTTTACCCGGTCTCTGTTGTTTCTCGCCGTGGGATAAGTGTTTGTAGAATATGGATTTAGAGAAGTTGGAAAGAGTGGTTATATAAAGAGAGTTTCGTGGAGGCACATTATCGACGTGGTAGTCTTAAACTTTGTATGTAATACTATTTAAATCAAGAAATATTCGGCCTTACACCGTTACACGGTTCAACGTAGACAGGTTCGTGGAACTTTTGTGTGTCTAAAGTGTTATATTTTTCTCTCCAATAGATTAATTGTTGTGTATCTGTCACCAAAATAAAAATTTATTTGTTTTTCCTAATTAAAATTAGTTTAAATCAAAATGCCGTTTATAAATAAAAAAAGGGTTGAAGGATTCTACCGATCGATTATTATTAGATCGGATTATTTAATAGTCAAATAGCTTATATACATTAATATTATAAGTCTTACTTGAGGAATCAATAATAGGAATCTCACAGAAAATGATGTTCATTAACTTTTCAGTTTTTACTTTCCACATCAAAACAAAATGAAATACTATACATCTCTTATTATCGATAATTAATCATTATTGATTAAATGCTGATACCGTAAATTTTATTATTACTAGGTTAGATAATTTGGAATATCTTTTTTATACTGAATAAGTTATACTGAACAAAAGCAGAGTGAATGGTTGAAGTTGAACCATGCATTTATGCTTTTAGTCTTACGTGATGCACTGATGCAAATTAAATTATCTATCGACAAATAGTCCAGTAATTTGTATTAATATAGTCCGATAAATAGAAAATAAAATAAAAAACGTAACTTCCTTAAAAGTGTACAATTCATTCATGTTGGACCAAGCAGCTATATCCAATTGGATACCACAGCTCCGACGGAAGGCATGAGAATAGTTCACATTGTTAGGGAGCTTGCAATGAGGCTCATGGCCATGCCCAAGGCTCTGAAGGGTTATATAGGGTTTAGTGTTGTTCATATCTGGAATTGAAATAAGCAGTATAGTACTCCGGTCTCTGTTTTCCTTTTGTTTATTTGTTCTCACATTGGTCTATGACTTTGATTTTTCTGGTCGTAGGTTCAAATGTTTTATCTCTGTAAGGTGATGGATCATTTAATTACTTGTATAGTTACATAGAATGAAAAAATAACAGATGTACCCAAACACTAAGCTAATCTATACGATGAATTAAAGAATGATATTTCTTAATGGCCTTGGATCATTTGTTTAAACGTGTTACGCAGCTAGGCACTCTCGTGGAAGACCTCGAGGGAACCTCTTGGAGTCCGTACAGTAATTGTAGATCATGTAGTTACTCTGCACCCATCTCATCCGTTCTTGACCTGTCGAGTCTAGCTCCTGGGAAAGCCACGAACCACTAGTCCCTTGTCCTGAAGCGTTAGGGCACGACGACTGGCCGTTGATCATGACGCAAGCTTCTTCGTTAAAGCCACGGTAAGAAGCGGTGAAGGGAGCTTTAGACCAGTCGGTTTTGACCAGACCACCCCTTGTGGCCCAATCTTCGGCGTTCCATAGACTCGAGTACATTCTCATCGGCTGGTTCTTAGGGAACAGAGTCCCTTGAGATTCCATGTTCTTGAATTCTCTTATAGGAGTTCCATCCACGGAGAATCTAAATTGATAATTTAAAATAAACATGTTTAATAAGATTCAAAAACGTTGTGGTATATATGAGTTTAATTAAGATATCCTTATATTTCTGCAAAAATAAATTTTGGTTATAAAACCAAAAGTACTCATTTTAACCATTTTCATTTAGTTGTATAGTTTTGGATCGGATCAAATCAGTCACTTACATGATGCGTTGAGGGTTCCAGAGGATAGAGTAAGTGTGGAAATCACTAGTGGGATCGAACCAGAGTTTGAATTGTTGTTCTCTATCGCCTTTGCCTTGGGTGAAGACATTTGTATGAAGTGTGTAAGGGTCACCACTTAGATTTCCCAAGAACTCGAAATCAATCTCGTCCCATGTAGATCCAGGGGACTTCAACTATAAAAAGCAACAAAAACCCATTTAGCTAATCACTCTAAATTTGAAAAATATGTCCACTTTAGAAACAACACACTAAAGAAAGGGACTTACATAGTAAGCGGTGACTGTTCCGGCGGAGTTTCCGGCGACGAGTTTGATCTGCATGTCGATTTTACCGAACAAATACTCGTTCTTGGATTGGAATCCTGAGCCGGAAGCTTTATCGAGAGAGAGTGTGAGAAGATCGCCGTTATTGGTGATCTGCCCACGTCCGTCTCCCCAAGTTATCTCTACGTCTCGATGAAAATTGGCTGAAACAGAGCAAATCATAAGAGCAGCAACCAGAGGAACTAAGATGGTGAAGTAACTGATCATCGCCATTGCCAAATGACTTTTTTGGTTTGTTTGTTTTTTTTTTTTTTTTTTGGTGGATTTGTTGGGTTTTGGTGAGGTCGAAATGGTTGTATTTATAGTAAGAGCAGAGGAAGGTTCGATCCGGGCGATGGGTTTGGTGAAAAGGCAAAGGCGCGTCTTGATTCGGACAACTGGAGGATGGAAAGTGATGGCTAATGGCTTTGGAGTTGGAGACGCGGTTTTGACATATACTTATATGTCTCTTTTTTCTTTCTCAAATACATTTATTTAATCTTGACCATCGTCGCTTTTTCTAGATGGGCGTATGGGACACAGCTAAGATCTCCCTACTTGTGATCTTTATTGACAAGTTTCATATTAACCAAAGGATCCAAGTGCAGCCTTGTTAGAATCAGTACCCACACGGACGTAAATTCTAGAATACCCTATAAATAAGTTTTTGCAAAAACAAAATTATAAATTTAGAGTTATTTTTCAGAAAGATGTTATATATATAAAATCTTTAAATAAATAAATGAGTTCTTCAAAATTGAAAAGCAGTTAACGTAAATTGAAAAAATCCTGAAAGTTTTTCTGAAAAAGAAAAAATCCTGAAAGTTTTTTATTTGAGTTAGTCAAATTTAAAGAATATTGTGAGAAAAATATTTTAGTTTATTCTAGGTTTACCGAATCCAATATCTCTCTTTTATATTTACTAAAGTATGTTAAACATGCTTCGTGCTGCATGACTAAAATATCTACTTGTTTGGTTATCCTAGTTTTAACTTCTTGTGAAAAAAACTGAGACAAGAACATATTTTTCACAAGTTGGGCAATGAGTCTCTATTTATTGGGTCTTTAATCAATCGAAGACGTTAGTGGGCTTGTGGGCTTTATAAGTCCATAGTTAACTCCGGACCTGCAAGTTTAAAAGACGATAAGAATCAGATTATTTACCCAGCTGGCCAGCTTCTGAAGGTTAGTAGTTTCTCTCATGAGTCAATAAGGTCATCGATTATTTTCATGGAAACTAGTTTGGTGTGATGCATTTTTTTATTTTTTTTAGAAAGGGTTAATGTGTGATTCATTTTCCTAATACTTTATGCACAATTCGATCAAATCTTTGACCAGAATTCTCTGAAGAATTAAAAGAAAGCAAAAAGATTTTCATAAGAACACAATCAGAGACTAGAGGGAGTAATAGAGGAAGAGCAAGTGCTGATGTCATATCCTAATTGCTGCATCAGTGCAAGTAATGCTCTTGTCTAATTAAGCTATATCAAGCAAACAAAAACCCAAAAAGGAATAACTATGGCCGAAGATTTGAAACCTTATCGGCAAATGATGTTGATATATTTACCTAAACTGTACAAGGCTTCTATACACTAGCAAGCAACCTGACTATTCATTCATCATCATCAAGCTCCACGATCTGTGCTCTCCTCTCAGCAGCTTTTCTCCTGATGAAGAATCCCCATCTCATTGCAGCTTTTATCTTTAGCCACCCAACAACCGCTTTTCCTGATTGGCCACCACGATCATCATCATATCCCTGCATCATCGGTGTATATGGGAAAGCAAACCCATTTTCTCCATTGCCTCCCATGCTGAAGAGTTGGAGCAGCTGTTGCATGTCCTCGCTCTCTAATATTTCATGGCTTCGTAGCCGAATCTCTTCCTCTGAGAGAAAGTTGTTCTCAGGCTGGTTTGTCCAGTTTTCAAAAGGATTAAGATTTGCCTGGTCAACAGAAGATTTGATGTCTTGGTACCCACCTGTGGATGACTGTGGAGGACCAAGAGCCAACCCAGATGCATTTTCATTCTCTATGGTGGATTGAGTTTGATGTTGGTGTATTCCCATAAACTGATCTTGCTGCGAAACAAAATCGAATTGTGCTTGTGGGTTATGAGGCTGGGCTGTTGCCAGCGGTTGATTATAACCTGCAGTAAAGATAAAAAAAATGGAATATAACCTTATGATGCAGAACCAAGAACACAAGATCTGAGATTTAGTAATGTACAAGGAATTGATTTGCCAACCTCTGATTGAGAATTCTGGAAACTGACTAGGAGCAGGAGGCATTAGAGATGGAAGCATGGTAGAGTAATTTTCCGGAGCTGCTACAGGATCAGTCTGAGAAATATCCAACCTCTCAGGCTGGTTGAAGTTTAAAAGAGATTTGCCTTCATACTCTACGACCTGGTTCCAATTTTCATATGCTTTCTTCACCAGTCCATCCACATATACCTTTCAAAATTAAACACCAAAATTTTTATACTACTGCATGCATATAACAGAAGTGAAATATAGAATCAAGCATCACTAAAACTAAGATCTGGAGATCTAAGTTTTGCAGAACAATACTACCAAATAGCATGAGGCAAATAAGTGCCAAAAATTAAGGAGAATGTAATAGACCTTTTGGCTTTCAGAGAGTGAATCAGCAGATAAGTATCGGTCTCCAGAAATGAGGCCATTTAACTCGTAGATGTTATTGAACACAACGCCAACAGTCCTTGAATCTTCAGCATAGTAGATATAAAGCTTACCGCTTAGGACACATGTTTTTGCATGCTCCACTAGCAAATCCCACATCTTGTTTGACATGCCACTTCCAAGAATCTAGACAAACATCAGATATTGAATGAATTTTCTCATCCAACAGCAATGAGCTTGATTTTATAGGCACTTACAGCTCGTAATTTTGCAGAATCCCTGACCAATTTTCTCAGAAAGTCTTCCACAGTGACTATTCCTGCAGCGGTTAGCTTCTTATGGAACGCCCCATCTTTACCAATCTTGTCCAACCTCCACACCTCATCATTCAAAGCAGGTGGATAATGTTTCTTGTACACTGCAAATAACAATCCAACAACGCATAAATTCAGAAAAACCAGGCACAAGGCACAAGGCATAAAGAGATCAAGAAAACAAAACACATACATTCGCCCCTGTGATCTTTAACAGAGAAAGCTTCAGTCTTTGCCTCACGTATGCGTATGCCATCACAATACCCAGATGCAGCCCTTAAACCAAGTCTGAACTTGCGACTTCGGATCCAGCTCGAATTATCCGTGAAAACAATTTCCCCCAATGTGCCTACCCCTTCCTTGAGAACTACAAACAAGTCTCCAGTAAGCAACGGCCTCTTTCCTTCACGCTCTTTTACTACATGACTCTCAAATTCTTCTTGGGTCCAATCTTCATCATCTTCGTTGTTAAAGTCACCCCCGAGAACAACAACCTCGAGCTTCAGAGAAGCTTCTGGTCCAAATGTTACAGGACGGCCAGTGTTTGCATCAATCAATACAACATGGATTGCAGCACCTTGCTCTCCTTCCACTCTTCCTCCAGTGTATAAGGGGAGAGATAACCTAGACTTGAAATGCAGCTGCAAGTTCCGGCCATCTGGACACCCAATTCGTTTTGGAGAAGACCCAGAACTGCAAAGTGCTAATAATATATCAGGATATACAATACCTACAGTCGAATGAGCTAAAGCATACATCACACTATCCAAGGACCTCTAAGTTATATAGTAAGCTCGCCATTGAGCATAAGGTGTTACCTTGCAGTAAGCCTAGCAGGGGCTAATTTTGCTAAAGCACGTTCCACTTCCTCACTAACCTGTTCAAAACCAATACCGTACTAGTGCCTTAACAAAAGAAAACTGATTCATACCTAACTTTTTAAAGAGATTAGAAAAAGAATACAACAAAAACAGAGCATCCTTTGCTCCGACAAAAGCAAAGAGATCTTACAACTCGGCGGAGGATAGGTTCCAAAGAAGAGCAAAGCTTCTGCAAATTGTCTACTTTCAGAGCCTCAACAATCACACTGCCCAAAAGAATAAGATGACCAGGAAAAAAAAAAAAGTCTTTGTTTAGAAATCAGAAACGATTGGGTAAAAAATCAGAGAAGGTGAAGAGAAAAATACCTAGCAAGAGCAGGACGCTTTCGCTCAGGCTGGTCGTTATCGTTCCCCTCTAAATTCCTCTTCATATCGTTAACCCTAATTTCTGAGAATCTGCAAACAATTCAAGTACATAAATCAGACTGAAGAAAAGCCCTCGGAAATCACTCATATCCCCAGAAAACCCTAAATCTCGTAACGAAATCCTCCGCGAAATCGCACAAGACTTGGCATAGACTCTCTCAGTGACCAATAGGAAGACAAATTAGCAAGCAAGCGAAAGAGAAAATTACATGTCCGGTCGCCTGAGTGGATTAGCCGGCAACGGAAGTAATCTGTGTTGTCTAATAATTTTCCCACAGAGTCTCCGTTCTTGGATTCTGTGTTTTGTTTGGTAAGGGGTCAACCTCGGTGTGACAGACTGCGGAGTGTGTTATTTTATGCGATGAAGTCTACGCTTATCTACGGTGGAGCTGCCGTGCGCGTCACGTGTCGACACTTGGCAAATCAGCGGGGGCCCCACTACGACATCCTCCAAATGATCCACGCCACTCCTCCGATGTGACTTTCAGATTGTGATATAAAATCGTAGCCGTAGGTTCCACGTTGAACTGCTTTTATTTATTTTAATTAAAGTATATCCTTTTTTTTTTTTTTTTTTGTCTTGATGTTTCAAGGAAGAATACGTTTAAAACAATTAGAATGTTCAAACCGGATTTTGATTGTGTTTTTTTTCTTTACCAGTGATCAAATTCTATTTTATTATTTCTGATCAATTAGATTTCCCTATTCGTCATTCTTATAACGTTTTTGTCCCAATGACACTTGATACTTGAGTACGAAACCAACTAATCTATCATAAACCTCATTCTTTTTTTAATAACTAAACCTCACCTTCTATAGTTTTAATTCTAATACTTCCCTTCTCTTTTAAAAAATATTTCTAATACTTCAATCTAGCCCCTTTATTTATCTTTAGTTCAAAGACAAAATATAAATCAAATAATAAAAACCAACTTTCATGGTTAAAATATCTACAACTCTCCTTTACTAAAGCGACACATAGTGGTAAGTGGTAACCATAATCGAACATGGAAGCCACTTCTAGTTGACATTCACAAATTGTATTTTTGTCATCATTAATTATGCACTAAATTAAACATATAAATGATCACCCAAATCATTTTTCTTCCACCATCCAAAACAAAATCTTTGGAGGCACTCCACAAAGAAAAGATGGCGACCACAACATCAAGCCAAGCCATAGTTTTCACAGTTGCCCTTCTCTTGGTCGCCATCCAAGCTGTTCATGCAGACTATTACCGTCCGCGACTACCTACAACCCCGAGCCCTCCTCCCTATGTCGCACAGCCCAAGCCGCTCCCAACTCCCAGCCCCAAACCTATCCTCTATCGTCCTCCTCCCACCTACCAACCACCCACAGGCTCGCTCGAACAACAATTTCTTGATCCACATAATGTTGTCCGAAGCCGCCTAGGTACTTTTATATACTAATCATAATGTTAAGACCATATGTGATTATATATAGTTAAGACTATGTATGAGCACAAACCGAAACGGTCACTTCGGATCTACGTAAATATATGTTGTCATAGACTCATAGTCATAAGAAACTATAAAATAACACGATTAATCTACTAAATGATATCTTTTTGTTACAATTGCTATCTAACTAATGGTTGAAAAGTACTTTTGTAGTTAAGAGTTTGCTAGAATTTCTTTCTCTATTTAAAGTAACATATAGGATATTGTTGTATGAAATGGAATACTAACCAAAACAATTCCTTATTATGATACTTACTTAGATAAAAGGCCCGATTTGCTTTATTTTCCTTTAATAATCTTAGGTAAGGCCCTGCTTAATTATAGTGATGACCTGAATTTCGAAAACTGAGATTCAAAAGGTCTCCAACTCATAGGATATATATGTCCTAATTAATTTGTACATGTTATAAAGAAACGGAATACCCTAAAAAGCGACCAAATTGGATATCATTGTTAATATAATTGTGGGCTCAAAGATAGTATTAGTAGTGGAATTGTATTGATTTGATTAATTTCAATCCCAACAGGTCTGTCTCCATTGGTGTGGGACAGCAAGATTGCGACCTATGCAACATGGTGGGCTAACCAGAGGCGATACGACTGCTCCCTAACCCACTCGACCGGTCCATACGGTGAGAATTTGTTCTGGGGAAGTGGCTCAGACTTTACTCCGACTTTCGCAGTGGAGTCATGGACCGTGGAGGCTAATTCCTACAACTACATGAGCAACTCGTGTGAAGGGAGTGGTATGTGCGGTCACTACACTCAGATCGTGTGGCGCGAAACCAGGCACCTAGGTTGCGCCCGAGTTGTCTGCGAGAACGGCGCGGGAGTTTTCATCACTTGCAACTACGACCCCCCGGGTAACTACGTTGGAGAGAAGCCTTACTAACTTTGTCTAACACTTTGGTTTTAAATTAACGTTGCTGATTTCTTAATCTATGTTTTTGTTCTTCGTGACTTTTGTTTCTTTTAAAATTTATCATCGTATTATGGATCTTAAGTTGGTGGTGTTATGAACATTTTGTTGTTTCTACCTTTCATTTTGTGATGGTCATGTCCCCAAATTATATTTTTAATTGGTACACAAAGACCTTTCTAGTTTCATTAATTTCTTAGATCATAACTAAAATTTAGTGTTTAATTATTTACAAGTACTACGCAGATGTGAACACAAACAATATAATTTTCCTTTTGTATTTGGAATTTCTTAAGAAATCATATTGTCTTTTTATATTTTATAATTTTTTGTATATTGGGCATTCTTACGGATATATCAATACCCGTTAATGCAATTACAACCATCATTTGAAATAATCAAGATACATAATCATTATCACAAACCCACAAACACATCTATTTTCTAGTAAAATACACAATACATCCACCTAATCTCCTTAAAAAGTCATAATAATTTCTAAAAAATAAGATGACTTTTAGAGAATTCTTAATAGATAAATGATGATCAATTAATAGGGTTTCTGGCCGATGTAGTTACCAGGAGGATCATAGTTACAAGTCATGAAGATTCCACCGTTGTCGCACACCACACGTGCGCACCCGACCCTCCTCGTGTTCTTCCACACAATTTGTGTGTAATGGCCACACATCTGCCCAGGGTCGCACGTGTTGGAGCCGTAATGATAAAACCTCTTCTCGCTTGCCCACGCAACCACTGCGTCGGCCGGAGACCAGTTGGCGCCGTATCCCCAGTAAATGTTCTCGCCGAGATTAAACTCTCCGTCTGAGAAAGAGTGTCTCAAAGCACAATCTGACCTTCTTTGATTAGCCCACCTTTGAGCGTAGTTCTGGAGTCTGCTGTCCCACATCAAAGGAGGTTCGAATCGTGCGGCACGGACCAGGTTGTGTCGGAACAGGAACTGCAAGGAGTCGTGGTCACATCCCGGACACAACCCCTTACAGATTCCGAACACCTGACCGAGTGTTGAAGATCTGGTTAGTGATGAAAACGAAACGACGACATTAATGGCACCTAAGAGTAATATTACTCGTAAATAGGATGAGCTCATCCTCTCTCTTTTTTGAGATTATATTGTTTTGTAGGTGCTAATGGATTCGGAGGTTCAAGTGTGTTATTTAAATATACAGAGAAAAAGAAGGAAGAGATAAAAATTGTGTTGGAAATGTATGGATACAAATTTGAGTTTTATTTAGCGGCTCTGTCTATTTGTTTAACCGCGTAACGTGGATTGCCTATGTGTTGAAAGAGATTGCTTTGTCCAGAAGATTGTAAATTTTAGAAAGCAAATTAAAAAGAGATTGAGGATAAATATGGATTGTATTATTGGAGAGAGATATATATGATCATGTAGAGGATATTATTGTGTTTTGTGTAAATGATATGCTTGTGTTGTCTCGTGAACCCTAATGTTGGCCGTATTAGATAGGCTGATATGGGTTATAATTAATGGTGGGTCGTCACTCGTCACAGAAAACTCCAATATTGCACTCACAACATTATTTCTATTTTAAACTAGATTACTAGAAAAATAAACATCTCTGAGTTTGCATGGTTTATTTTTTGCTCATGATGTGGTTTTTCTTTCTTTGGGTGTTCACTCTATTCTTATACAGGGCCGGACCGGAGCGCATAAGCAACATAAGCCAATGATTAGGGCCCTAAAAATTTTATAGGTTACTCAAAGTTAAAATAAAACAATTTACTACTAATTTTATTTGATTTTTTATCTATAATATTTACAAAATGATGAGATTTGGTTTTAAAAGTCTTTTTTTATGTATTTAGTTTTGATGATTAATGTGATAATGTCTATGTTTGATGTCAACTTTAAACTTCTATTGTTTCCTTTGTTAGTAAGTTTATAACATTTTAAAAAAAATTAATTTTGAATAGGGCCCTCATAAATGTTGGACCGGCTCTGTTCTTATATATATATATATATTTTTATTATTATTTTTTTTTTTGATAACCGTGGGGATCCTAAAGGCTTTCTAGGCCCAAACTGTTCTTATATACTTGATTAAGTTATGAATGGGAAGCTTACTATTACTATGCGCTAAAAAGGTTCATGGTTGATGCATGATAATGTCATCACTCTCAGAAATAGGCACATAATTTAGTGACAAAGTCCACAGATTGTCATTATTCACCAAAGGAGATCGACTCCTATATTTTTTGATGGGGTTAATGGGATTTGAGCTGACCTGTGTAGACCCCAAAAGAAAAAGGTTATCTCATTAAATCAAATGTATACCGAACGTTAGCTTGTGTACTAGCTAGTACTGTACTACTAATTAAGATCGCTTTATATGTGAGCAATATAATCTATACAAATGATCGATAAAAGAGAACTCGAAACAGCTAGGAATGAAGAAGGATCCAAAAAACTGATTGAACGAGCAAATTGCGCGCATTTGCATAAGACAAACCGAAATCAAAATAATTAATGTAAAAGAGGTTCTACTTGTACTTAGTTTTGATTTCGACTTTTGTCGTCATACATGTGCAATATATATATATATAATAATAATCATAGCATGCAATAATTGATTTAATTGTGCTTTAATTTTTAACAGAAAAACAATGCAAACAATTAATTAAAAAGAGTAAACTTACCAAACTAATTTTGATGAAATAAATCTCTACATATTATTGAAACATTAAAAAAAATTATTGAATGAGAGGTAATTACTACAAACTTTGTTTTTTTCTAACATTTCTCTTGATTTCATTTTTCTAACATTTCTCTTGGTTCATGTTAATGAGATATTAAAATTTTTATATCTCTATACTGTTAATTAAAAATTTTATATCCCTAAGTCTTCCAGAATTAGAGTTAATTTATTTATTTTCCTGTTACCAATCACCACTAATGTAGGGGGATTCCTTTTTAATTAACCTCTTATAGAATTAATTTATCAACCATCCTATATTAATAAAAAATAAAAATGGTTAAAATTGACCAAATGTTTCTCTGTGTCACCGCGCCTCCGCAATAACCGCAAATGTAACGCTTCTTCGCCGGAAAAGTTAAGCGACGACTTGTCATCACTTGGGTAGTCAGGGAGGTTACTGATTCCTTCTTATAGCTTCCTTTTACTTCCACATGATCGCTTCCTTCTCCAGATTCCAAATCTCAATCCCCGATTTGATTCCGTCTCCACCTCGATTTCTTCGGCCTAGTCAACACCAGTTCCGTTTCGGGTTCTACTTTCGATTTCCCGCTCAACCGAAGAAGCTCGATCAAATGGAGTGGATGAACCGCCTTGGAATCGGTTGCTTTGCGGCGAATCGGAGCAAAAGAGAGCTGAAGACGGAGATCCATAACGGCGGAGAGGATTTTTTCGATGCGGCTGTTATGGAATCTGCAGAGAAGCCGGATCATTTGGTAATTATGGTGAACGGTATCGTTGGAAGGTAGACAAAAATCAAAGAGCTTTAATAAGAATTTCAGATTATAGTCAATTTGAAAAGTTTGCTGTTTCGATTTGGATGATGGTTTTAGTGCGGCGGATTGGAAATATGCGGCGGAGCAATTCGTGAAGAAGTTCCCGGACAAAGTACTTGTGCACCGTGCGTGTTTCTTAACCTATAGAGATTTTGGTTTCGAATACTCTGTTCTTTAGGATTTGTTGATTGTGATGAAACTGATGAAGCAGGTAGCGAGAGTAATAGTTCAACGTTGACATTTGATGGTGTTGATAAAATGGGTGAAAGGCTAGCTAATGAGGTACAGTATTTTGCAACATTGCTGTTTCTCTTTCCCTCCAACTTGAATTTGGTTGGTGATTTTGTTATTGGTTTTGATTTCTCTGTTTGAAATCTTGTGTAGGTTTTGGCTGTTGTTAAGCACAGAAGTGGGCTAAAGAAGATCTCTTTTGTGGCTCATTCATTAGGTGGTCTTGTTGCAAGATATGCCATAGGGAAGCTCTATGTACAGCCCGGCGAAGCCGACTCTTCGAAGCCTAAGAGCGCGAGAGGAGGCGAAATTGCTGGGTTAGAACCTATGAACTTTATAACTTTCGCAACGCCTCATCTTGGTTCAAGGGGACATAGACAGGTGAATTAATGTTTTAGATTGCACGTCTAGGTCAAATGTTTTTGTAAGGTTTGCACATATATATAGATCGTATGTTTCTGTGTAAAAATGCTTACTCTCGTCTTCATCCGCTCAGTTTCCGATTCTTTGTGGCCTTCCGTTTCTTGAAAGAACAGCATCCCAAACTGCGCACTTGGCTGCTGGGAGGACCGGAAAGCATTTGTTTCTTGTGGACAACGATGAAGGAAATCCTCCACTTCTTATCCGGATGGCTACGGATTCTGGTGACTTAAAATTCATGTAAATGCTTTGGTCTCTGTGTTTTCATTGGTGGTAACTTGTAAATCGAGATGTACTCATCATCTCTTTTTATGACCTCAACAGATCAGCTTTACATTCTTTCAAGCGTCGTGTGGCATATGCCAATGTGAATTTTGATTGTATCCTTCCCTGAATAAGTACATGTTTTCTAAGTAACTGTCAATGGGGTTTCCAATTTCAATCATTTACGTGAGTTTGCCTTTACTGACGACATAGCCATGGTTGGATGGAGGACATCCTCAATTCGCCGTCCAAATGAGCTTCCAAAGGTATGCATTTACTTGTTATATTTTGTGCACATCTTTGATGACGGCGGGGATTTATCAATAACCCTTATTTCTTCTCATCTTCCAGCCAAATCTTCTAGCAACTGATCCAAACTATCCCCACATCGTATACGTAGAACATGGAAATGTGGACAATGGTAGTTGCCAGTCAACTTCTACAGTAGTAACAGAGCAAAATACTGATCTTGAAGGTTTTCTCCATTTCTCACTTAATAATTTTTCAAGATTTGCTAGAAATATTGATATTTCTATCAGATCTTCTTGAAGTGCGAGATCCTTGCCTCAATTTCTATAGCCCATTCGTCTTCTTTATATCCATAGGACCATAGCATCACAAATTTCATCTTGTTATGGTTTTTGTGGAATGTAGAGGAAATGATACATGGACTCAGTCAACTATCTTGGGAGAGAGTAGATGTCAGCTTTCACAATAGCAAGCAACGATATGTCGCTCATAGTACCATCCAGGCAAGTCTAATAGTAGGAACTTTAGAACTCAAGCGATTTTGTTAAGAGCATTTTACATAATGTTTTCTTTTGTAATGTGTAGGTGAAAACATATTGGTTACATTCTGATGGCAAAGATGTTGTCTTCCACATGATGGATCATTTCTGTCTTTAGCCCCCAGCATTCCAACCGCTGCAATTTAGTCAGCGCGTGGTTCACCGGTTCCACCAACTAGACCAAAAGAGTGATTCAGTCGATACAGAGGTGCGCACTGTAAGAAGGCGATACGCATTACAAACTTCTTCTCTTCTCTTTTTTGGTTATTTATATCGTATTTCTAGTATGATGCTTGATGCGATACAAATCGTGGTAAAGTTCTTGCTACTTTTCCTTCATGGTTATTTGGAATGATATTCATTCTGTTAAACGATGAATCTGTACAGATCTACTCGTTCTTTGTAAAAAACAAAATATTCATCCTTCTCCTGTCACAGTCGATTCTATACGTTACTATAAGTTTTGGCGCTAATCGTTTATTCCTGGAGCACATTAAATATTTTGTTACTAGTTGTTGTCTTGTTGACATATCTAGTTGCCATACGGGAAATTACTAATTGACATTCTAGGGACATCTGAAGAATTCACAAGATAGAATATAGATTTTTGCACAACTATTGTTGGTTTTTCAGTTTTATTTTCATCATTTGCCATCTCGTTTGTTTGACACGTTCACATAAACATAGTATGAATTGGATAAGAAAAGGAAAGGACGTACACACATGACACAACCATTGACCAATTGCCCATTCCAAAAAAAACAATTATTCAGTTAGTAGCAGTAGTCTCCATCCAATATATATGTCACTGTTCATTTTGTCGGATCATCCAAAAAGTAATATTTTATTGTCCAACGATAAACGTTGATGTTTCTTCAATTTCATTGAAAGGTTATAAAGATAAATGCATATGCCGGAAAAATATAATAAATGTTATATTTGAGACTATTTTGTTGTTAGTAAAATTTGATGATATTTAGTGATGTATTCAGACATTTAGGAATAAAGGTGCAAAGAGAATAATTCTCAGCTTCGGCTCGCCGCAACGAATTAGCTTAATATTCGGCACGCGCCAATCTTTGACACATTAATTACTTCAAGAGTTCAAGCTTTCATCTGATGATGACTTATCTCTGTCCCTCTTTCTTAAGCACTAATCAAATTCTCATAAAATTTACATTTTCAGGATTTTCCTTCATGACCCAGAGAATCAGGAAAATAGTGAAAAACTACGTCAACCAAAAAATTAAAAGAACTAAACTAAGAATGCAAACAAAAATAAAGAAATAAAACTGATCGAGCCTGGTCTAAAAATCCAGAGTACTCCGTAACGATTGCTCTGTTTTCAAAAGATGAGGGAGGGATCACCGTAACCTCCGGTGCGCAGGCTGCTGCACCAGCTGATCACTACCGTCCTTTTCCTTCTTCTTCGTTATGATCGCCGCAAGTACAGCTTCGCTCAGCCCGAGCCGCCGTCGCCGGCGTAGCTAAGTAAGTGGGTTTGTCATCGCCGGCCATGATGACGAGAAACTTCTCCGACATCGCCGTAGGCTTAGTCTTGTGAGTGTCATTGTCGGGCTTGGCATCATCATCTCCGGCCTCGAGATCTCTCTGAGCAGAGCCAGAGAGTCTCCAGTAAGAACAGGCGAGAATGAGAAGAGCGACGGCGATGAGAGCCAACATGGCGGCCAAACCACCGAAGAGATAAGGAACCGGAGAGTGCCACGGTGAGTGAGGCACCACCATGGAGGAGCTCGTGTTTGTGCTGTCTTGGTAATTATATTGGCGTCCTTCCATTGTCTGCATGTGTGTTTTGGGAGGCTGAATGAAATGAGAGTTTTTTCAAAAATATTAATTAATAAATTTGTGAGAGAAGAGATTGTGTTGTGAGGGGAATTTATAGAAGAGAAAAGAGGAGGATTATTCTTAATGCATTGGATTGTGCGTGGTTCAGTTTTGTATTACGAATCAATGATTAATGATTCTGCCAATTTAATATTCGGTTTTTGTACTTTGTAGAGTGAGTATTAACTAAATCATTTTTCTAGCGAATCATCTTCTATAGTGGAGTACTGAACAATTGATTGGTCTTGATATAAAGATGAAAGTTTACCTTCTATATTTACATAATTTTTTTCATCATTAATAAACTTTATGTGAATTTTAGGTGGTGGCGCGATGAAAACATTTGTAAATGTTGTTTTTTACTTCATTTGGATGGTTAATTCGGACTTATATGAAGTTGAGTTTCATATGTTGTCATTAGTACTTTAATAAAGTTTAAATTTTATTGGTGGACTTAAATATTCTTTAAAATGCAATAATGGATCGAGGCTAATTAAAGTGAAGTATATTTAATAATATTGTTACCGCAATTTGCACACATTAACCTCACTGTTTTAGATAATCAACAAATGTGAAAAACTGATCATAGTTGCAGATTTAGACTTAATCCGGCTTATTAACCAAATAAAAAGTAATGAATATGTACGAGAAAACAAGAAAAAATTGAAATTACTAGAGCCAATAGTTCGACTGATTGAATTAATTTTTTTTATTGTAAGAGATAGATTAGACCAGATTAATTCCAAGTTTGAATTTGGAGCTATTCCATGTTGTAATCCCTGATTCAAAACAAAAAATATGGATTTTTTTTTTATGGACAAAAATATGGATTTTGAAGATAAAAAGTTTATGATTATGGCACAAAAAAAGAAGAAGTTGAAGTCTGGTATATGGAAAATAATTAACACTGAAAGAATTGAAGATGCAATGGTGCAACAAATGAATGTATAAATATAATTTAGAAAACACATAGGGTATCCCCACCCGACAAAAGAAGTTTATGCTTTCCCAAATTACGAGTTTTGATTTTTTGCGAAAACAAATTTCACCAGGTTCAAAGAACAACTTGCCAAATTATATTTTATATATTATTTTATGTAAAGACATAATATATATACACACACACACACACATATATATCAGTGAAATATAAAAGTATTCAAAATAACATACCAACTCAAAACCAATTTTAATTCTGCTAACCTTTTTTGGATTACTGAATTTACTTGGACTAAACTCGAGATTTAATACCATGCTGAGTTTCATAGATTATTCAAAACTAATTTCAGTTCCATTAACTAATTATTAATTACTAGATTGTTCATACCATTTATATGCTATATATATTAGTCTATATGTGGAACACAATAAACATATATCTTTCAGAATCAGACAATGAAAGGCGCTATTTGAGAAAACCTACTCGTGGTGAAATGAAATGATATAAGGAGTAGAGAATCAGCGTCAGCTTCCACCATGTCTAAGGAAAACGGATATTCCATTAGTTTCCAATCACTTTCACTTACGTTCCCCATTTCCACATTCTTCCTCTTTTCCTCTTATTTTCGTTCATTTATATTTTTTATATCATTCTTTAATGTGTCCACTAGAATTATGTTAAGCAATAATATATCATTAAGTCGATTAGAAGGAATTTCAAAGGCAAAACTTTTTTAAAGCATCCAAGCCAACAATGTTTGTGCGGTTAATATTCCATCCAACACAATCCCCCTCTTACATTAATCTATCGAGATAAACTTTCATTTCCATTCCCCTCATTGTGTATGTATGTACTCATACTGTGATATATAACATATGTGTGGTGGAGATGGAATACATAAGTCGAATGATCAATGATATTATTTATAGTATCAAGTTAACAATCTATTAAAAAACAAAAAAAAAGAGAAGAAGTTAACAATCTATTACTTTATGTATCTCTCTATAACCAAAGCCTACAGGTATTTGTAGTTTAGTTTTCTTTACATACTGGAAGTGAACGTATTTAAAAAGTGTGTGGCCCGTATTATGTATTCCCTGATATCATCCGACTTCAATTTCCGGATTTGATTTGTGTTTGTGCATGAATCATAGGGAATCATATTCTTGTTAAATAGGCACGTTACATGTGAAGATAATGTATAAAATAAATACATACCTAGGAACCCATTGGTTTCTCGAACAAACAAATTATGTACGATGATTAAATATTGGAGTTCTATTCTTCTTCTTTTTTCGGTAATTATTCCGCCAAAGTGGTTTAGACCAATTAGAATCGGTTTATCGAAAACTTGCTGGGTTCTTTATGTATGTGCTTGGTAAGCAATCAGAATACTTGCCCTCTTTACTTTACTTTACTTTATTTTCCAATTATGTTAACGTTTTAAGTTAGAGATAAGTTTCCACCTAGATTTAAAACTCTGTTTATTTTCTTCATCTAATTACTTTTTCAAGTGGGTAAATTACTCAGGGGTCAGGGCTTATCTGTCTACATTCTAACACTCATTTTTCGTTATACAAGATAATTTTTTACGTTATGTAATTAAAATGGGTAGAGTATCATCCCTATTCGCATATATTCTACACAATTACAGAGGCAAATATAGCTTTATAGAGCTATATATGATGACCTATAAAAATTGACAGATATGCAACAAATATCATTATTGCATGCCTCACACATGTTACTTGAAGTTTGAACATCTATAAAGAACATGTTAATTACAATAAACTAATCAAGATTTGCTCGCAAGAAAAAGAGAAGATATGGTAGTAAAAAGAAGGTTTATTAAAAGAAAATATGAGAAAAGGGTGTTCTTCTTCTTAACTTTTAATAGATGAAAGTACAATAATTGTGTATATTGGCAACCATGGCGACATGAATATATAGATATATACATGTTCAAAATAATTTTGCCCACTACGAAAGCTAGTGCCTTAGGAAGTCATGTTATGCAATAGTAGGACGGTATCTAGTGTCTAGATCGTGTAAGGGGCGATTAGTATAGGTGGTTATAGTTGGATAAAATAGTAAACCAATAAAATTAAGAGGAAAGTATGAAACAAAATTATATTTTATATAAAAAGTCAAACATACAAAGAGTTTGTTTGATATTATCATAGAAAATACAAATTGCAGATATCATATATTGAAAAAGTCACAGAAATTTATAAATGATAAACTTTAGCATTACATATTTACATGTAAAAGATCAACACTGGTAAATTTCATGAGAAACAAACATTAAAAATTTAAGTTATCCAAAAAAAAACAAATACAAAATCATATATCAATATTATTGATCATACTACTAAGTCTTAACTCAAAACAAATATAATCAGTAATGCAAATTCATTTAAAATCAGAAATCATATGATCTTAGTTTCGATGAAGTTAATGTTGGAACTACAATTTTGGCGGTCTTAACAATTAAACTTATACAAAATCAAATTCTAAATAAATATTCCTTTGGATAATGTTTAAAATAATAATACGTCTACATGCTACAAAAAAAAGTTTTTTTAAAAAAAATGTTTCAATTGAAATGACCTTCACCATAACATATCGATCCATAAAAAAAGAAGACAACCATAAAAGCAACTCCAACCGGAGTTCTACAGCAGTTGCTCTTAAATAAAATAATAATAAATGTGAATCCTTATCTAATAAAACACAAGTAAATTCACAACAACTGCAACTCTATCTATTTGACACTTGTCTTTAAGTCTAAAATTTTACACTTTCAATTTTCTAAAAACCTAAACTATACGAAAAAAAAACAAAAGAGATAAAACAATTAAATTATATTTTTCTTAAAAATAAAAAATAAAAACAAGATTTGTTGTAACTGCTTACACGATTCCACTTCGCCTATCTCCTTCAACGATGAAACCACAACACAATTTCATACAAAAAGCTTCCAAATCTCTTCCTTCCTTCTCTAAATCTACATACAAGGTACTGTCTTTTAACTCTCTACTTCATGTTTGGCTGATGAATTCAATCTCTAATTTAAAGCGATTTGATTTGTGTTTCTTCTTTTGTTCTCTCTAATCTTTACTTCTCTGTTTTGCAGACCTCGAAATGCTTCACTTCCAATGGCTAAAAGGGTCAATTCAGTCAAATGCGTGGCTTCTCAATCAGAAATGATTGGTAAATCTTTCTCTTACTTATCTTTCAAATCCAAAGTTCAAGTGAAAGTTAGTTACTTTGCTAATGGTTCAATCTCTGTTTTGTTTTATCTATAGAATATAAGACAAGTGTCTCAAGGAGTTAAAACATGTACAAACTTCAAGCTGGTTATCTTTTTCCAGAGGTTTGTAAATCACAATCTGTATTTGCTTTTAGGAAATGTTGTTTAATGTATTGTGACATTGTTTCACTAACTTTGGTAAAATTGCAAGTAGATTGCAAGAAGAAGATATGCACATTTGTTGAAATACCCATATGACACTACTGAACCAATTCCACAAGTGATTACTTCTACAATTGCAAAGGTACATTTTTTAATCTCAATTCATCTTTTCTCTTTCTTTTTGTTTTAGTGATCTATATCACAAATATTGTTTCCAGCTTGAATTTGGTTCATAAGTCTTTTGTTTTTCTCTGCAGAAAGCTCATGAGTTGTCCACAATAGAAGGTTACAGTGGTTATGGTGCTCAACAAGGAGCAAAGGTTAGTATCCAGCTCTCTGATCGCATCAACACAATAAAATTGTTAAATTTTTTTAACTAATTTACATGTAGGCCGTGCAACGCACGGGCCAGAAAACTAGTAAAAGTATAAGAGAGAAAGAGCAACGTTTTTTATTTGAGACACTTAATTAACGTTTCTCAACACTTGTCAATCACCTGTTAGTTTGTCTATTTAAAAAAATATAAAAAATTATTTAATTAAAATATAATTATTTAATTATTTTTTGAGACACTTTAGGCGTTTTTACTGCTAGAAGTGGTCTAATATCGGTATTGTATATTATACAGAGGGAATAAAACTGAAGTGAGAAGAAACAAGGAGTAAAGATACAAAAAAACCGAGCGATTTACATGTCCTATTTATTCTACAGGTTTTATTTTTTTTGAATACGTTGTTAGCCTTGTGACAGTTATGACATGATTCATGTGGAAGCTACCAAAAAAAAAAAAAAAGGGAGGAATAAAGAGGGTACATTTGTGAACGAGGACCTGCCGTTGTAGGACCCAAGAGCAAAGGGCGGTTCAGCTTTTAGCAGAGACGTCGTCATCGTCCAGCACCCTGGCCTGGTCCATCCTCCTCCACTGGTCGGCCTTCACCATTTTTAACTTACCCAAACACATTCATTTCAGTTTTGGGTAATAACTTTTCATCTTTCTGTTTGGTCAAGGGGTAGTAACTTAACACTGTTTTGCAGTTGAGATATATATGGCATTCTCTATTTTGCATGATATGTTTATCTTGTGGAATTGGTACACCATGAAATTGCAAGTTACTTTTATGTTAAGGATGGACAAAGGCCTCGGCCCATTTGATCTCGTTTGTTATAAGGGAATGTGTTTCAAATTGATATAGGGGGGTTAGTGGACAATCGCCTCGGCCCACCAAATGTAGCTTATGGTGATGTTAGCTACACCCAACCATGTTTCTCAAGTAGTGCAAATTTTTTATTTTTTATTTTTTATTTTTTTTGGTCATCTACAACTTTACAAATGTACTGGTTTGTAATTCAGATTGTTGTTTTGCACCAGTTTGTTTCTTCTCACCTATTTCAAGTCCAAATAGGCTTATTCCTGATTTCCTAAGGTCCATTAATGTTAGTTCATTGTTTTTGGTCAATAAATATATGTATAACAAATTCATAATGATAAAATTCTATTTAGATTATTTTTCTTCATTTTTGAAGGAAATTGTGTCATATAAAAAAATTTAATTAACCGATTAAATATTAAAGTTTATTCATTTCCATATACTGTGATATACCCTAAAAGAAATGCAACCACAGCTACCTAGCTAAGTTTTTAGAAAACTCTTTCACATCATTACTATATAATTGGAACAATGTTTTTGCAATGTATGTGCCAAACAAAGGAAGGTTCAGAAATTGGGAAATAGGCTAATAGGTGATGTGCAGTTTTCTGTGTAATAATAATACAAAGGCATGAGAGAGTGATAGCTAGTTAGCATCCCCGTGACCTTACCTGCATTCCCCTTTGGATTTTTCTTGTCAATTTCTAAACAATATATTCACTACGATACACATATTTATTTGATACATCTTTGTTTTTAATAAATGTGTGTAAATATATACCTGTTACATGTTACAGGGCCGGCTCAAAATTATTATGGGCCCTTGGGCAAAAAAAAATTTTGGACCCTAAATTTTTTTTTTTTAGATATTTTTTTATAATAAAATTTTTTAATATATTTTTTATTATATAAATTTATTATAAAAACAAAAATATATACACAAATTTTTTTTTTGGGCCTCTTTTTAATTTTATATTTAGTTTACTATATATTTTTAAAAATGGGGCTTTTAATTACTAGGGCACGGGACGGGGCCCCGGGCGGTCGCACCCATTGTCCCTCCCTCTAAGCCGGCACTGACCTGTTAGCTAGCTAGTTTTATATATGCGTCTCCATTTCTGGATCCACCTCTCACTAATAGCTCCATCTTAATTTAGATTTTAATCTCTAGTGATCTCTTATCCGATGTCAATCCGATCTGACTGCCCGGCCCTGTCTCACCATCGCATCGTTGTTACATTAACGCTTGGCCACAGTTACAGTCGATGAGTTCTATGTAACGCAAAATCCATAATTATAGAAAAGACAAAATAATTCACCAAAAAGGTCAAAAAACAAACAAACAAACAAAGACTAAAAAAATGTCAATTTCGATGGAAAATACAAAACATTCCAAACTCAAGCATCCATAAATTCTCTTTACAAGTCTCACTTCCCTTCTCCAACCTTACAACATCTCTTCCAAAAATGGAGTCATATACTTTAACCACCTCTTCCATTTCCTACGCCAAACCACTTTCACCGTACTTCCTCACGGCAGAGCAACCTTCCTACATCCTCCGAAACATCACTCTAACCTCTCATCCTTCCCAAATTCTCGCCATCGTTGGCCCTAGCGGCGCCGGAAAATCAACTCTTCTTGACATCCTGGCCGCAAGAATCTCCCCAACCTCAGGCTCAATCCAACTAAACTCCGTCCCTATTAGCCCTTCTTCTTACCGCAAAATCTCTTCCTACGTTCCTCAACACGATGCCTTCTTCCCTCTCCTCACCGTCTCCGAGACCTTCACTTTCTCCGCCTCCCTCTTGCTCCCAAAAAAACCATCAAAAGTCTCCAATGTTGTTGCTTCTCTTCTCAGAGAGCTAAATCTTACACATCTTGAACATACAAGACTCGGTCAAGGCTTGTCCGGTGGTGAACGAAGGAGGATTTCGATTGGTCTAAGTCTTCTTAACGATCCAGAATTTCTACTCCTCGACGAACCCACCTCGGGTTTAGACAGTAAATCTGCTTTCGATGTAGTTCAAATTCTCAAGTCTATTGCTACGTCGAGACAACGGATCGTGATCTTGTCCATACACCAACCTAGCTTCAAGATCCTGTCTCTCATCGATCGCTTGTTACTTCTTTCCAAAGGAACCGTTGTATACCATGGAAGGCTTGACTCACTCGACGCTTTCTTGCTCTCCAAGGGTTTCACAGTTCCTCCTCAGCTGAATTCTCTTGAGTACGCTATGGAGATACTTCAGAACCTCCATGATCCCTACGAAAACGCCAACATTGCTCTCCCGGACCACTGCCCTGAAAATAAAAAACAGAACACAAAACAGAGCATTGTCCGATATAAAAGCTCGAGGATCACCGAAATAAGCCTCCTTTCGAGGAGATTCTGGAAGATCATATACCGTACAAGGCAGTTGCTTCTAACCAACATCTTAGAAGCTCTTGTAGTCGGTCTTGTCTTAGGCACTATCTACCTCAACATTGGAACCGGCAAAGAAGGAATTGAGAAGCGATTCGGCCTTTTCGCGTTCACCCTCACATTCCTTCTCTCCTCCACTACCCAAACCCTTCCAATATTCATCGACGAACGACCTATTCTTCTCCGAGAAACCTCGAGTGGACTCTACAGACTCTCTTCTCACATTCTTGCAAACACCTTGGTTTTCTTGCCCTACTTGCTCCTCATCGCAATCATCTACTCTGTCTCACTCTATTTCCTTGTAGGTCTCTGCCCTTCATGGCAAGCTTTCGCCTACTTTGTGCTCATAATCTGGATCATTGTCCTAATGGCAAACTCATTTGTGCTTTTCTTGAGCTCTCTTGCGCCTAACTACATAGCTGGAACATCTCTAGTGACCATTCTTCTCGCGGCATTCTTCTTGTTTTCTGGCTACTTCATCTCTAAAGAGAGCCTTCCTAAGTACTGGCTCTTCATGTACTTCTTCTCCATGTACAAGTATGCGTTGGATGCACTTCTCATAAATGAGTACTCGTGTCTTCTCAACAAGTGCCTGGTCTGGTTTGAGGAAGCTCCTGTGAAAAGCTGCTTAGTTACTGGAGGTGACGTCTTAGACAAGAAAGGGCTTCATGAGAGACAGAGGTGGTTTAATGTTTATGTGTTGTTAGGGTTCTTCGTACTATATCGTGTTTTGTGTTTTCTTGTTTTACTCAAAAGAGTTTCTGGTTCCAAGAGATAAATGCTTTTCTTTTTCCTTTTTTGCTAAGGGTTTTTCGTGTTTCTTCAGACTTCATGGTATATATACACAAAGAAGCAATTTATTGATGGATAAGCTTATAAACTACCTATTCATTTATCTACATTTTTCTCTCTCGTTATCTTCAATTCGTCATTGCATTGTTCTATTCGTGTTTAGTGTGTACATATATGAATACCGATTTTCTCAATAATAAATGAGCTTCACATAATGTCTCAAGAAAACCAAGATAACTATATATTTGATGTACTATATAACCTATTATGATTGACTCAAATAATTAAATAATAACTCGATCAGAGAGAGAAGAAAGGGTTAACGTGGACAGGGAATATAGAGAATCAATTGGAATAAGGGATATGAGAACCATGTTCGTATATTTTGCAGCTTGGACAAAAAAAGAGATCGTCACGGGTCCACATGGTCTTCATCTCCTCTGTAAAAACCACATTAGTTAACACCATAACAAAGTACAAAAAACTAACAAAATGTTTATTAAAAAACTCAGTTGTGATTTTGGATTCAAGATCTTGAGCTCCATTTAGCTATTTTGTATTGGTTTAGTACCATTTTTCTATTTTAGTGGCTGTGTCTTTAAGCGATGTTAATTTTCATGATTTCATCTATTACTATTGCAGATCCTAGACTTTACTTTGGGACCATCAATTTATGCGTCTGGTTATCCAACAAAAATAAATTACACTGAGCTTCTTTTGTTTTGGTCACTCACAATAATATAAGAAATTTAAATGTTTTGATTAACAAATAAGGCATTCATGATGTTGACAAAAAAGTAGAAATTTTTTTATATATATATATATATAAGTCAACTTGGCATACAAAATGCTACTTCTCGTTTGTATTCATGAGTTCACGGACATGCATTTTCGATGGTCGCCCGTGAACACTTTTGTTTAACAAACAAGTTTTGTCTCGACCAAGCTGGCTTCCTGACTCAATCACAACTCAAATTCTTTTTTTTTTTTTTCTTTTTTTTTTTCTGTAACCAAATTTTAAGGTTTACTAAAAAAAAAAGTTAAAACTTATATGTATACTATGTTTTAATCTTGGAGTTCGAGAATTTGAATTCAAATCAAGAATATGATACATGTGGTTTGGTCCTACCTTGCAAGCAAACAATTATAACGAATCTCGGCCCAATTAAGGCCCAAGTCCGTAACATATATTCTTAATCGTTTTTTATCCACTGAAAACCCTATTTTCCCTTTGCTCAAGTTCAGTGCCTCTTTGCTGCGAAAGCTCTACCAAACAACACAAGACGATGGTATAGACTCTGCTTTTGCTCTGTTTCTCTATTTTCACATGTTGACCTAATGTAATGGATGGAACTATCCGAGTATTGATTGTGATCTTGTTCCTCTTCCTTTTCAGATTATCTCAGAGAACAATCGCAGAGAGATCTGCAAATACCTTTTCAAAGGTTTGTTGATTATGCATTCTTTCAATTTCTGGCTTTCTCAATTTCTGTTAGTGAAAACAGCTTAAGCTAGTTACCATTTCTTAAGGTTCTCCAAATCTCAGCTTGTAACGAGGAACGATTAGATTGAATAGGTTTATGCTTGCTTTCAGCACCAATGAGGCCTACGATCTTAGATATGAATCTAGTTAGACATAGTATTTCCTTAACCTCGCATTCAAGGTTCAGAAACATCATAGAATATTGTGTTATGTTAATGCTGGATCTATGAGCTTTTGAGCTTTGTTCACTAGATGAAATCATGAGAAATATGTTGGCTTTAAATAATTATCTCAATATCTGTAGTCACATTAGTGTGTTTATTATACTAGCTCTAGTTGTCTAGAGAAAGAATTTGTGTGGATATTAAATGATTTTATCTTTGTGGGTTTTGCAGAAGGAGTATGCTACGCTAAGAAGGATTTCAATCTTGCGACGCATCCTTTGATTGATGTACCAAACCTGCAAGTGATCAAGCTCATGCAGAGTTTCAAATCCAAGGAGTATGTTAGGGAGACATTCGCCTGGATGCATTATTATTGGTTTTTGACAAACGAAGGGATTGAGTTCTTGAGAACTTATCTTAACCTTCCATCCGACGTTGTTCCTGCTACTTTGAAGAAGTCTGCGAAGCCCATTGGCCGTCCCTTTGGTGGCCCACCTGGTGATCGTCCAAGGTAATTTGACTCTTTGCTTTCATCGTTAAACCTATTAACCTGCTGGTGTGAGGGATTGGCAAAATTCTGATTCAGTGATATGGTTTTGGTGTTTGTTTCAGAGGAGGACCTCGCCCTGAAGGAGACCGTAGCAGATTTGGTGACCGTGATGGGTACCGTGGAGGGCCACGAGGTGGTGATTTTGGTGGGGAAAAGGGTGGAGCTCCAGCTGATTTCCAGCCAAGTTTCCAAGTAAAATCTCTCACTCACCATCGCTCCTACTTACCGAGTCTAGAAGCTTATTGACAGATGTTCTGGGCTTCATTTAAAGTCGTTTAGCTACTTGAAGAAGAGATTTGTCTAACACTGCCTTGTTGTTTTGTGTTGGCAGGGAGGTGGTGGTAGGCCTGGATTTGGCCGTGGTGCAGGCGGTTACAGTGCAGCAGCACCATCTGGTTCCGGTTTCTCTTGAAAAATTTGTTGCTGTCATACGAAGATGGAAAGACAGTTTTGTTTTTTGGCTTTAGTTTTGTTTGTTTAATGCAAATTCGGAATCTATAATCTATCTATATTATCCTTAGTTTGGTTTAAACAAACAAATCTTTTAGTTTCATGACTAAGTGTTCCGTTTCGTACTCTTTACCAGTCACGCAGAAATGTGCGTTATCCAAATGAGTATTAAGCTGCTTGCTCTTCAAACTATTGAAAATTCAGCTGCTGTGGACATCTTGATATTCTTTGAACTGTCCGTCTCAAATTCTATATTGCAATTTGCAACGTCTAATCTGAAATCTTCGAAGAGCCATTCGCTTGATACCCTCTATTTTCTTGGATTGTTGACAGAAAAGTTGAGCTTCTTTCCAAACAAAAATGTCATGGACAGCATATTTCAAAATCGCTTTATGTCCCTTAAATACCATCTCGCTTTTAGCTTTTTAAATGAACCACATTGGAAAAACCTCATGGTCAGGATCCATTCATTGTCTGTGTTGATGGCCCTGAAATTACCAAAATCATTTAAAATCCACACAAATTCAGAAGGAGTATTAACAGACCGCGACTTCGCAGCCGAATGGGCCGTTTGTGAGGCCCATTATAAAGAGACTAAAGGGCCTATTCTGTTGGAAATTGAAAGCCTCTATGTGAGACGAAGGCTTTACACTAAACGACCGTGTGTGGAGTAAACCCTAAACCCTAAATTGTACTCGCTATTAGTCTCTCTCTCTCTGTCTGTCTCTACGTGTTAGGAGCAGAAGGGAAAACTCGCCATGGGTAAGGTCAAAGGAAAGCATCGTTTGGATAAGTACTATCGTCTCGCTAAGGAGCGTGGATTCCGTTCTCGAGCTTCTTACAAGCTTCTCCAGATCGACGCCAAGTACTCTCTTCTCCACTCTGCTCATGGCGTTCTCGATCTCTGCGCCGCCCCTGGTGGTTGGATGCAAGTCGCCGTCGAGAAAGTTCCCGTCGGCAGCCTCGTTCTCGGAATCGATCTTGTTCCGATTATGCCCGTGCGTGGCTGTATCGCTCTCCAGCAGGATATTACAAGGTCCGAGTGTAAATCGAAGATTAAGCAAGTGATGGAGAAGCATGGTGTTAGGACTTTCGATTTGGTTCTTCACGATGGGTCTCCAAATGTTGGTGGTGCGTGGGCGCAAGAGGCTATGAGCCAGAACGCTTTGGTTATTGATTCTGTGAAATTAGCCACAGAGTTCTTAGCTCCTAAAGGGAATTTAGTCACCAAGGTATGCTTCTCAAATATGCTTATTTTTGGATTTTAATGTCAAATTTCTGCACTGTTGCTTTATGTGTCTTTTGTTCTTAGGTTTTCAGGTCTCGAGATTACAACTCTGTGCTCTACTGTCTTGGGAAGGTACTGTTTCTTTATTACTCTGATTTTTCATGCGGATGAGTGTTCCTGGTTCTTCTTCTTATTGGTATTTTTTTGGTGCAGCTGTTTGAAAAGGTTGAAGTGTTTAAGCCGCCGGCTAGTCGTTCAGCATCTGCAGAAACATATCTTTTGGGTTTGAAATACAAAGCCCCTGCCAAGATTGATCCCCGTCTTCTTGATTATAGACATCTCTTTAAGGAGGCAGCAGAACCCACGAGAAAGGTGATTATTACGTCTTATATGGTGTTTGGACCTGTTTCTGCAACTCTCCCATGTTCCCTAAAGCTTGTGTGTTTGTAGGTGGTGGATGTGCTTGGAGGATCAAAACAGAAGAGAAACCGACTTGGGTAGGCAACATCCAATATCTTTATCTGTTTTTCGTTGTTATATATGAACTATTATAACTGGGGATTATATACAGGTATGAGGATGGAGAGTCCATTTTGAGACGAGTTGCATCCGCTTCTGATTTCATTTGGTCCGAAAATCCTCTTGAGGTTCTTGGCACTGTTACTTCCATATCCTTTGATGATCAAGCCTCTCTACCTTTAAAGGAACATGATTTGACAACAGAGGAGGTACTGTTTCTAATTTGCCATATCTTTACTAATCGAGGATTTATGATTTGACAACATGATTTGGTAACTTTTCCTTTTCCTGGAGACAGATTAAAATTCTATGTGACGATCTTCCTGTTTTGGGGAAGAATGACTTCAAGCATATCTTAAAGTAAGAACTGTGTCATCATGGACCTTTTCTAATCTTTTAAGTCACACTTGTTTTTTCCTAAGCTTTTCCCGGAACGTGGTAGAGCTTTGCTTCAAATGAATTCAGCTATTGTAGAATTTAGCTCTATATGGTTTGGGTGAACATCGGTTTCCTAGCACTTACCTATACTGTTCTGAGAGAAATCTGACGTGCTCAACCAGATATAGCATTGTGTGAAATGGGTATGCGGGTATCCATGGATGTTAGGATTGGTGTGAGGGAAACTAATGGTTTTGTTAATACGATATCATTTTTTGTTATCAACCCATGTGTCCGGAAATTATATCAGTTGCTTAATGGACATTGAACTCCCTTGGTCTTGTAGATGGCGCATGCAAATCAGGAAAGCTCTGACTCCTGAAAAAAAGGAAGTTGCTAAAACAGAGCCTGATGTTGAAAAGGAGGATGAGGAAAATGAAGATGATAAACTACTCAATGAATTGGAAGAGCTGACAAACGCAGTTGACCGCAAGAAGAAACAGGCAAAAAAGATTCTTGCAAAACGAAGGGCTAAGGTTATTTTTAACTTTTTGATAATAACTATAAAGTCTTTTTGTTTTTGTGGCCCAAGTGATGGATCTCTTAGACCTTGTACTTCCTTTACTAAATTTAATATGATTTGACAGGATAAGACGCGGAAGGCGACTGATCCACAGATGGATGTACTTGAAGATGGTTTTGTTGACCATGAATTGTTCTCTCTTACTGCTATCAAGGTACCTCGTTTTTGTATCCGATCTTTGCGATGATTTTTTGTTTTTTTTATGATGGCATTCGAAGGAAGTGGTTATTGCTGTTATACAGGTTGAAGAGCATAATCCTTTCACCCCACTATCAGTTCTTACAGTCCAATTGTTTGAACATATGATTCTATTCTGAATGCGATTGTAAAGACTAAGAAATTTTTATTTATTTTTCTCTCCAGGGGAAAAAAGATCTAATGGCAGTTGACAATGACGAAGATGATAATGGCAATGCCGATGACAGTGAGAACGAAGATGGTGGTGAGGGAGCTTCAGATGACTCCAAAGACAGTGACATAGATTCTGATGAAGAACGTCAGAAGTAAGGCTGCCAACGCCATACCTTTTTGTAGATTATAGAGTGCCGTTTCAAGAACGTCATACATTTCTCAAGTTTGTGCAGTTACTCCATCTTAATAGTAAATTTAACATTACAGATACACTGAACAAATGGAAGAGATTTTTGATGAGGCATATGAGCGGTATATGGTGAAGAAAGAAGGAAGCGCAAAGCAAAGGAAGCGGGCTAGGCAGGCCCATGCTGAAAAGCTGGAGGTGTACTATCATTCCTAACCCCAATTTCTTGGATAGTACAGATTTTTGGAACTAGACATTTTCCGTTTTGGCTTGCAGGACGGTGATGGAGATGAAGAAATGAAGATTGATTACGATTCAGATCTGAATGAAGAAAAGGATGAGGCAAACCCTCTTGTGGTACCACTTGATGATGGAGAGGCCCAAACAAAGGAGGAAATATCCAACCAGTGGTTCAGTCAGGATATATTTGCAGAAGCCGTGGAAGAAGGAGACTTGGGAAAAGATGACAGTGAAGACGAAACACCAATTGAGAAAAAGAGCAAAAATCTGTCTAAACCAGACAAGTCAAAGCAGAAGGCGTCAAAAGCAAGCGTTTTGTCTGATCAGAGCTTGCCCAATAGCTCTAAGAAGGAAGACGATTTTGAGGTAGTCCCTGCACCAGCCACGGATTCAGACTCGGATTCATCTTCTGATGATGATGTTCATACAAAGGCCGAGATACTGGCATGTGCCAAGAAAATGCTAAGGAAAAAGCAGAGAGAAGAGATGCTTGATGATGCATATAACAAAAACATGTTTGAGGATGAAGGTTTACCGAAATGGTTTGTGGATGACGAGAAGCAGCACAGACAACCAATGAAACCCATTACAAAAGAAGAAGTTAATGCAATGAAAGCTCAGTTCAAAGAGATCAATGCTCGTCCAGCCAAGAAGGTGGCTGAGGCCAAGGCAAGGAAGAAGCGAGCTGCTCAGAAAAGATTAGAGAAAGTGAGGAAGAAGGCAAACACAATATCTGACACAGCGGATATATCAGACCGTTCAAAGGACAAGATGATAGACAAGCTGTACAAGAAAGCAGCAGAGCCAAGGAAGCCTAGGAAAGAGCTGGTTGTGTCAAAGAAAGGAGTTGGGGTTAAGGTTGGGAAAGGACAGAAGAGAGTGGATAGGAGGATGAAGAGTGATGCTAGGAAGCGTGGAGGAGGCAAGCCCGGTAGGAACGGGCAGAAGCCCACCGGTAAATCAGGCCAGAAGGGAAAAAGGCCGGCCGGGAAACCAAGGGGGAGGAAACCCGGGTAAGTCCTCAAATGTCGAATGAGGCGAAGAGGAAGTTTTGTTCCGTGTTTTAGTCTGATTTATTGCAATTCTCGTGACTTTCTGAGTTATGTTCTAAAATCTATACTTTTGTGTTCGTCTTGTCCTAAGTTTTTAACTTACAATTGTTCCAAAATATTTTTTGATAAAATTATAAACAGACATAATTTAATCAGAATATAATTATATTTGCTTGTAACTTCATCAAAAGTGTTGTGGTACAATCAGTAAAGTGATGGGGCTTTCTTTATAGGAAAGAGTAAAGAATTAAATGATAATCTTACATTTTTATACGTGGAGGATAGATTTAAACAAATTACTAGTACTACTACTTTGAGTCTTTGAGATGTTTTCTTCTTCCAATTTTTCTCATAAAAAGCAATTTAACAAACACAATGAGTCAACAAATTTTTAATGTATTTCTTAAAATAACGTTGGTCAGAGCGACAAATCAATACCAAATCTGACAGACGGCAATTTTTTCAATCCACGACGGCGGATGAAGTTTAATGGCGACTAGATCGCCTTATAAGAGGCAAACGAAGCGATCCATGATTCACTCTGTTCCTGCTCCTCCTTCTGCTTCTCGCCGGTTCATTTCTCGGAAGAGGATCTCCATGATGATGATTCCTCTTGCTCTCTTCTCCGGCGCCGTTTTCCTATTCTTTATGCCATTCAACAGCTGGGGCCAATCATCTGGTTCGCTTGATCTCTCCCATAGGATCCATGAAATTGAAGTAGTTGCTGAGTTTCCTCATGATCCTGACGCCTTTACTCAGGTTTTTTGTTGCTCCCCTGGATTCTCGACTTTGGTCATCGCATTTTCGAACTGAGTATGTACGCCTTAATGTTTCTCCGCCGCAGGGACTTCTTTATGCGGGAGATGATACACTCTTCGAATCCACTGGTCTATACGGGAAGGTGATTGATTCGCCTGGCATTGTCTTACTCTTTCAATTCGATTTGAATTTCATTCTGCTTCTTTGAAAATTACAATGCGATGCTCGAGTTTGATCCATTATGCTTTCTTTTTACCATTACAGTCGTCAGTGAGGAAAGTGGATCTACGAACAGGAAAGGTATGGTTTCATCTTGTGGTTTGATGGATTAAACATGTTGTATTTTTAAGTGTACATTGGTGGACTATATCAAACATTAGTGAATTGTCAAGATGTTCTGTGTGATTGAAACTGGGGAATGAGCTACACAGATGGAATTTGGTAATTGATTTCTTGATCAGTCGTGTGACCAACATTATAAGTTCATGCATATAAGCCTTGTTTGATTTTAATTTTTCATACATTGGTGAAAAACTTTGTTTTTGTTTCTCCTTTGCGTAGGTTCAAATTCTTGAAAAAATGGGCAATACTTATTTTGGAGAGGGTTTAACACTTCTTGGAGAAAGGTGGGACTTTTCCTTCATAGAACTAGTTTGTAATTCAGAAATAAATTTTTGTAATGCTGTTTCTGAGACCTTGTTCTCTTACATGGATGCATTTACCAACTGACTGACAATCATTTCACTGTTAAAATACTGTTCTGATCCAACGATTCTCTATCTGTTGTAGGCTCTTTCAAGTTGCATGGTTGACAAAGACGGGTTTCACATATGACATTCGCAACTTGAGCAAAGTGTGTACTGGTCTTATCCTTCTCATACTCTTTTTGTTTGCATAGTTTGGTTTCTCAGCTATATATCATCATGGTTAAGCAAGTTGTCTAACTCAGCTTGCTTGCTATAATTTAGTAGACCTAAAATTTAGCTTGTTTTGTTTCTTAGAATTAGAGGAAAGAAAGATCTCTGTCATGTGCTGGAGATATGGATTTATGTCTAGTGGCTGAGTTTCTTATTTGCGTTGTCTCTGTGTCCATTGCATTACCACTTTATGATGGACTGTTATTGCCATACTTTTGTTATGTGAAGAATTTGATTTCATTGTAGGTAACACCATTTCAACATCATATGAAAGATGGATGGGGACTGGCTACCGATGGAGAAGTGTTGTTTGGAAGTGATGGCACTTCTACACTATACCGGATGGACCCTCAAACAATGAAAGGTGTCTCACTTATACAGCATTAAAGTCACTTACTTTTCTCTAGAGACTTGAGAGTCGACTTAGCATTTTATGGTGTCTTTTCTCTGCAGTTACGGATAAGCATACTGTAAGATATAATGGCCGTGAGGTACGTTACCTTAACGAGCTCGAGTACATAAACAAAGAAGTTTGGGCAAACGTGTGGCAGGTATTCCAGCTGTTTATGATATTTTCATCTTTTCATCGTGACATCTGATAGAATTTTGATCACACAAATTAATACATTTTAATGCAAATTTTACTTTTACCAAGTAATATTGTGATATGATGCCTGCAAAATTTCATTATGTGAAACCAAACTGGGGCATTAAGCTTCATTCACTCTCTCTCTTTAAGATATGAGAAATTAAGTTTTCAATGAATCACTGTGTCGCTAGGAACTTATGACGAAAATGAAGTTCATAGTTTATAGGGTTTATCTTTTAGGCTGATATGTGTCTTTCTATTGCAGTCTGATTGTATTGCTAGAATTTCACCCAAGGATGGATCGCTGCTGGGATGGATACTGCTTTCAAAATTAAGGTTATTGTTTCTCTTAACATGTCTTTTTTTAGGATAAACCACTGTCCTATACCACTGATCCTCTTTTTTTTTTTTTTAATTTTCTGACATCCTTTCGCAGTCAAGGATTGCTGAAATCTGGACATAGGGTGAGTTGCGATCTCAAGTTTACAAGTTTTGTCTATTAACAAGTCATCTTTAAAACTCCTTTTCCCTTACCTTAATCTTGACTGCACTATAGGGTATTGATGTCTTGAACGGCATAGCATGGGACAGCAACAAGCAACGGCTCTTTGGTAATAAATCTTGTTCTCAGTCCCTTGAGCTTGATTACTCGGTTTCGCCTCCTAGTCCTAACCATTTGAGTCTCGATAATAATCTGTTTTGCAGTTACAGGGAAATTGTGGCCGAAGCTGTACCAAATCAAGCTAAAACCAGCATCAGCAAAGAGCAGAAATTATATCGAGCGACAATGCTTGGTATGAAAAAGTAAACATGAGAAATGGTTAGAATGTATACTGTTATAGCGAAAGGTTAAAAGGCTAATGTACCATACATTCTTAACATTAGCATTTAGCAGAAGAGTGTAACTTAAGGTCCATGACCCAAGTTGCAGTCTTGAGATTTGTATCTTTCTACATCACATTTTGGGGTCCAAAAAGAAGAAAAATAAATAAATAATGTAAGAAGTAAACCAAAAAACAAAGATACTACGAGGATTTGTCTTAGCGAATAGTGATGTGACACGTAGAAAAAGCCCATATGGGATTAGGCATCAGCCTCATAAATGGCATTAGGCATCAGCCTCATAAATGGATGTAACTTGTAAGGAACTTGTTGCCTTCCTTGAAGCCTAACTTTTTGTTCTTTTGTCTTTCAGTTCTCATCTTTCACAATCGCTGTTTCTGTGTGTTTTACGTTTATGCCATTCCGACCCACATGTTAAGGACTAGTCCAAACATCTTAGAATTACATCATTTATTCATCTTGATATCGAAAATTATACAAATGACGTTTAGAACAAACGGATATAAACAATATGGTACGTGATACACGGAACTATGACAACCATGACACAAGTCTCCACATGTAGTGATGTAGCGTCCTATACATATCCACACTCCACTAAAAAAAAAAAATCTACTTTCGGAAAACGAATCCAAAAGTAGGTGTAGAAACAATTAACGAAACAATAGACAGTAAATCTACTAGCTTTCAACAACATACGTTTACTTTTTCTTTTTCTGATCTTTCAATAACAAATTACATGAAACAATAATCATTTATATACATTAATTTGTAAAATATAATACCTTATGGTTTACAAATGTCTTTAATTTAATGAAAAAATAATCATCTTAAATTAAATTGATGTGATTCGTATTAAAATTTAATCTAGTAGACAAGAGTAAAGAATAAAAAGGATTCTGTATGAAATCTTTCAAATAAGCTAAAAAAGCCAAAAAGGTAAGTGTAGGAAAGAATCCAAATAATAAAAAAGTAAACGAGGAAATGTTAGAAAAAAAGGAAAGTAAACGAGCAAGAAAAAGAAGAAAACGAATGGGAGCAAATAAATACATTTCTGAGTGGGGGGCAAGAATGTAAATTAAGAAGATATAAGGGTAGTGTAGATTAGTCGATTAAAAAAAACTTGAGGGCAATTTTGGTCACACGAAAGAGAAGCGACCTTCACTTGTAATTGCTTAATTTAATTGATTTGAAAAAGCATAAAAAGAGCACTAAACCCAAAACAAAAAAAGTTTGTGGCCTCACTTGCATTTACACCACATCTCTTTCTCTCTCGCATAAAAGGTTAACCTCAACAACATCTTTGGGGCAAATCATAACCCCAAGGTCTCAGAGCTACTTCCATGGCGGCAGGTCTCTCAACCGCCTTAACATTCAAACCACTCCATCACTCTTTCTCCTCCTCCTCCGATTTCCGCCTCCGCCACCCTAAATCCTTAGCCAATTTCCCTCCGTCTCTCCGGTTCAAAGGCTTCTCCGTCTGTTACGTCGTTGAGGAGCGGAAGCAGAGCTCTCCGATTGAGAACGATGAGCCAACGGAGAGCACGAGCTCGACCGCCATAGACGCTGAGTACCTTGCGTTGCGTTTGGCGGAGAAATTGGAGAGGAAGAAATCGGAGAGGTTCACTTATCTAGTCGCTGCTGTGTTCTCGAGCTTCGGTATCACTTCTATGGCTATTATGGCGGTTTACTACAGATTTTCCTGGCAAATGGAGGTAACAATACACAAAATCAATTCGAAGATTCTCGTTTTCCTTTGATTCGATAAAGCAAATTTCACATCGTATTTGGTTACAAAATCAGGGAGGTGAGATCTCAATGTCAGAGATGTTTGGTACATTTGCTCTCTCGGTTGGTGCTGCTGTAAGTTCAAAAATCTTATCCAATCAAAATTTTCTGATTCATCGTTCTTAATAACACAAGTTTGGCTGAAATTTTGGAAACAGGTGGGCATGGAATTCTGGGCAAGATGGGCTCATAGAGCTCTCTGGCACGCTTCTCTATGGAACATGCATGAGGTCTTTTACTCTAATTTTGATACTATTTCTTCTAAGAAAATTCTCATCCCAAGTATCCAATTTCAAGCAGCCAATTTTGTTTCGCAGTCACATCACAAACCAAGAGAAGGACCCTTTGAGTTAAACGATGTGTTCGCCATAGTAAACGCTGTTCCTGCGATTGGTCTCCTCTCTTATGGATTCTTCAATAAAGGACTCGTTCCTGGTCTCTGCTTTGGCGCCGTAAGTCCCACTCTCATTGGTCTAAATTCACAAACCAACTTCTCTATTGTTTTTTTTTTTGGTGGGAACCAACTTCTCTATTGTTGGTTAGGCCATTTTTTAATTACTATTTAATTAAACACTAATCAACCAGAAATATGAGATTTCAGTGGCTTTTTATCACTAGTTAAATTTTTCTTTCTCTTGATTGGTGGACTGAGATCATACGTTAAACCGAATTTAATTAACGTATCTATGTAGCAGGATTTTGTGTCTCTCTCTCTCTCTGTATTTGTATTTTAATATTGGATTACATGTGATGAAAATTGACCCTGTTGGCTGCATTATTTAACACAAATGACCTGTTGGCTTAATCTAGCTCTTACATCTCGTCCTTGAAACAGGGGTTAGGAATAACGGTGTTTGGGATCGCCTACATGTTTGTCCACGATGGTCTGGTGCACAAGCGCTTCCCCGTAGGTCCCATTGCCGACGTCCCTTACTTAAGAAAGGTCGCCGCCGCTCACCAGGTAACTTATTCGGTCATCCACCACATTAATGCAACGGTTCCTTTCCCGAAATAGAATTATAGTATATTCTTAAATAACAGTAGGAGTAGTTTATTGTACATTAATGCGTTTTTTATTTCCACTGTGTAACACCACTAAATTGATTTAATAATCTCGTGCATGATTATGTTTCAGCTGCATCACACAGACAAATTCAAAGGTGTACCATATGGACTGTTTCTTGGACCCAAGGCAAGTTTCTCCATTTCCTTAGATTCTTGTTAATCTTCTTCATGTTGTTGGCTTTTACTAATTTGATTTTTTTTTTTTTTTTGAATTGGTGATTCAGGAATTGGAAGAAGTTGGAGGAAATGAAGAGTTAGAGAAGGAGATAAGTCGGCGAATCAAGTCATACAAAAAGAGTTCGGGTTCCGGGTCAAGTTCTTGATTAAAAAAAAGTTTTAAATCCCTTTTTTTTTTGTTCTGTCTCCTGCCATGATCATCTGAAGACGGTTGTTGATAATCATATATGCCGATTTTGGTTGTAATGAATATTTTTTATATAGAAAATTAGGCTAATTGTAATTAGCCTTTGGTTTCGATTTACCCTCTATTTTCCTACAGTGAGCAGAGTATTATTCAATTGATGAAATTTAAATTGGCTGCAAAAGTTAAACAGGAAAAAACTAGATATGCGAGAAAAATTGAGCATGGATCCCAAATTCCTTACTGAAAAAATGGAATTAGTTGACATTTGTGTTACTTGTTCGGGCAGTATTTGTCCTTTTTTTGGAAGCGGTGTCGTTTTCGTGTGAGTGAGGCCAAACTTATGATAAGTCGGGAAGCTTTCGAGACAACATCGACCTAGGCTTCGTCATATTTAAGTAGTTTACTTAGATCAGGTTTGATTCCGTGTTTAGTCGGACCAAGCGGTATGGTTGCTTCAGTGTGCATAGGCTGAATCATATTCCTCAAATATGAATACATGGTCAAAAGTCTCAAAACTCTGACGCGTAAGTCATGTATAGACCACGTGACTAGACGTAAGATCGATAATCTAAAATATAGCTTTGAGTCAGGAGGTCTCATGGTATATGATCATCTTTTTAACTATTGTTGTTTTGCGAGATGTTATTTTACCATTATTTTGTTTTTCTAGTTATCTTGTCATAATGTTTGTACCTATTCTGCTATTTAAATAATTAGCCAAATTTCGCAAAAAATCACGATTGGTTTTTTTGATTTTATATTTTTACCAAATTCTATAATTGCTATTAGAACATGTGTTTGCTAATCTATAAATCTAAAAAGACAATAGAAAAAGAAGTCAAAACAAGTTTTCTTTAGAAAAACTACCATAACAACTCTAGTTATTTTATGATATATACTATATTATTGGGTGAGAACAAAAAAAGACTTAATATAAAGTTAAGAAAAATTTAAATTAAAATACGTTTGTATACAAATTCCAAGGAAAGCATTATGCTTGTTTGACACTGATTTTAAGGTTATACACAAGCTATTGCTCGTCCTACGTACTAACCGACACCAAAAGGTCCATAACCATTGGACCAAATTAGGCTTGACTTTGTTTACCCTTTAAAGTTATACGGATATGTTTTTGTATGTTTTCCTTGTGTTTTCATTTTTTCCGGTCACTTTGTAATATTGCCGACGTTGGAGCGAACTTTTCCGATCACTCACTTTCGTGAATTGCTTAATCATACTAGATTAGGACCCGCGTTATACGCGGGTTTATAATTTAAAATTTAACATATGTAATAAATATATAAATATAACTTTTAAAAATAAGACTGAATTTATAACCCGTGTAAGATACAAAAAAAATTAAAAATCACGTATACGCGGATTTATAACTAAAACATTTATAACCCGAATAAAAACAAAATTAGTTAAAATTAAAAATTTTATAACCCGTGTAAGAAACAAAAAATTAAATTAAGCGTATTCACAGATTTATAACTAAAAAATTTATAACCCGTATAAAAAAACCAAAATTAGATATTATGTAAAATATTTATAAATTTCTTAATTTTTTATATATTTATCTATTAATTATTTTCATATATTTTAATTTAAAGTTTTTTAAAAATCAATCATGTTTCAAAATTTTATATCTTCATCCGTTGAAATCAATTTTTATTCATCAACCTCCTGAACATTGATAAAAGAAATCATACCTTATCAAAACGTGTAAAACTATATGAAAATATGACATTTGGATCAAAACCTCTATTATCACACAATAGTCATATCAAATGTCTATAAATCCTCGCATCCACAAAAATATTAGTACACTAACCTTAAATAATCACATCAAAAGTAAAAGACATTATACGCTAATAAAAAATTTACCTATTCATCCAATGAAATAAATCATAGGATATCAACATACTAAACGTTAACAAAATAGTTCAACACCAATTATTGAAACATATAAACCAATACTAAAAGAATTAAGTTTTGACCAAAACTTACCTTATGATACGATGATAGCTTCTAAACCAATCAGTTAAAAAATCACCCAAATTTTCATGCATCGATACATATGGTTTGTTGCACATCGAAAATTTCTTAATTTATATAATTCTTTTTCTTTTAGAATTAGTTATTTAGATTATAATTAGTAATATAATTATCCTTTTACACTTTAAAAAAAAAATTAAAATTTTCTTAACATTATCTGTTTATATTTTTAAAATTATTTATGTTATAATTTTCTTAACATTATCTTTTTATATTTTTAAATTTATTTAAATTTAAATATCTTCTCATAATTATCTTAAAATTATTAAAAACAAACTTTTTTTACACTTGTCAAAATTTCGGATCGTTATAATCGACACGTGTCGCGATCTCTTGAGTTGCTAACTTCGAAAACCCAACTTTATATAATAAGATTTTAATTAAAATATATATAGTTTTCGCTCCCATTTGTTAGACATGACCAAAACTAAACCGTAACCGTATTTCGGACCGTAACCGGACCGGATGTAAACCGTAACCAGACCGTAACCGTATAAAACGGTTAAAAACCGTAACCGTTAACCGTAAAAAAATATTAGTTATGGTTACAAAAATTATTAACCGTAACCGTCAATTAACCGTAACTGTATAAAAACCGTCGGTTAACCGTACGGTTAAAACCGTAAAATTATAACCGTAACCGTTTAAAAATATTATTTAATTAAAATAAATTGAAATTTTATATAGATATTTAAGAAAATCTAAATAAAAATTAAAAAGTGATATTATTTTAACTGATACTAAATTAAATAATTGATTTTTTTTGCTAATCGAAAAATAATAGTATTATTTTAACTAGTATTAAATAAAATATTTGAATAGAATAGATTCACGGTGACAAAGTCAAAGTGGATTGTGAATTAGTGGATGCAAATATCCATTATTATTATATATTCTAATTAGTGCGATAAACATTATTTAATTTCTTTGTCATTTTAGTTTTTTAAATACTTAATTATTTTTCTAAATCGTGTTTTAAGTGGATCAAATTTCAAAGTGCCCACTAAATCTATTCTCTAACCCACTCCATCACTTATTTTTGTTAATCAAATCATTTTTAATTTAAAATATTTAAAATTATTTTAACATAATTTTTTTCTCAATAATATCATATCATTCAAAAAAATGTAACCGTATATAACCGTAACCGTATATAACCGTAACCGTTTTAACCGGAACCGTATTAAACCGTAACCGTTTAACCGTATATTAAATGGTTAAGGTTATGGTTAAACAAAATTTATAACCGTAACCGGTGGTTAATAAACCGTAACCGTGATAACCGTAACCGTGGTCATGCCTACCATTTGTCCGTTTCTTTTGCATATTGTTTTGTTAATTTCAATGACATTAATTTAAAGAAAAACATAAAGAAAAACGAAAAATCTAGAATCGTAGATCTTATACTATAAAATATTTAGCTTATGTATGCAACCAGCAAATACTTCTTATCTATATAAATCAAATGACATCCTACCTTGATTGATGTTTATGGATTTTTTATCATCACGTAGATTAATATTTGCACTATATACGCTTACGTTCGCAGTATGGGCCGCTTCTTCGCGAGATCTGGTGAAAGTTGGACGCCCTCGTCGCGTGTAATAAGGACATAATTTTGAATTATAAAAGTGCCAAAATAAAGTTGACCAAAAAAAAAAAAAAGTGCCAAAATAAAGATTGCAGTATTCACTTGATGGATAGTTTTATATAATTGAATATTTTCATACGACACTTCGTATATCTTATAAATGTTATTTTCAAAAGAAAATTCTGAGAATAAACGTGGTTGCGACGCGACACATACGTAAACACTTTTTTCAAAATGTTTTGCCATATCAAATAGGCATTAAAATGTGGACCATTCGACTTCTATATAAAAATTACTTGGCGGGTGATATCATAAAAGGAAAATGACTTTTAGGAGGTAAAGTTATTGAAACGTGTTACGTCTCCTACTACGTGTTACGTGCCTGTCCAATATAACTCACTAAGTGGATACATCACAATATTTCCTCATGCTCACCAATTCTAAGTGGAAGTTATTATGTGCACTCCAACAACACTATCCAATTAAATCCCAAGGGATAAGGAGAATAATTATTTGCTTATTTATATTAATATGTAGTTATATATCTATTCATTTAGTGTTTTACTACTTTTAGAGTTTGTTCTTCTTTTTTTTCTTTCTGGAGTTGTCTTGAAAATATTTTAGAATTAATTAAACGTGTTTGGGCGACGAAAGACATGTAATGATCTCACGACTCTCACCTTTGTCATCTCTCCACCAAATTCAGGTTTTATAAATCTAATTGAGAGACGGTGAAAAGTGGAAAAGGATGAGGTGGCGTGGATGCATAATTAGATAAGGACACAAAAGTGCAACACAAAAGTCGATCAGAGCTTTCTATTTAACACAAATAGGAAGTTCGGTACGCTTTTGACGAATAAGCGCCAATAATAACCGTTAACGCACTAATCAATCCATTATAACACACACTTATTATTTTGTTTTATAAGTATTTTGTAAAGTCAAGATTCATTCGTGGACGAATGGTATGTCTTGTGGCCTCTCCACCAACCAAAATGACGATTATTATTTTTAACCTAACCAAAATGATGATTATGTGATTATCCCAATACGAACAATAAATAAATAAACGAACGCGTTTTGCAATGCCCATTTCCAAAATACATATAATCAGTGTCCTACTTTGCGACGTGTCTTAGCGAGACTTGACCTTATTTCCACTGAAAATTTTAAAAAACTCAAGAACAAAAAAATCTTACCTATCAAAGAGACAAAGACGCGTTCTAAATCCGAGCATTATGAAAAAACGCTTATGCAAGAATATTCGCTAATCCTCTTATTAGATTTGGAGTGTAAGAAAATGCATTTAGGGCATTAATTAACAATTTTGCATTTCGGCATTACAATTTTTCAAAATCGAAACCGAAATTTTATTGAACAAAAACCACATCGAATTTAGTGGCTGTTAATAGCTCGTTACGAGGGAAGTATGTATTATACATGTCCATTTCTGACTCGACACATTTCTATTAAAATTATCAAAGTCACACGAGAGTGTTTATGATTATGTATATGATCGTAACCCGAATTAATGAGAATTCATATCCGTTACTTACATGTTTTATCGGGACATACTGCACTTGTGAAAAAGATGGAATTATCCGTCCGACAATCGAAATGGACCGGCCCAGACCCAGAGGGAACTCCGACAGACGAGGTTGTAAGGGTCAAGTGTGGAAGGCTTATAAGGAAACTGTAGACTTTGCCTCTATACATCATTCGCCACGTGGTTTATTTTGATTGGATGATGACAAGACGGCCTACGTTTCTTGAACTTTCCCATGTTAAGTTCTTCTTATCTCTTCTTCCTTCTGGATCCAGTCTCTTGTTATTATCCCATAATTTAGAGGAGAGTTCTTTGAGGTAGCTGCTTCTATGCCATTTCGTAGAGGTTTGGATCGAACTTTCATCATTTTTGTTGCTTTGTAAATCTTCAATCAATCGAATTGACTTTATTTGTGAAAGTATTTTCGATTAGCTTCATTTGTTTTTTCAAATTTAATGCTTATATATGGGTAGTTTCAAGCTGATTGGTCGATTGAATTATGATGCAACATGAGTTTCTGAGGCAGATCTGCTTTCTATCGGTTGATTTCTTCTTGTTTCATCCACATGAGTTAATCCTCAGCGATCTTGTTTCTCTGTGATTTGGTCTAAGTGACGCTTGAGGATTAAGAATTGACTCTTTTTGTGCATGCCCTTTGTAAGCGCAGATGTTTATATGAATTCTTGATGTTTACATAGAAATGATCAGGCTTAGGCTTGTGTGATGTATCATCTCCTATCTTGAGTTTGTTGTTGACTATGGTGAATTCTATATATATCGTTGGCTGATTTTGTCTTACTTTCTTTGGACTTGGTGTCTCTTTAAACTCCCTTGAACAATAGTTGGTTGTTACTTAATTATGTCCTCGTTTGCTCTTTGTCTGCTTGGTTGGTGAAATTTAAGTGGCATGTTTTGCTTTTACAACAGTTATTAGTGTCTACAAGTTTGAATGCTATTGTTTTGGCATATAATATCTCTTGTTGCTTTAAGATCGAAGTTATGCATAGGCTTCTGTGTTTCTCCTCGGCAACATTAAACTAATCAGGTAATTGTAAATGCAGAAAATGGGCGAGTCTAAGGGGTGTGGGAAAGGAGGACGAATGATTCCAAATGATAAGTCTGCAAATTCTTATAACCTCTCCCTTCAGTTGTCTCCCGTTGTCTCTGTTTGGGATTGTATTGTCCGCACGATGAGGTATTCCTATATACCAGAGTGGTTGTAGTCTTTGAAATTTACACAAGAAGCGAGTTTAGTGCATTTATTTAGTTAGAATTATAGAGTTATAGAATTATAGCAAGCAAACATGGATCACCGGGTGTGCAAACAAGCTCAGCCAGTCACTAGGAAAGTGAATAAGCATGGTAAAGATGAATTTGATCGTATCAAACAAGCTGAGAAGAAAAAGAGACGTTTGGAGAAAGCTCTTGCTACTTCTGCAGCCATCCGGGCTGAGCTTGAAAAGAAGAAGCAGAAGAAACTGGAAGAACAACAAAAGTTAGATGAAGAAGGTGCTGCCATTGCAGAAGCTGTTGCTCTGCACGTCCTACTGGGCGAAGATTCTGATGATTCATCTCGAGTCATGCTTGGCGAAGAAAAAGGTTTCAAGATGGATCTGTTTAGAGATGAAAGAACCAATTACCTTCCTCGGCAAAGTTGCGCCAGATATGCGGTTCAAGGGATTGGGTGTGTGTCAAACAGTTATGGACTAGGAGATGGTAACTGGTCAGTGTCATATAAGCCATTCATGAGGGATGTCTGGGATAACAACATGGGAATTTCTGCGGATTTGATTGCTGCTCAGGCGGTTTCGTCACTACAGATATCTGAGAACACTGATAGGAACGCATTTGTCTTTGAAACGATGTTCCGGGGATGACAAAAGCCATGGTGCCAAATTCGGGTGCAAAAGGAAAGCGTTTGCTATGATAGAAGTTGCAACTTTATCTTTTATCTTATATCCCTTTTGGTGTGATAAATCTGTGTTTGTTTATCTTTTGATGGTAGACCAGCTGAAAATATGTTATCTTCTGCTTTCTCTATCTGTAACATCACAAGTTCGTTTTGAGTTGTATACAGCATTTTGAATTTCTACTTGTCATTATCTAAATTCAATCACATTTTTTAGTGTATTGAGACTAATCAAGTAATAAACCCTTTGAACGGTATGAATATGTTAAGATATGCCAGTGTTGAGTATGATCTTAACAAAAGCACACGTTGAGCTAGAAATCAGGAAAAAATGATGGGGTCCAACGTTGATACAAAGTAAAGGGTACATACGAGGAGAATAGTGCGTGTAACTTTTGGAGCAGTGGATATACAGACCGAATGCATTGTGGTGGACCGGTACGGTTTCTACTGAAACAGTAGAACATCAGAATCACGGCTTTGTTTCTTCTGATTGGGGATTACATGATTTGCATCTTCATCTTTGTCCCCTATTTCTGTACTTGTGGAGGGTTTGGCAGTGTTAAGTAGGCCTTTGAACCAACTACCTTGCAATCTCAAGTTCCCGTTGTCTGAATTGTTGAGGGTTCCCGACCGTTGTGGAGAGCCATTGGAGCCATTGGTTACGTTCGAGGTAACATTCGAGAGGAAGCGATAAGCCACTTTACTAGCTGACACAAGTTCAGTTTTGGCTTGTTTCATCTGCAAAAATCCCAGTTCACAAAGTTTGAACACCCATAATGTTTCATATAGGTTGCAGCGAAGCAAAATAAAAGAGAACCCACCCGCATTGCTGTGTTTCCTGCCACTTCCAAGGCTGTGTCACCAGCATGGGCAAAGCGATTCACCCAACCTGTTAAGAGACAAATTCCAAGCGGTCACATAACCCTTGAAGACCAACATTCACACACACACACACACACACCCTGATTTCCAAAAATGGCTTTACCTGGGATCTTTGGCACACCAAGCCGGTCACAGAGTACATCGCAGAAGTGATTGCAATTCTTTGACAACAAATCATATGTGTGTCCTGGCCATTCCCTGCTGAGCTCACGCAACATCTGATTTACCATGAAGATTGTGCAATCTGTCTTCCCAAGAACAATTTTCTCACGATATGTATACATTGGATTCTTTCCACTAGGACAGCTGAATACACCAGTTCCTTGTTCACAATACCCATAAGACCATTCATCGTCTCCATATACCTGCACAAATTCATAAGATATGCCTTTCATTTACTCCTCAATAGTCATCTAAAAGGCACAAGAATATAACAAAACCATGAACAAGAATGATCACATGTTATTATATATGGAAACCTAAAGTCAAGCGGTGGTAGTTTTGTTGATTTAGCACACACCTAATTTCTAACTCCACCTAATTGTCATGTCCCAAATGGGAAAGTGGTCTTTCGAATTATATTTGCCTAAGTCAAAGATCAACTAAGTAAACGTAAGCCATCATTGATTTTGAGAGCCCTTTGGTCAATATATAGCATCATTATCCTATGAAAAGTATCCGAAAGTATTAGGAAACACAAGAGACCTATAGGACCACAAAGCACTAAAACTAGAGCCTCACAGATCAAATAAGTAGTAGCATCGTTTGCACATCATGCCGTAAAATTCTCCATTTCCACATACATACACACACCAGATCCACTCATGTACACAAGAACCTATCATTTAGTTTGGAATAAAGACGAAGATCGAAGCAGAAGAGTACCTGAATAGCGCTGTGGAATATACCGCCTAGACCGATCCCGTCCTTGAAGAACCTGTTGATCTGAACAATGGTGTTATTAGTCTTCTCCGATCCACTATTCGTCACATCGTATATGTGCAAAACAACCTCCGCCATTGATTCCTCTTTACAAGAAAACCTGAACCCTAATTCCTACCAAAAAAAGAGCAAAGAGATTCTCTGTATAGCTCAGGTGAAGAAGGAAACCTAATGAATCGTACAAAATCCACTTTTGTTCAACGAATCCAACTAGTAGATCTCCCCAAAAATGACTCTAAAAGCAAAATTGGTTTTATTCTATCTTCTCTCGATTTCTCAATTTTTCAGACGTAGGAGATGAACAAACTGGTGCGGCGGTGGTGGATGGTGGTGGGGATGGGATCCCACGAAATGACCCCTTTACCCTCATTTTTCCTACGGATTTGCTACTTTACGTGCTCCTTGTTTTTTTTTTGTTTTTAACTTTTTATAACTCAAAGCACGCACAATTTCGTGATAGCAATATAAATTACTCCTAATGATACAACAACGGCATTTCTAAATTATGAATTTCTTTTACACGCTGATTAGCGGGACACCTAATTAATGCTTTTTTAAATTAACCGCGTTTAGGTGTCCTTACGAAAAGATATCAAAATACTAAATTAATATACATGAGTACATGACTACACAAAAATACCTTAACTATGTAATTTGGAAAATAATAATTCAAAGAAAGATACTGTAGAACAGAAAAATAAATGAAACTACAGTAATTACTGGTGGGCTAAACAAGGTAGAGTTCAAAGCAAATTTAAAAAAAAACAAAAACAAAGGTAAGGTCAAACTGTATTCAGAGTAACAGGGCCGGCTCAGAGGGGGACAATGGGTGCGACCGCCCTGGCCCCGTCCCGTGCCATAATAATTAAGGGCCCATTTTTAAAATTTTTTTTTTTTGTAAAAAATATATATAGTAAACTAAATATAAGATTAGAAAGAGGCCCAAGAAAAAAAAAATTGTGTGTATATTTTTGTTTTTATAACAAATTTATTTGATACAAAATACATTAAAAATAAATTTATAAGAAAAAAAATCTATACTATATAAAAGTTGAGGCTATATGCTTCTAACCCCGTCCACCTAAGCTTTTAAACGACCAATCACGATTAGCCATATCATCGCTTATTTAAATTTAATTAATCAAAATTTTTTGAAATCGTTAAAAGGAAAAATCTACTTAGCATAAAAAAAAAAGAAAACGAAATTTTCTTAAATCGTAAAAAGGAAAATCTGTAATATCTTCAATCGTCAAAAGAAAGATTCTATTTCGTAAAAATAAAACTTGCAATATGTTAAATCGTAAAAAGAAATATTCTATTTACAACAAAAAATGCAGCCAAAAAAAATTATTTTTTAGTTTTCTAATAAATAAAAATGAAAAATTTCAAAATGTTAAATCGTAAAACGGAAATTTCTATGAAAAAAATACAGCAAAAATACAAATAAAAAAAGTTAGTTTTAGTTTCCTAATAAATAAAAATGAAGATTTTCAAAATGTTAAATCTTTTATGTAAAAATGAAAATTTTCAAAATGTTAGATCGTAAAAAAGAAATTTCTATGCAAAAAAATACAGCAAGAAAACAAATAAAGAAAAATTAGTTTTAGTTTCCTGATAAATAAAAATGAAAATTTTCAAAATGTTAAATCTTTTATGTCTGTAATATCTTCAATCGTCAAAAGAAAGATTCTATTTCGTAAAAAGAGAACTTGCAATATGTTAAATCGTAAAAAGAAATATTCTATTTACAACAAAAAATGCAGCCAAAAAAAATTATTTTTTAGTTTTCTAATAAATAAAAATGAAAAATTTCAAAATGTTAAATCGTAAAACGGAAATTTCTATGCAAAAAAATACAGCAAAAATACAAATAAAGAAAAGTTAGTTTTAGTTTCCTAATAAATAAAAATGAATATTTTCAAAATGTTAAATCTTTTATGTAAAAATGAAAATTTTTAAAATGTTAGATCGTAAAAAAGAAATTTCTATGCAAAAAAATACAACAAGAAAACAAATAAAGAAAAGTTAGTTTTAGTTTCCTAATAAATAAAAATGAAAATTTTCAAAATGTTAAATCTTTTATGTATAAATTGTCATCTAATCTATTATTACGCTAATCAAACAAAACATTAGTTCTTGAGAGATCAAATAAATAGTTCATTGAATTACAATGAAATATGCATCTTCTTCTCCTTCCGCTCAGCTACTTCTCTCCTTTGTTTTTAATGAGTTCGCAAAATGTTTTACTAACAAAGAAATTGATGTCAGAATCATCCACTATTGGGAAGCACGAAATCCAAGTTAGCTTACCAAACAAAAAAGATCGATAGGGTATTAATCATTCTCTTTTTGTTTTGGTGTGTTTATACGTTTGTTTATTTCAATAGGGTTTAGTTTTTGTTTTTTTTTGTTTTTGGTTCTCAAGAATCATATTTGCTAATCATGTGATTATGATTTTTTGGTTTCTTTTGTCTAGAGTCTGTTTCTCTACGATCCTTTCTCGACCGTCCAACTAATTTCTCATCAGAAGAAGTCTCAGCAATCGTGAGTCCTCTTTATTTTTTATTTAGAGCTTCTTATATGCCTCTTCATAAATTATTTTCAATCTCAAATTGTCTCAAACAAAACTTGCATAAACAATAATTTATAAGTTGGTTATGTTTAGTTTGATCATAAGCATTATTATATTCTTATTCTTATTCTTAGTTTGAAGAAAAAATAGATGTATATGTATAGTATACAACTATATCTTTACTAAGTAGCATGCATGTATTTATTTTCCAAGGTTCGAGAAACAAGGGAATAATTATGATGTCGTTACCTTAGAGATTATAAAGTTAGAACCAGTCACCATTGACGAACTCTATCAATTTCTGGATTACGACACTCCACAGGTATTAACATTGAGATCAAATATTTGTTTACTGTTTTATTAGTTTCTTACAAGTATATTTATAGAGTAGATAGCCACTTTTTGCTGCATTGCTACGATCGTAGAAATCACGTCACTGTGGCTGGCACTACATTGCATGCACATTATGTCTTGAGTACGAAATAATTCTCAAATACATACAATATATTTTAGTAAAGAGTAATGATTAAAGTTTGTATTATTTAGCCTTTCTTAACCAAATAATTCTCAAATACATTACTTTCTATAGTAATTAATCACTATTTCTTTTGTAGGATGATGATAGTGGTGTCATTGACAATAATAGTTTCAATACCACAATGTTTGTTAAATGTTGAAGAATTCATGAGCTATAGTAACTAAGATGAAGTAAGGAAAAAAGAAGAATAATAGTGAATTTAGATAGTTAGAAAGATTTGTTCTCAATAGATTTTTTTTTTAAATGTATACTAACTAAGATGATTTGATTAAAAAAAAGAAAAATAGTAAATTTACGAATTTAAAATGAGAAAGTCACATAAGTTAGTCTCTACCATATATTTGATGCATCATAACAACTTATTTCATTACATTCAATTAAAATATCGTCGCTGAAAAGATCCGGTCATCCACAAAATCTCAAGCTAAAGAGAGAGTTATTAACTAAAAAGATGTTCATTTGAAGCAACGAACAAAATCTAAAGGTGCAATAAAAAGAACAACAAATTGTATAATTTTTTTTATAATTGTGTATTTAAATTCAACTATTTACAATAGTAATTTAAATATTAGATATATAAAAAAATATATTTCAAAAATTTCAATAAATATGGTTGGTCATACAAAATTTTTATTAATAATTTTTAGAAATATCCCGCGCGTAGCGCGGGTTTAAAACCTAGTTTATAGAAAAATGTTTAGGGTCCAAAATTTTTTTTTGGCCCGGGACCCCTAAAAATTTTGAGCCGGGGCAGAGTTTCATCGTGGATGGTCAACGCACAAAGCGTAGTCATGTTGATAACTTTGGATGCCCCCAGTAACTTTGAATGCACAATTAAGCCCAGATTTTATTTTAGATAGATAGTTGAGCTTTTTAATTGCAATGACACTTGTACATTCTGGGTCTCCCATTAAAATTCTCGAATTTTTTGTGATAAATTTTTTTTTGTCATTTTTTGTGATAAAAAATCTAAATATTGCAAAGTTGGAAGCGTAATGATCTCAGCCACATCGAATCTAACGGCTGTGAATTACCCTGTTACGAAATCTGGGTCCCACAATACTCGAGTAGACAAAGTCGCACCGGCCAAGTCTCAAAGTCCCAATTGAAAACTTACACTCCAAAAAAGTCAGACATCATTCCACACGTGTCCTCTTTTTATTAGAGACGCGCTACGTTTCTTGTACTATTATCCACTAATCCTCTCTCTCGTCTTCATCTCTTTTTATACTACGATCGATCTGTTAAAATTCTTTTCTTTCTCTCGACTCTGTGATATCTCTTTCTCTTCCTCTAGTTTCGTCTGCATCCAAACAGCAATTTTACTTGTGCGTTTTGGTTTCTCTCTCTGAATTATCCGATAAACTAGAGGAGTTCTTTGAGGCAGCTGCTTCTATGCCATATTGTAGAGGTTTGGATCCAATTTCTTCCTCTTGTTGCTCCGTTTATCTTCAATTTCCAACAGATTTGTTTTTTTTTTTTATAAATGAATTCACCTCTTTCGAGAAAATTCGATCAGCTTCGTTTGTTCATCCGAATTAACGCTTATTAATGGGTTGAAAGCTAATTACTCGATTAAATCTGATTATTTTCTCTTGTGTTCTTGTTAAATTGAAGTTCAATTTTGATGTGACATGAGTTTCTGAGGCAGATCTGGTTTCTGTAGCTTGTTTTCGTGTAAACTTGATCCATTAGCCTAATTGAGTTATTCTCTCTGGATTAAGAAAGGTCGTGGAATTTGCCTTAGAATTGACTCTTTCTGTGTATGCGCAGATTATTTTTTACATTACTTCTTCAAATTTGGTCCTACTCTGGGAAATTAGGGTTTCAATAATCATCGAGATCATTAGGTTTTAATTTGTGTGATACATCTTGGGCGGTTGTTGACTCTGTTGTCCAACTCTGTTTAAATTGTTGGCTGATTTGGTTTTACTTCTTTAGGACTTTGGTGTCTTTTTAGATCCCTAGAACAATTGTCTTGTTAACTAAATCATGTGGGTCTGCTTGGTTGGTGAAATCATAGTGTTAGCTTCTACAAGTTTGAAAGCTATTGTTTTGGCCTTAAACTATGTTCTTGCTCTAACATTCATGTTATGGACTTCTCTGTTTCTCCTTTGCAACATCAAACTAATCAAGTGCTTGTCAGTGCAGAAAATGGGCGAGTCTAAGGGGTGTGGGAACGTTGGACGAATGATTTCAAAAGATAAGTCTGCAAATTCTTATAACGTCTCCCTTCAGTTGTCTCCAGTTGTTTCTGTTTGGGATTGTATTGTCCGCACAATGAGGTATTCCTATATACCAGAGTGGGTGTAGTTCTTGAGATTCTCTTCGACATCGAGTTTAGTTCAGTTATTTAGTTAGAATTATAGTCAAGCAGTCATGGATCACACAGTGTGCAAGCATGTTCAGCCGGTCGCTAGGAAAGGGAAGAAGAAACATGGTAAAGATGAATTTGATCGTATCAAACAAGCTGAGAAGAAAAAGAGACGTTTGGAGAAAGCTCTTGCTACTTCTGCAGCCATTCGGGCTGAGCTTGAAAAGAAGAAGCAGAAGAGATTGGAAGAACAACAACGGTTAGATGAAGAAGGGGCTGCAATTGCAGAGGCTGTTGCTCTGCATGTCCTACTAGGGGAAGACTCTGATGATTCATCTCGGGTCATGCTTGGTGAAGAAAAGGGTTTCACTATGGATCTGTTTAGAGATGAAAGAACCAACTACGTTCCTCGCCAAAGTTGTGCTAGCTATGCGGTTCAAGGAATTGGGTTTGTGTCAAACGGTTATGGACTAGGAGATGGTAACTGGTCGCCATTCACGAGGGACGTTTGGGATAACAACATGGGAACATCAGCTGAGTTGATGGCTGCCCAGGCTGTCTCGTCGCTGCAGATATCTGAAAACGCTGACAGGAATGCCTTTGTGTTCAATGGAATGTTCCGGGGATGACAAATGCCATGATTCCAGATTTGATTTATACAATAAGCATTTGTTTTGGTACAAGTCGCAAATTGTTCTTTTCAGAAGCCCTTTTGCTTACTTTGGTGTGAAATGCTCTGTTGTTTCTCTCTTGACGTTAGACCTTATTACACTGTTTTCTTTCCCTGTAATAATACAGACGCATTTTGAGTTGTATCCATCGTACGTTTTGAAGTCTCTTCATATCTTTATTACAGCTATCTTTTATCACATTTCTGAACCAACCCTTTGAACGGTATGCAATGCATATGCTTAAGACTTCCTTGGTACTTCCAAGTAACAACGTGTTGAAAATATCTTAGTAACAAAATCACACGTTTCTGCTGAAAAAAAGTGAGAGCTGGGTTCCAATGGTAGTACAAAGTAATGAATACAGATGAGTAACTTTGGACAGGTGGATATACAGTTAACCGAATGTATAATGGTGGATTGGGGTACGGTTGCTACTGAAACAGTAGAACCTCAGAGTCACGGTTTTGTTTGTTTGGCTGATTGGGGAGTGCATGATTTGCATCTTCATCTTTGCTCCCTATCTCTGTACTTGTGGAGGGTTTGGCAGTGTTAAGTAGGCCTTTGAACCAACTACCTTGCAATCTCAAGTTCCCATTGTCTGAATTGTTGAGGGTTCCCGACCGTTGTGGAGAGCCATTGGAGCCATTGGTTACGTTCGAGGTAACATTCGAGAGGAAGCGATAAGCCACTTTACTAGCTGACACAAGTTCAGTTTTGGCTTGCTTCATCTGCAAAATCACAGTTCACAAAGTTTTAACATCCACAAGCATTCAGGTGTAAGAAAGAAACAGCACGGTCAAAGCAAAACGAGAGAGAACCTACCCGCATTGCTGTGTTCCCTGCCACTTCTAAGGCGGTGTCGCCAGCATGAGCAAAACGATTCACCCAACCTGTTAAGAGACAGAACCCAAGCAGTCACATAAGCCTTGAAGGCCAACAACACACACACACACAAACTGTTTCCCAAAAAATGGCTTTACCTGGGATCTTTGGCACACCAAGCCGGTCACAGAGTACATCGCAGAAGTGATTGCAATTTTTTGACAGCAAATCATATGTGTGTCCTGGCCATTCCCTGCTGAGCTCACGCAATATCTGATTTACCATGAAGATTGTACAATCTGTCTTCCCAAGAACAATTTTCTCACGATATGTGTACATTGGATTCTTGCCACTAGGACAGCTGAATACACCAGTTCCTTGTTCACAATACCCGTAAGACCACTCATCGTTTCCATGTACCTGCAAAAATTCATAAGATATGCTATTCAATAACTCTTCTCTGCGAATCAATAGTAACATGGAAACCTAAAGTCAAGCGGTGGTAGTTTCTTTCATTCAGCACTGGATTATACAATTAACTCTTGCTTTCTTCAGAGACTTGATTTCTAAGCTCACCAAACTGTCATGACTCAAAAGTGAAAGTGAACTTTGCAATTATTTATGCCCAGCTCAAAGATCAATGAAGCGAAAGTGAGCTATCTTTGATTATGACAAGTCTCTATAGAGCTATTCATAAGTTCATCGCAGCTATTATCTCCCATGAAAAGTTTCCAAAAATACTAGGAGACCCAAGAATCGAGATCCTCAACGAAGAAGAAAAGGGAACTTAAGTTCTAGATCTTAAAAAGAGTTGTAGAACCATACACCATTAAACTAGAATCTCACAAATCAAACCTAAAGTATCATGCCGCCAAATTCTTCATTTCCACATACATACACACAAAACACAAACCAAATCCACTCGAAGTATACAAAAACCAAGCAGAGACATCGATACATACGCACATCTCAATCTATAGAATAGAGACGAAGATCGAGGCAGTGGGGTACCTGAATAGCGCTGTGGAATATACCGCCTAGACCGATCCCGTCTTTGAAGAACCTGTTGATCTGAACAATGGTGTTGTTAGTCTTTTCCGATCCACTGTTGGTAACATCGTATATGTGCAGAACAACCTCCGCCATTGATACCTCTTTACCAGAAAATCTGAAACCTAATTTCTACCAAAAAAGAGCTCGCAGATTCTCTCTATAGCTTTAGGTGAAGAAGAAAACCAAATGAATCGTACCAAATCCACTTTCCTTCAACAAATCCAACTACTAGATCTCTACGAATTAACTGCACAAAGCTACTCTTGTTTTCAGATTTTGATCTTAAAGGGAGAAATTGAGTTTGTTTTATTTATCTTCTCCCGAATTTTCAATTTCAGACGTGGGAGATTGATGAAACTGATGCGGCGGTGGTGGGGAACCCACGAAATGACTGTTACGCCCTCGCTTTTTCTATGCTTCCTTACTTCAAGTTCGAGCAAGCGACGTCGTTTTGCATACTCAACCGACACTTTTTCTCTTCTAATTAACCGGTTCAGTTTTCATTAAACCAGAAAATAGATGACAATTTTCTAAAGGATGAACAAAACTGTTGCTCTTAGTATTATTATTATGTTTATTCTGTTTAGGACATTTTTTTTTGGTAGAATTCTGTTTAGGACATTGTAAATTGTACACATACTATTAGCATCTCCATTGGTAAGAGTATCAGTAAAAATAAATTAAAAAATACTTTTTTTTAATGAAAAAAATGATAACTTAAAACCCTAGATATGGGTTTAATTTTTGTCTCTCCTCAAAATATAGACACATGTCTCTTTATGAATTTTTTTCACCTTTTTAGTGATAAATCACATATCTCATAATTTAGAATAGTAATTAAAATAGTTTATGTTTTTTTTTTATAAATCATACAATAAAATTATCTTTATATCAAATTACATTATGCATGTTTTAATTTGATATTAGTGAAAGTTAATGCAAAATATTAAATTAACATTTTTACTTAATACAAATGATAAAATATAAGAAAAAAAATCTAAGAGTTTAGAAAGTAAAAATTATATTTTGATATTTTTTTTTGTCAACATTTTGATATTTAGATAAAATCATGTCTAATTATTATTTTCTTCCCTTATAAAACCATGTCTTGTTATCATATCTAACATTTTGATATTTTATAATTAACTAGTCCAATTGAATATATTAAAAATGTCATTTGATATGTTTTAAAATATTAATTAGAGATAAAATTTAACATAATTTTTTAATTAAAATAATTTCAAATATTTATATTATATTCATGAGAATCCTAATGGCTATCTCACTAATTGAAGTAGAATTTTATCTTCAAAAGGAATTTACTAACCTCGATTATTAAACGACACATACTAAAGACTATCTTGGCCGGTCATTAGTGCTACGGATCTCAGCTCGCCGATCATTCGTCAGGATCCGAGCGGCACACTCCGGCGACGGCATAAGATTTTCCGGTGCTGTAGTGGGCTTGTAATGGGCCGAGGCCCGCTCCTCAATGGAGGAGGCCCATCGTTTAAAAATGTTAATATAAGTTTCTTTTAAAAAAAAAAAAAAAAAAAAATATCTGGGCCTCCCACCGATTAATATCACGTAACCGCTAATTAAAAAGTCAAAAGGAGACAATACATCATTCCCCGATATCATTATCAGCTATTAATCTGAACCAAATGATCAAATATAAAAAATACTACAAAATGTAAACGAAGACTTTGATTTTCATTTCTCCCGTTGTCACCACACACGCCATGGAAGCTGCTCTTGCTGCATGCGCTGTTCCATCGCCTCGAATTCTCAAAACCAAACCCCGATTCAGATGTTCCTTCTCCAATCCAAGACTACCCTTTTCTCCAAATTCCCTTATCGGCAAATCCACACCGCCGATATCAACCCGATTCACAACCGCTGTATCATCACCAACGGCTACCCCAACGAATTCGCCGCCAGAATCTGAGACCCGATTCGAGTCCGGGTCGGATAAGTTCGATTGGTACGCTAATTGGTACCCGGTGATGCCAATTTGCGATCTTGACAAGAAGGTTCCACATGGGAAGAGAGTCATGGGGATTGATTTAGTGGTTTGGTGGGATAGGAACGAGAAGCAATGGAAAGTGATGGATGACACGTGTCCTCATCGTCTTGCTCCTTTGTCAGATGGAAGGATTGATCAATGGGGGAGGTTGCAGTGTGTTTACCATGGATGGTGCTTTAATGGATCCGGCGACTGCAAACTCATTCCTCAAGCTCCTCCTGATGGACCTCCGGTACATCTAATTTATCTAATTTCCTTATATTTTGATAGCTATTGATTAGATTGGTTTAGCAATGAGATGGTTTATATGAAACATTAAGTCAAAGTCTTTGGTTGGATCGATGCAAATTAGGTCCACACTTTCAAGCAAGCTTGTGTAGCTGTTTATCCAAGTGCTGTGCAGCATGAGATGATTTGGTTTTGGCCAAACAGTGATCCAAAGTACAAAAATATCATTGAAACGCAGAAGCCTCCTTACATTTCAGAGTTAGAAGACCCATCATTCACTAAGTTGATGGGGAATCGAGATATTCCTTACGGGTATCTTCTTCATTTTTACATCATTTCAACAAGGAAACTATGTGTTGGATGTCTTTTGTGTAAATCTCAAATCTTTCAGGTACGATGTGTTGATTGAAAATCTCATGGACCCGGCTCATGTTCCCTATGCACATTATGGACTAATGCGGTTTCCTAAACCAAAAGGTAATAATTTGCGTTTTAAACAGTCTATCTGATATGTTTTTGATCCATGTACCAACCCTCAGACTTTCCTTGCAGACAAGATTGACAGAGAAGGTGGAAAACCACTCGAAATTAACGTTAAAAAACAAGACAGCAAAGGGTTCTTTTCAAAACAAGAATGGGGTTACTCTAATTTTATCGCACCATGTGTGTATCGCTCTTCCACCGACCCTCTACCAGAGCAGGAAAACGAGTTTCCCTCACCAGCTGCGTCTGACAAGGTCAAATATTTCACTGCAAATTAACATTTATCTGCATTTCCTTGTTTAGAATCACATGTTTTAGTTACCTAACCGTATTGTTCTGTATCCAGGCAGCATCTTCAAAGCGCAGATTGTCTTTGATCTTTATATGCATTCCAGTCAGCCCTGGTCGCAGTAGGCTGATATGGACGTTCCCGAGGAATTTTGGCGTATTTATTGATAAGATTGTTCCTAGATGGATGTTCCACATTGGTCAAAACACAATTCTAGACTCAGATTTGCACCTCCTTCATGTCGAGGTTACTCCAAGTCAATCTTATCCACACCTGTTGTTAGTAGAGGCTGATCGATGTACCGTACTGATTTGTATATTGTATGGGAATGTGTGCAGGAGCGGAAGATACTGGAGAGGGGCCCTGAAAACTGGCAAAAAGCTTGCTTTATCCCAACGAAGTCAGACGCTAATGTGGTTACATTCAGGAGATGGTTTAACAAGTACAGCGGGGCTCAAGTCGATTGGAGAGGAAAGTTTGATCCATCTCTTCTTCCTCCTACACCTCCTCGAGAACAGCTCTTCGACAGGTTACTTTATCTCCCTTGTGAGTTTTGATGAAACCTAGTTCTAAACATTCTAATTAAAAAGTTGTGTTGCCTACATAATTTGTTCAGGTATTGGTCACATGTCGAGAACTGCAGCAGCTGCAAGAAGGCTCACAAATATCTCAACGCACTAGAGGTGATCTTACAAATTGCATCCGTGGCTTTGATCGGAGTTATGGCCGTGACGAAGCAAACCGCATTGTCTAATGTGGCGAGAATTGCGGTGCTTGTGGCGGCTGTTTTAAGTTTTGCAGCTTCGAAGTGGCTATCACACTTCATCTACAAGACATTCCATTACCATGACTACAACCATGCTCTTGTTTGAAATGGATATTGGTGTACGTATATACTCTTAAGAATATATTCAATCTACATGGTGTACATAACACTTACACAAGCTAATTCATGAATCTATCCTTAACTAATATTCTAGAGGAAGCTAAGGATTAAGACAATGAAACGTGGATAAAGAATTTAGAAATCATCTGCTTTGCCTGGAATGCGGTACTAAACATTCTTATGACAGAGTACTATACCAAAAAAAAACCATACGTTAATCACACTATATAAGATAGACAACAAGCCATTTCCTCCGCAACAGTGACATGGTCAGGACTACATTCCATAATTGTGTGAAGCTTCTTCTCATTCTCAATGAAGGAGTATTGTATAGTATAAAGTATAAACTGAACAATAGAACAAACCGTCACCCAACCAAACCTCCTATGATTTGCAAAGTTCAAATAACTGATCTGAGCTCATTTGTAAAATCTCGGCCCATTTAAAAAAAATATTGGCATAAATACTCACAAGAAGAAGTAACTATAAAAGCCCAATATGATAAAAATTATTTCTTTTGATTTTGTCAACCCCACAATCGAATATGCTTATATTCATTGGCAAGCTTTTCTTGTTTCAACATTATGAAGTGGTGACAGGAGAGAATGTCTTTAGATGCAATAGTGACTGAGGTTCCTTGGGTTCGGAATTTCTTGGTTCCCAAAAATATTCATCAATCAGCACTATGTTTTGTTTTTTGTCAATCATATCATCATCTAACAATCAAGTGTATCTTATGTATGATACACAATCGATAAGGGCCGGGCCGTTACTGGTGAACTGGCTGGGCTCACATGTAGAAGACTTGTTTTCATGCATAAATAAAAATAGTCAATGGAAAATGTCATCATCATCTGTATGGGTTGATGACAAAGGTTTTAAATGATGAAGCAGAGGAAATAAATAAAAACCGACGACGACAAAAAAAACAAAAAAAAAAAGAAAAGAAGTTTGGACCAGTAGTGAGTAGACCATGTAGTTTCCAAGGAAACGCAATTATAAAAGATCTCCTCTCCGATTCTTCTACCTATATTCCATTTACATACGTAACCTAACTCACTTATTTTTGGATTCTAGAAGCGTTGTAATAAATCACTAACGGAATTAGTTATTTTTGGAAATCGACAACTTCCCCTTTTGGTACCTAATTTCCATTTTGATGCGAACTTAGTTGGATTAAGCAATTTCTTAACTTCTTATACATTCATTTTATTGGCGTCCAGCTCTCTTGGGGAGTTTGCTTTTGCTGACCACTCACTAAAGTTCAATACTATCCACTAGTATCAAATGTAGGTTTCTGTTTGTCTTTCTTGACTGCAGTGCCTTTAATTTTTGTTCAGGATATTTTTCTTTTTGAGTATAAGAAAGTTTGCATCTTATCTTTCCAAAACCTTCTTCATTTCTCGAAGAATTTTCGTTATAGGTACCTCTTTCTTATTTTTTATTTTTATTTTAAATTGATAAAGACCTCTTTCTTATTTATTACTATTATTTATATTTTTGACAGCAAGACCTCTTTCTTATTTAATATATCAATATATTAGTAATTTTAAGGGTTATTAGATATCAAAAAGAGAGGGTAAAATTAGCCAATCAATTTCTCAGTTATTTAACCAAGTGACAAATTAAGTAGTAGGCAATAATGCCTTTTGTTTTTGCGTATAATTATGTTATTTTATAACATCAATTTTTGGATAAAATATCATTATAAACGTTATATGCTACCTTTAATTGCACATGTAATTTAACAATACCACAAAAACATGTAAGTTATAAAATACCATTGTAAAAGACTAAAAGTACGGGATCCCATAAAGCAAATAACAATCTTCATGTGATTTTGTCTCTACCAAACTTCATTAAAGTACCCTAGCTAGTAAATAGTAATGGTGTCTTTTGACAGGAAAAAAGATGAGCATTTAAAGAGAGGCACGACGCCATCATAGTTCTCTTTCAAGTTCATTTGGATGCTTCGAATAATCTTTATTTGACATGTCAACGTGGTGTCTCATGAACCACCGGTTAGCCTCACCTACCTAATCTACTCATCAGACAAAACGAAAAAGTAACAAAAATTACTACAAAGTACAAACAAAATAAACATAACCAAAAAATGATAATTTCATTAAATTTTTAGAATAAGAAGTGAACGGTGCAGCACGTTACTACTTAATCTACATTTTTTTTGTGAGATGCTCTAAACAAAACCACTAAATTGAGTCATAGTTGTAATCTAGTGCATGGTGAACAATTGTCTATAAAAATTTAATTGGTGATTATTAGCTTCCACGAGAATATTTTAAATATGATTAGCTTCCACGAGGACTCTTTCTTTTTTTAGAAAAAAAAAAAGAAAAAAAAAAGAGAAGTGCATGAATCATGATTCAACAGTTTGTTATATAAACCAACCCTTAAGTCGGCAACTAACATTGACTGAGAGATAGAGAGAAGGTGAGAAGTGAGTGCGTTTGGTTAATCACTTGAGGTTCGGAAGAGATGGATCCGACGACGCCGTTTCTTACGAACGGTGGCGAAGTAGAGGAGGACTATGCTCCGGCGAGGAGCTGGAGCGATGTGAAGCGAGTTCTGTCCACGGAATCGGCGAAGGTGTGGATGATCGCTGCTCCTATTGGATTCAGCATCATCTGTCAGTACGGCGTTAGCTCCATCACTAATATCTTTGTCGGTCACATCGGCGAAATCGAGCTCTCCGCCGTCTCTATCTCTCTCTCCGTCATCGGCACCTTCTCCTTCGGCTTCCTGGTACTACGTACTCACTCTCTAGCTCCATGCTTCACTTTTGCTTTCTTTGAATTTGTTAACAGTCTCTTTCGAAAATGGAATCGAGAAATTTACTCTGAAATTGAATCTCTATCTAAAGTATCAATCAAGAATTCAAGAGCATATAGATTTAAATCAACTTGTTCCAAAATTGAAACGAGCTTTGGTTTGAAACTTGCAGCTTGGTATGGGAAGTGCTCTTGAAACACTCTGTGGTCAAGCATATGGAGCTGGTCAAGTCAATATGTTAGGTGTTTATATGCAGAGATCCTGGATTATCTTATTCGTTTCTTGCATCTTACTCCTTCCTCTTTACATCTTTGCCACGCCGGTTCTGAGGCTCCTCGGTCAAGCCGAAGAGATTGCGGTCGCAGCTGGACAATTCACCGTTTTAACCATCCCTCAGCTTTTCTCACTCGCCTTCAATTTCCCCACTTCCAAGTTCCTTCAAGCGCAGAGCAAAGTTGTTGCTATTGCTTGGATTGGGTTTTTGGCTCTTGTCCTACACGTTGCTATGCTCTGGCTTTTTATAATCGTGTTTGGTTGGGGAACAAATGGTGCTGCTTTGGCGTTTAATATCACAAACTGGGGAACAGCTATCGCTCAAATCGTTTATGTGATTGGTTGGTGTAATGAAGGCTGGACTGGTTTATCGTGGTTGGCTTTTAAAGAGATCTGGGGTTTCGTTAGACTCTCCATTGCATCTGCTGTTATGCTTTGTCTTGAAATCTGGTATATGATGAGTATCATCGTCCTTACTGGCCGTCTTGACAATGCTGTTATAGCTGTTGATTCCCTTTCTATATGGTGAGTTTCAGCAACATTAATTTACCTCAAAAAGCTTGGAATGCTTGTATCCAACTCTTAACATACTCACTCTTTGGATGTTACGTTTCAGCATGAATATCAACGGCCTGGAGGCCATGGTGTTCATTGGAATAAACGCTGCTATAAGGTATCATCACAATCTGACAACATTTTTGTTTCCTATTGTTCATCTGACTATTCAACTTATAAACTCATTACTCATGTTTCTACTACTTGTGTAAATTTAGTGTCCGCGTTTCCAATGAGCTTGGCCTAGGCCGTCCACGAGCAGCTAAATACTCTGTCTATGTCACGGTCTTGGAGTCTCTCCTCATCGGTCTTGTCTTTATGGTGGCTATCATCATAGCCAGAGACCATTTTGCCATCATCTTCACAAGCAGCAAAGTCCTTCAACGCGCAGTGTCTAAGCTAGCTTATCTTCTTGGTATAACCATGGTTCTCAACAGCGTGCAGCCGGTTGTTTCAGGTACAAAAATCTAAAACTCATGTCCATCAAAACCAAACCGGAGGACGCATCAGATTATGACCGTCCCGGTTTGTTGTTCATCTTATTAGGCGTGGCTGTTGGAGGTGGTTGGCAAGGCTTAGTGGCATATATCAACTTGGGTTGTTACTACATTTTCGGCCTTCCCTTGGGTTATCTTCTTGGTTACAAAGCAAACTTTGGAGTGATGGTAAGAGAATTTAAAGAATGGCACGAAAGCTGTATAAATCTACTGAAATGAGTTTAACTCGCGGAAAACTTATACTATAATGTCTTCAGGGACTTTGGTCTGGAATGATAGCCGGAACAGCGCTTCAGACGTTGTTACTATTGTTTGTTCTGTATAAGACAAACTGGAATAAAGAGGTAAGAACCGGAAACACAAAACCATTCTTTATACACTCGTTCACTGAGATCGATTTTTGCTTATTGTGATCGACTCAAAGTAATCCAAAAGAAAACTATATGAATAGGTTGAGGAGACGATGGAACGTATGAAGAAATGGGGAGGGAGTGAGGCGACATCAAAGGATATAGTTGTTGCCTGATTGTTTTTTATTGTTTAGCTTATAAGAAAAATGTAACTCTCGGCTTTTTGTTTTCATTGATTTGGTAACTCTATATACTTATTTAGGCTGTAGGAAATTGTTAAATCAGTGATGTAACACTGTTCTTGTTACTTTCCTTCAAAAGAACCAAAAAAAAAAATAGTGAAATTGAAGCATACAAAATGTCAGATACATTTGCTCGTGTGAACGAACTTTATACAATCCTAGATTTCCATGAACTTATATATATAAACTTTATAAAGAATGTTCTAACAGAAGGTCAGGATGGCCGAGTGGTCTAAGGCGCCAGACTCAAGTTCTGGTCTTCGAAAGAGGGCGTGGGTTCAAATCCACATTTTTTTTGCATATTTTTCCCCATTTATCTTCGTGGAATTTTCTCCGTTGGCTTGTGTCCTAAAAAACCAGCTATTTTTAGTTCAGTTTCTAATTTACTTTGTCAACCAATGCACTAATGACGTGTCTTCAGTTAGTTTTCAGTTAGGTGTTGGCAAGGTTCTTTGTCCATGGAGATTCTAATTTTGATCAGGGTTTCAATCCAGCAGTAATTGGTGTTTGATGGGGTTTTAGAGGGAAATTATTTTCCTTATCGGGTGGATTATGATGCTAGTTGATAAGTTGTTGCTATCAACAACATTCAGCAGAATCTGAGCTCATAAATTTTAAATTGAATTCACACCAAATTTCATCATCTCTTCAATCTTTTCAATCATTCTTTTATAAACTCACAAATGAAATTCATTACGAGGTCACATTATATTAAGAATTCAATCTACGAACCGACAAAATTTTATAAAATTTTCCCATAAATCAAAACCTTGTCGATAAAGTTAGCGTTGGAAGCTACGTGAACAAAAAAACAGGGTTCAAAATGATTACAAACTCAATTTTAAATAAAGCCTACAGATTCTAGAGAGAACAAGAGAGGAGCAAAATCTGAGGAACTGGGAAAAACGAAACAAGTAAAGAACTTCTAAGCAGCGGTAGCAGCCTTCGCCTTCTTAGGCATACGGTAGCCACCAACGACGCAGGCATGGTCACGCTCAAATGGCTCAAGCGTCACTTGCTCAGCTGGCCTGAATTGCTCCAATTGCAACTTCTTCACTTCGCTCTGGAAGACAGCTTCTGCTGGAACTGTTGAGTCAATACAGTTTGCCTGCAAAGCACAGAGACACATGTTTACTCTGTTTACAAATCATGGATCATATGTTTAGATTGCTACCCACCTTGATTGAGATCACAAAGTGACCTCCTGTTTTGAGGAAGTATGATGCATTCAAAGCCACGATCCTAGCCTGCACGGTTTTAAGGGCACAGCAAATTTCATAAGCAAACAAAAATACAGTATATATAGATGCAACCCGCAAGCTGAAGGAAACTAGAAAACTTGGGACAAGAAAAGCTGAATGGTAGTAAAAAGTTGGAACAAGTTGGTGATACACCCAGAAAACCAAAAACGGATTTAAGTTTGACAGTGTTTGTAAATTGAAATATATTTGATGTAAAACCAAAATTGTAGAAACAACGATATAGTAGATTAGGTTTTTTACTTTGCCAAAAACCAGAAATCAAACCAAAAATGAAACAAGAAATTCTTAAGCATCAGAAACTTGGAGTTTGCATCATCCATAATGATCTGAAGGGGAATCCAAGTAATATCATCATTTGCAATGATCAAAACACCGTTTTTAGAAGCAAGGACAAATATAATTCTACTCGGAAAAGCCTTTGAGGCAAAATCTTAAGACATTCATTATAAGAAATACAAAAGAAGCAAACCTGATCTGGCTGAGCAACATCAGAGAAGATAACATCAACCATGCCTACAAGCATTCTGTATTTAGTAGGGTGCCTAGCATCTTCGATGATTGGAATAACATTGGTTCTCTTCTTTGCCATGTTCACCAAATCTCTACCACTTCTGTGAGAAAACTCAACTGCGTAAACACATCCCTCCTACCAGATCACAAAATCCAATATATAAGAAACTCCAATACACATCTAAAAACTGATAACCACAACATAAAGGACAGGTTTTGCTTACAGGGCCAACAAGATCAGACACATGAGAGACTGTGGTTCCAGAAGCAGCACCAAGGTATAGAACTTTAGCTCCAGGTTTCTATATTGAAACGGAAACAACACTCAATATAAGAACAAGGCTAACAAATAGCAGTATCAGTAAGATTCACACAAGATGGGACTTACAATCCATATGTTATCAACTCCACCAAGAATAGCAGCTGCCAACTTAGAACGGAAAGGATTCCAAACTCTGTATTCAACCTTAGTTCCATCTTCATTCTGTAGATTCATCAAACCCATTAAACCCATTAAGAATAAATTCATTAAAGGGGGGAAATTACAAACCACCAATCAATCTATTATAATACCTGAACAGAGATTCTCTTCTCATTGTACACAGCTTCCCCAGGAACCAAGTTCTTGGTGACAAGAGCATCTTCTTTACCCTTGGCAATGAAAACTCCTGCGTGTCTGTGAGGCTCAACAACAACTTTGCTTCCTCCTTTCATCCCTCCACGGCCGGCTGATCCTCCTCTGCCGCCGCGACCACGGTCACTGCGGCCTCTTCCTCTGCCGCGACCACGGTCGCTGAAACCTCTTCCTCTACCACCACCTCGTGAACCACCGTCACCTCTTCCACCACTGTACCCACCTCGCCCTCGTCCACCACTGTACCCACCACTTCCTGAACACAAAACACCATTCATTTAGAGACTCCATGTTCTCATAAAACTCTGCCATAAACTCTAAACCCAATAGAACTAGCAAAGACCCAAGACAGTTCTAAGCAAAAAGGAACAACCTTGACAATCAGTTCAGCTATACACAGAGAGTTCAAACTAAACGATCTAAGAATGTCACTCGCCATTGTTAATCTAATAAGCAAAAAATTGGAGAAAAGTGAAGAGGCGGCTAGGGTTCTTACCAGTTAGAGGAGGTCTCATCTTTGCGTTAGACTATAGAGAGGCTGCGAGAATCAAGGGAGAAGCTTTCAATGAGAGAGAGAATGCGGAATGGCGATGAAGCTGCGCTCGCAAGTGTTTTTATACAAGTCTTTCAAAGCTAGGGTTTTTACAGGGTTTTTAAAAACCTGCCTTTTTATTATTATTTACGCATCGGTCCTTAAACTATTTAGAATTAACTTTTGTCCCCCTCGTAGTTTATATTCCAGAGCGAACCTGTCTCTTACAAGCAAATTGGGCTGCTAAATAGTTGGGCCTTATTCTCATAGTCTGGGCCATGAATATAAAGAAAGTTCTCGTGTTGGACCAAAACCAAACGCATAAATAATTTTCTTTACATTGAGTAATAATACATACGAGGTCCACTAAAACATACAAAAATCACTAATGGTAAAAAAGATTATTATAAATTTATGATCCTAAAGCAATGTTCATACTTTAGTCTACCGAAATAAGAGGTTCATAATGCATCATGTTAACTCAAAATGATCAGTGAGTTAACATGTTAACATTCAATGAAAAGGAAAACTCTGTATATATCACAATATCAAAACACTATTAACATATCACAATCAATGAATGAGTTAGTGAATAAACACGGAATCGATAAATTAGAAAGAAATAAATAAATGGAAGAGAATGGAGAGAGGAAATGTGCATGTGGGATGTTGGGGAAAACAGGTCCCATTCCCCATCCTTTTTTTCTTTTTTGAGTCTCTCTCCCTACCAATCATTATAACTTTTCTCGACTTCTAAATTCTAAACTACTATTTATTTCTATTTGTCAAATTAGTGGTTTTGCTTTTAAAATATACTCCTATATCCAATTGGCATATACATGTAATATAGCAGCTAGCTAGGTCATAGGCTCGAAATGTTTTTATTTATATGAATGAAGATTCTCATTGATTATTCCACTTATTTGGCACTTTTTATCATGTTCAATGTCTACTAGATAAGCATCTGGCTTCTAGTGGATGACCACCTTCGGAGATATAATTTTGTAAGTAATATACCATTTATAGCTTCTTTTTTTATATATATATATATGTAATTATGTATCTATCTAATGTACATATCCATTTTGTATCTATCTGCACGTTGCGACACTTACATGGTTCAAATATACAAACTTTCGATCCGTAGAGGTGTGGATAAGTGAAGTCTTTTGTATAGTTGACTTGTTCAGTAACTGGATTAGATAGTTTTTATATATATGATTTCATTATAATATATGCATACTTAACTAAATATACTACGTACATTACTATCAATAATAACTTCTAATTTAAACTTAAGTGTACGATAGATGTATTTATAAAATATATAAGTGGGATTTTTGAGCATATGTAGCCAGAAGAACTTACAATGGTAAGTATGTAAAATCTATAAATAATAAAATCAAAAGTGGAAAAAATGTGTTGAAAGGTTGTATGAAGAAAATGAATAAATTAATTGTTGTCACTTGAAGGTTAATTTTCGTAAATGATAATCCACATAATCGTAAAAAGGCCAATCTTATTGTAAAGACTGAAGAGTAGTATTTTTAATTTTATTTTTTTATACATCAAAATAGTAGTTTTTTTATATTTGTAGTTCGTAAAGTAAGAAAAATCCTCCTATTTTAGTTGTCACATGTGTTATTGCTATGGCTGCTTTATTTGTCATGTATATACTCACTAGATTAGGACCCGCGTTATACGCGGGTTTATAATTTCAAATTTGATAACCCGTGTAAAAAGCAAAAAAAAAATGTGAAAACAAAATCGGAAATTCTATTAAAATTTTGATGAATTAATTAATTAAATTTTTCAGTTTATTAGTTAATTAAATTTCAGTTATTCTTTCATATAATTCTAAATATATAACTAAGAATTTGAAAAATCTTTTATGACCTATGTACGTTAGAAATTTTTTACCTCTTCATCCGATCAAATTAGTCACGTTTTAAAATTTTACATATTTTTTTTTGTCAACATTTGGGGCACAACAAAATTTTACATATTTATCCGGTAAAATTTTACATCTTTATCCAGTAAATTTTACAACTTTGACAAAAAAATCCGTATCTTATCAAAACCTATAGAACTATATATACAAAAAGTCACATTTAGATTAAAACTTACATGATCACACGATTAATGAATTAGGACCCGCGTATACGCGGGTTTAAAATTAAAAAATTTATAACCTGTGTAAGAAAAAAAAAATTAAGACCCGCGTACGGGGGTTTATAACTATATTTTAATAACATGTATAAAAAACAATGCCCACGTAGGTGGGTTTATAACTAAAATTTTTATAACCCGTAAAAAAAAACAATTTTTAATTATTTTTTTTTAATTATTTAAAGTTTCTGTAACGACGACTATGTAAACTCTTACTGATGTCAATGAATCATATATTCTTATGCTATTGTTATCATGTCATCATATATATGAACCATGACCTGTTAGGTAGCATAACACATGAGAGAAATTTTACCAATAGAACGAAGTTGAATCAAATGTTTTTGAAAATATTGAATCAAGTGTTTTTGAAAATATTATTTTGTTTAGCGAGAAAATATGAGACAATCTATTCGATTTTATAGAGGTAAATATTTACCATTCCTTTTCCTTTTTGAATTAATAATTACATTATATTAATTAATTGTATAATTTCTTAATTTATGTAATTTTTTTCCTTTTAGAATTAGTAATTTAAAATTATAATTAGTAAATATAATTATCTTTTTATAGTTTTAAAAATATTTAAATTTAAAATTTTCTTAACATTATCTTTTTATATTTTTAAAATTGTTTAAGTTATAATTTTTAACATTATCTTTTTACATTTTTAACTTTATTTAAATTTTAATCTTTTCTCATAATTATCTTTTTATATATTTAAATTATTAAAAACAAATACTTTTTTGACACGTGTCAAAATCTCGGATCGCTAGAATCGACACGTGTCGCAATCTCTTGAGTTGCTAACTTCGAAAACCCAACTTTATATAATAAGATATTGCTTACGAGACTAGAAGTAGAGACGATGATGTCCACCAAAACCAATCGGTTCAAAAAATATACCATATATATATATATATATATATCAACCATTTCTTTAATTTGTCAAACTATATTACAAGTCTACATCAAAATCTAAAAGTGAGTCGATTGTCATTTAAGAAATTATTAATCTTTCGATTAACATAGACTGTAAATTATCTTTAAGTTTTATGAATTGGTGATATTGATTAAATAATAATAATCCTACACGAAGAAAACATAACAAAAACAATATGTGGGAAAAATATTAAAAACTTAAGTTAGTTTGGTAAATAAAAATTAACTTGTAAATGAAAATTTGTTAAATATAAGAAGATGTTGGGTAAGAAAATGTAAAGCCGTAAATAACAGATCGCAAGCTAATATATATAGGACATATTCGAGGATAAATTTTCAATTATCATGTATTCATCAATCATGTTGTGATAGGTGGATTTGTAGGAGATCTTGCAATAAGCCATATCTTACATCAATTTATTAGGCGAGTCTCAAAATCAACCAAACGCATAATGAATTAACACATTTTGCACAGTGACAATATATAATTGGACACATCACACGCATTCTTCCGATGAGAGAGTATTTAACTACGACATCATTACACCTACCTAGATCATATGCATGTTTTCCATTCGAATGGATTTTACCGTTTTATCTTAGGACATGTTCATATATTCCTTAGTGGTCAATCATCGCCAGTTCAAATATATATTCCCATAATGATGGAACTGAAAGTTTTATACGAACATGGTCATACAAAAAAATAACAAAGTAAATTATGTATTCTATAATATTTAACATTAGAATAGAAACATTCAAAGCATATTTTATCAAATTTCTTCACTCCATAACAATCAATTAATTATCATTTCCTTAATTTCTATTATTGATATAGTGTCTAAATCTAAAAGTGAGTATCTTACTTATCAAGAGACAAAAAAAGGTAAAGGGTCGCATTCGTACACACGCACGAGGGCTACAAGTAAAAGTCATTACGCAACTCAACAAAGGCAAAAGAATAAGAAAATGCACACTGCACACGTGCGCTCTATAAGGCCATAAGCCTCTCTTTTCTTTTTTTTTTTGTTGACTACAACCCTTCTCTTCATTTTTCATTGGGTGATAGATTAACTTGACTAAACTACTCTCTCAAATCTTTTTGTAACTTTGGTTTAGTTTAATCATTCACAAACCCTACAAAATCATATAATTGATACATCTTCGAAGATCTGCCATTACCAAAGTATGGCGGCTAAGTCTTGTTTTAAGTAAATAATATTCTAAAAATAATAAATATAAAATGTCAACTACTTGTTAGGTAACCATTTTGATAAGGCCGTTTACAACTGTTGGATTTGATTCTGAAGAATCTCTTTTAACTTTTTCTACTGACCATCCACTTCCACCTTCTAATCGATCGATAATTTCTTGACCTTTTTTACTATGTAAAAAAATACTACAGCTAATTGGTAATTTACTAATTTTAAGTATGTTTAGAATTAAAAATGTCCATCTCAAAATTACCAAGCAAAGATTCAAAAGTCTTGAAAGCAAATATCGACTCTTTTCCAAAGAAACTAGGTATAGTCTCCATCTCCTGTGTGGGGCGAAGAGTCATTTTAGTATAGCCACTTTCTTTTTTTCTTTTTAATATGTACAGAACAACGTACTTTAGATATTCCCATTAAAACCCCAAATATATCACATTGAAGGCATCCAAATGTTTCTATATAACAATGATGTGTTATCATTCAAGGCTATTATAACTTCCAAGTCTGGTGATTTTGTAAATCTTAAAAAGCATTATTTTTACAGTACAAGTCTAATTTTAGCCGACAACTTACCCATAACTCTCTTTCAAGTTCATTCAGATTTCTCATAACATACAAAAGCAGCTCAAAATTGACTACATGAATCCAAACTCTTTAAAGATTTGATAAAGTCTCATACCATATATTAATATAGAAGGCTTGAAACTTGACTATATTAAGCATATTCATTTTTCTGGTTAGCTAGTTGTTATAGTTTGTTTAGAGAATAGAGATTATAGACTTAAAATCAGAAAATATTTGATGGGAAGATATCATACAGGGGCTTTCGAAACTACTACGGCTAGCTACAACAACAACCAAAAAAAACTAAATTGAACAAATAAATAAACAATAATAGAAAAAAAAAACAATAAACGAGAGGAAGCAACCAAATGACTAAACAGTCACACAAACATTAAACAAGATATGTGAAACGAATAAAGGAAAAAATAAAGCATTGGATAAAAAAGTTACAACCAACCAAGATATATGATAAATTTCATCAAATCGTCCACAAATGATTTGATGTATGTGAATTGGCGAGTTCATACGCTTTATCGAAATATAATACGTTGCATAAGGATTTAGAAAAACTTTATTTAAAGTTTTCATTTCAATTATTGAAAATGACTAAAAATGTATTCTATGAAATTTGAATTAAGTTTATCAACATTACACAAGGGTTTATACATTTTGTACTACGTATTTAATTTTAATTGTTTGGATTAATTTTATAGAAATATGGATTGAGTATCAAAATGCAAATATTGGACGTACTTGAGTGTACATAGACGTGCTCTATATAACACCATGCAAACTAAAAAATAATTGCCTATAGTATATAAAAAAAAAATCATCCTTTACAATATTCATGCCATATTGGACCTTAGCAATAACTATTCTCACATATGAAAGCTAATAAATATAATTCACTTAGAGAAAAACTAATGTAAGTCACGAGAATCTCGCTAACCAACGGAATGAACTGAGCGGCGCATTTATCTTAAAAGACTCACAAACTCACGAGTTTCGCGACGCCAGCCATAACTCAGTGGCATTCCCTGTAATTACGATGACACATTGAGTGTAATTTTGGTATTAGATTTTTGACTTTTTCTTGAATTTATTTTAAGTCACTCAATTGTAGTACCTTTTTAAAAAATAGAAGAAAGCCATTTGTCTGCATTGGGGACTCATAGTCATCACTGATATATGCGTTACTCTCCCTTTTTTAAGTGTTTTTTTTTTTTTAATATTTTGGCTCCTTCCCAATTATTTTTAGCAATAATCATATAATGAATTTTTAATACTATTAACATTACCAATAATTGCGAATAATTTTTAAAAAGGGATATAAAAAAAAATGGAAGCGCGTGGGTCCGAACCGTCAATTCGGATGGCGTGGCAACATCTCGTGGGAAATTAAATGAAAACTGTAAAAGATAACGACCGGTGAGAGAGAGAGAGAGAGAGAAGCGGCTCATCCATAATAAAAGCCTTTTGCTTATTTGTTCTCATTCTTCAAATTTCATTTCACATTCCGGATTTTGTTGCGTTTTGGTTTTACCGGGAAAAATCTTACCTCGTTATTGCTGTGAGATCCAAGTGGTGGAAATTAAAGAAGTTGCAAATCTTGATGTTATTGCTAGTCTGAAGATATGAGGAGTGTTAATAATAATAGCGTCGAGACGGTGAACGCCGCCGCTTCCGCCATCGTCTCCGCCGAGTCTCGAGTTCAACCGTCTTCGGTGCAGGTACTGTGATCTCTCTTTTTCGTTCTCAGTGTAAAATGTGTTTTTTCTTTTTCTTTTCTTGTTATGGTCATTTTTTTTTATTTGTCATCACTTGTTGTGGTCATCATAGATCAGTTTTGTTGCTTGCTTTGCCTACGTTTGTAACGGTGGATCGTGTTTGCAGTTTTTTTATGTTTGATTAGTCAGAGAGAAATGGTTTCTTTGAAAGTGAGAAATTTGGGATTTTGATGTTTGATCCGGTTCTGGTAGTGTTACGTGACGAAATTAATATAAGTTTAAAAGAGACTTTGCGATATATAGTTATTATTTACTTGTTATCTCTTTTATAAACTAGGATTAAAGAGTGTTTGAGGAAAGAGAGATATAAGAAGATTCGAGGTTTGATCGGACTCGTTTTCATTTTTGTGCTTCCTTGTGTTTTTTCTTATATTTAAAATGTTAACTAGTACTATTGATCAGCACTATTGATCAGCACTAGATTCGATGAGCTTAAAAATCTTGGTTAAATTGCCTTTTCGTTATCTTTTTGCTTTTTCCACTGCACTAAGACTAAAGAGGAATTGTGTTCTTGATCAAATACTTTGGTTTTCAAGCCATGACTTTAAAAATAATTAAGTTGTGTTTAGTTCATGTTTAGAAAAATTCCAGATTAAGGTTTTTAGGAATAGGTGATTAATAGAAAGTTAACTGCATGCTCTTGTGCCTCACTTTATTTCAACAGCTCTACTTGTTAAAAGGTTGATAAAAAGCTATAGCCTTCGACTCTGTAACTGATTGGTTTTATGTCTTTGAAATTCAGAAGAAAAAATGGGGAAGCTGGTGGAGCTTGTACTGGTGTTTTGGATCCAAGAAGAACAATAAAAGGATTGGGCATGCGGTGCTTGTACCCGAACCGGCTGCATCCGGAGTTGCGGTGGCTCCAGTGCAAAACTCTTCGAGCAATTCAACTTCAATATTCATTCCCTTTATTGCTCCTCCTTCATCTCCTGCTTCGTTTCTGCCATCAGGTCCTCCATCTTTGTCCCATACTCCTGATCCTGGTCTACTTTGTTCCCTAACCGTCAATGAACCGCCTTCAGCCTTTGCTATTGGACCTTACGCTCATGAGACTCAACCCGTAACTCCTCCAGTGTTCTCTGCTTTCACAACGGAACCATCCACCGCGCCATTCACGCCACCTCCTGAATCACCTTCTTCCCCTGAAGTGCCCTTTGCTCAGCTACTTACATCTTCACTGGAACGGGCTAGGAGGAACAGTAGTGGGGGAATGAATCAGAAGTTTTCAGCGGCACACTACGAGTTTCGGTCTCACCAAGTGTATCCTGGAAGTCCAGGTGGTAATCTAATCTCCCCTGGCTCAGGTACATCCTCTCCTTACCCAGGGAAATGCTCCATCATCGAGTTTCGTATTGGTGAACCTCCCAAGTTTTTGGGGTTTGAGCACTTCACAGCGCGTAAATGGGGATCAAGATTCGGTTCTGGATCCATCACACCAGCTGGTCAAGGTTCAAGGTTGGGTTCAGGTGCTTTGACTCCTGATGGCTCAAAGCTTGCTTCTGGTGCAGTGACACCAAATGGTTCAGAGATTGTTTTAAGGATGGGTTCTGGAAATCTCACACAACTTGAAGGCAGCCTTTTGGATTGTCAGATCTCTGAGGTTGCGTCTTTAGCCAATTCGGACCACGGTTCGTCAAGGCACGATGAAACTGTCACGGTTGCTCATAGAGTTTCTTTCGAGTTGACCGGTGAAGACGTTGCACGTTGTCTTGCAAGCAAGCTAAACCGATCCGGTTCACATGAAAAAGCTAGTGGCGAACACTTAAGACCAAACGGTTGTAAAACTTCAGGAGAAACAGAGAGCGAACAGAGTCAGAAGCTAAGATCGTTTTCGTTAGGCTCGAGCAAAGAATTCAATTTTGATAACACAAAAGAAGAGACGATAGAGAAAGTTAGATCAGAGTGGTGGGCGAATGAGAAGGTCGCCGGAAAAGGTGATCACAGTCCAGGAAACAGTTGGAGTTTCTTTCCGGTCTTACGCTCTGGATTCACTTGACAAATATAAAAACTTCTTCATTACAACAAAACCCTCTAACATTGGAGTGATATGGTAAGAGATTGGGGTCTAACAACTATACATATATAGCTTTGCATTGTAGGTGTCTTTGTTCTTTGTAGTGATGTATTAACTCTTTATGTTAGACTTCACCATTGACAAAAAAAGACTCTGTTCTTTCTTGGATATGATATATAAACATAAAGATCTTATCCCCTTTACCATATGAAGTCTTCCGTTGACTTACATTTTTGTTACTCCCCTTTCATAGTTCTTGTTAACCAATACTTGAACCAACCAATGCAATTCAAATTTGTATCCGGGTTTAAAATTGGAGAGTCAAGAGAGCTCTAAATGTTGGCCGTTGAGAAATGAATTTATTACACAAAAAATTAGAGAACACCATTGCAAAGTTTCAAGCTTAAACCCTCACGATGGCAAAAAAGGTCAACAAAATAACAAATCAATCTCTTTCTATCGAGAAGAAAGAAGTAAAAAAAGAATGAAGACTCTTAAAATGGGAAAAATCTCTCTAGAAGCAAAACAAAAGATCTGTCTCTCTCGCTAAAACTGCACTTTTGGTATACCTAAAAAGAATGATACTCTGGTCCAGAATCAAGCTTGTCTTTTCCTTTTATTTTTCACGGAATCCTCTGTTTTGGAACATACTTTACCTTCGTGCCCTTTTCGGGTCTCATCCTCAGCTTTGGTCTTGCAGTTATAACACCATTTGTGGATTCGTGAGTGTTGTTGCCCGAGTTGTCTGTTTCCTGAGACAGAACCAATGTCACGTGTCCTGCAGAGGTTGCCTCTTTCCATCCTGACAAGCCATTTTATTCAGATTGAGTAAACAACTAAAAAAAAAAATTGAAATTAACCGATAGGGGTATTGAGATATAAAAGAGAAGTTAAAAGAAGATTACTCTTTGCAAGAAACGCCTTGGCTTCGTGGTTGTTAAACTGCAAGCTTATGTGATGAGCGGTCTTTACTTCGGGAGCAGTTGGATTTGAGTTCTTATCTTCTTTGTCTGCGTTTCCATCAACTGTTGAGAATTTTCTTCCCTGACTGCTCACTGGTCTCCATATTTTTACAGTTGATTGCTCAGATGTGGGTTTTGCCTCAACAGTCTTTGTTCTTCCCTCCTCTTCACTGCATTTGGTTTGGTTATGTTCTCCGCTGTTTCGGATTGTTACACTCACCGATCCAATAAGGACTTCGCTGTTCTTTGTCTGATCCAGCTGAGTTACTGCTGCATGTTGTGATATCGATTTAGGGTTACTGGATTTTCGGCTCCAAACTTTAGTAGTATTGACTCTTGCGTCTCTGTTGGTTCCATTCTTTCGCATGCCTCCAAGTTTTGGCACATGATTAGCATGGAACCCATTCGACATTCCCTGTTGCGATCTTTCCATTTGTCTACGGCCACTTCGCCTTTCCATGTTTTGGCCATTGCCAAAGCCATCATCATCAACCATTGGCGCTTGAGTTTCAACGTTTCTCCCATTATTCGTTTCCAAAACTTGAGGGTCCTCGAGGGATGAAGAATCATCAATTGGTATGGAATCTGGTCTCTGTGCCTCGGAATCAGAAGTCACAGATAACGGGCTTGATGATTCAGCTGGATATTGTTGTTCCTCTGATGTGGTACTCTCGTCTTCCTTAGCATCTTTTTTCTGGTCTTTCTCTCTCTGTTCTTTCTGCCTTAGCTTCTTCCTCTTCTTCCTCTCCAAGAGCTCAGCTTGTCTGCTCCGAACATAATACCAGTGAATAAGACTCAACACTTGGTGGATTTAGCAACGTTATATGACTGATATTGCAATTAATAAGCACATACCTTCTTCGAGCAGCTTCTTCCTCTTCAACCAGTAAATTTTGACACCTAAGAGCTTCCGCATCTTTGTCGGCCAGCCATGCTTTAATCTTCACATTAAGAAGATAAAAGATAAATCACATGTAATGGATACATGCAAAGTAAAGTCCTCGTATTAGACACTTTGCTTTGCCAACTAGAGAGGAATGTTGAAACCTTGAAGGAAAAACTTTACCAATCGCTGTTCCAGAAGGAAGCTTGCACAAGCAACAACATTTTTTGCCTCCAGTACATTTTTTCCTATTTCCCCGTCAAAAATGTATCTTTGCATTGGTGCAGCCTCGCTACACAGGAAAGTTTTTTCACTTGCATCATCAAGAATGCTAAAAAGTTCCTGCGAAGAAATTGGAAACCTAGGTGGTCTAGCCTGGACAATATCCTGGAGAAACAGGAATACATATCAGCCATGAGGTTGAACATTGAGGATACCTTATCTAGAAAAGGTAAAAAAACCGTCAAGAAAGAGATGAAATCCATACCAAAAGGTTAGAACCAGCTCTTAGATAATATTGTGGCAGAGCAGTATATCCTGGTTTTTCGATTACTGACATTAGTCCTGACTCAACTGATGCCCCAGGAACATCCTACAAAAATCCAAACAACGCATCTTGAGTTAAAAATGTCTACAAAGCATTATATTTAGGCATACATGTCCATGATGCACAATGCTAGAGAAAGGACGCCAAGGAAGGTACAGTATGGATCAGGTATGCATACTCAACAGGCCAGTGAGGGTATGTATACGAATTAGGTATGGTATACTCTTGCTTTTTAACTATAAAGTATATATTTGAAAATGAATTCCATAACCCTGATGAAGTCATATGGCCTTGTAGGAAACATATATAACAGTGTTTAGAATGGTATTCCACCTTGCACTAATGAAGAAAAAGCAACAAGGCATTCATAACGAGTCAGAACCCTTAGAAAAGATGTGACAAACAACAATGAATTTAGTTTTGGGAGGACTCAAGAACTTGCTATGCTATACTCTTATGCGATGGTCACAATGCATTTTAAATGGGTGAAGATAAGAAAAAGTTTTTGCAAAAAAAGGAAAGCATCAATGGGAATCATACTACCTCCAGCATCATGCTCTTCAATGAGAGAATCTCCTTTGCATCAATTACAGAGAGCTGAAAATAACCACAGAGATTGAACAGGATCAGTACCTGATGGAAAAACTAACCGAATTGGCAATAATTGTGAGAAGACAACTAGACGGAATACTACCTTATCCCAAAAGGCTCCCAGCGCATCCCTCTCTTTGCCAGAATCCTAGAAACATATTTACACAAACTTCAGAAGACTTCGAAGAAAAAAGACAAAAGCAAGTAGGAAAGACATAAAACCAAGATAGGATTTGAGTTTAGACTAAGCAAACCTTTTCAGGCTTTCTTTGACGCCGATGCATGCGGTTATGTCTTCTATAGTTCACAGGAGAGCAAAACTCCCTAGTGCACTTTTCACACTTCTGCATTTGTATCTTCAAAGGAGTCAGCAATGGCCAGCCTGGGAATGAAAATATAACATCAAATAAAGTCCAGATACCATACCCTAGGCCACATGCTATTCAAACATCACTTAGATCTAGAAAACTCAATGGGCTAATATGATAAACCCCTCAAAAATAAAACTATATATCCACATAATACTTAATCCACTTGATTCCAATGCTACAGGAGTATTTGGTAAGTGAAAATGTAAAATCCAATCAGATGAGAGACAATGTTACATTACCTGGCCGTTCTAAGGTATGGAGAAGTTGAAAGAGCTGGACTGGACTATTTTCAGGTCTAGGGAAGGAAAGAAAAGGATCCTTTCCAACCGCTCGTCTGATGAGCATGTCGAGAGAATCATTCCCATCTTGTTTTACCAGCTCCATTGATTTAAACTGCAGCAACCATTTACAAAACAGAATTTCCTATAAACACAGCACCTATATAAATCTGTATACTGAACCTATTTCATAAATCAATCACAGAAGGTGGAATAGTATTCGATTCAATTATCATCAGAAGAATCACTGATACAGATGCCTAATTTCCTCCATGACTATGCCACCTAAGAGAGCAAAATCGAAATTGAAATCGTAGTAAAAGTTTCGCGGTTTGAAATCTCATCGACACCAGTGATGTATAGACGAACGAATGAATTAAAATCGATTTAGAGTGTGTTTATGCGAATGTTAAAAGCGGAGTAGTCCGATCACGTACCAGTAAAAAAAGAGTAACAGATCGGGGGTAGAATAGGAAGAAGAGAGAATCAAGAGCGATCCTCGGGGGATTCAGGAGCGAGGGGAGGAGGTGGGAAAACGGAGCGTAGCAGGGCTTGGCACGAAAGAAAGTCGCCGAGAAAATCAGAGAAAGTGATGGGACGCAAAAGAGGAGAAGAAAAGAAATATGAGAGAAAATTTCGGAGAGGAGGCAAAAGAGCTGTGGAAGAAATTATAAAGGCGTACGGGGAAACAAAACAACCCTGGGGCTCAAATCACTAAATCCAGCAAATATTGATGAGGAAATTATTAATTATTAATTATATGGAAATTGGTAGAAATTCAGAAGAAAATATTTTTTTTTTCTCTGAATTTTCTTTATTAATCCTTATTATTTGTTTTTCTTAACATTTAAGATATATATTAGCTTTGAGTGTCTAAAAACAAGATTGTTTTTATTTGAAGAAACTCATTGGGATATACATGATTCATGAACAATTGTCTAGTTCTCGTTGGTTTGATGATGTGTCTTCTTGATTTTTTCTCTTTTTTCTTTTGTTTTGGTAATTTGTTTGTTTCAAAATGGTGATTGATATAAGTATATAACACCAAATATTTCTTTTACTCAGATAAAATATCTAATCTTTATAGAAATTTAAAAAAAATATATATATCCAAAATTTCCATGCATACTATACTAATCAATTTTGGGTTTATTGGAAATTTTGTTTCTTAGGTTGGAAAACCGTACCTTATTAGATTTTGGATAGCGCCATAGAGGATCATAGCTTATTATATTTATATTAGTGTCTTCTACATCGCTAGTGTTCGAACTCGTGACCGAAGTTTTTTTTTTTTTTTTTTGGATAATCAACTAATACACTGATTGAGTTATTGACACCAATAATATATATCTGTTAGGAAAAAGCAAGATGCAATCTTAGGAGTGTAGAAAAAGGTTCGGTCATTGGTGTGATTCGAGAGACATAGATAACATAGCAAAAGACTTCTTAGATTCACAAAAGATAATTTGTCAACGTTCAATAACGAAGTAAATAACTGAGCTATGATCATATCAAAGAAGATCTAAGTGAGTATATTCCTTTATCCTTTGGTCAAGACCCAAGAGGAATTGAATTACCCCAACGACCCTTTAACTATTCACATTTTATTCTATCGCATAGACAAAAAAAAAAACAGCTTAAGTATTGAAAAATGTTTCAATTATTTCTAATATGATGAGAATGGTCCCAAAGAATAAAGAATCAACAAGCTTTACAACTCTTTCTGCAAGTACCGTAGTAATCTGGAGAGCCAATCATATAGACAGGGTTTTTCTTGCACTCCCCAAGCTGAGCCCATCGTCTGCAGTTTTCATCTTCATCACTGCATTCCTCACTCTCCTCATTTCTTGCTTGTTTCTTTGCATAGATCAGTTTTGTCGCCACTAACAGTTCCCCTTTCTCCACTGGGCATCTCAAATGAGTGCTTGTCTCATCCAAAGATGCATTCAAGTGTCTGGTGAAGAACAAAATTGCATTTCCTTTCACTGGTCTTAAGATGTAACTACCGGTCTCCGAGCAACTCTTTTTGGGTTTCACCTGAACAAAGATGGATTTAACATTCTTTGTGTTGTGGTAAATACATCTTTTTGCTTCTCAGGCTATATATCAAAAGAATGTTGATTTACTGACCTCTGAATTTGGGAAGAGAATCTCTCCGCCTTGAGTTGTGTTTGAGAGGTAGAGAATGACGGTTGCCAGCAAAGATTCATGAGATACCAAGCTAGATTCCTCTTCAAAATAATCCAACTTCTTTCCTGACTTATCAGAAGTGTAACTTCTCACCTTGATAGAGCCGCTGTTTTCTAAAACATGTGCATCAAGCGAGAAGCATAAGCCATCAGTTTTGCCAAAGGGAAGGGGATTACAAACCTAACCCAAGAAAAGAGGCCTTCCAAGAGATTGAAAACCAAGATAAGTAAAGGTTAGTACTTGGTACCTCTTGGGAGGAAAGTCCACGCAGAAATTTTTTCTTCAATCCCAGCAACTATTGGATCCTTGTTTTGTCCAGAATTATACCACAATTAAGGAATTTGTTATGGCCATTTCAAGCAACCAAGGTGAACAATTGTATAATAGGAGGGTTAACATCAACTTGCTATGGCGTGAAATCATATCTGCTGACTTAATAAGGATTTATTAGAAGGTAGTGACTTATGTGTCATAGAAAACTGCAATCATCTATCTTAAGAGTCAACTTCAACAACACTTGTGTCTTTATCACATAGTGTATCAAGAACATGACAAACTATGTCGCGTCAAGCTTAGGTATTTGCAAAGTTGAAGAATACTAAGAACTTACCGGCACATCTAAGACATACCCAGAACTTGCAAGTTGCGTCTTTCCATCAGCATTCCCTGAGTTAACCTCTGAAGTTTCTTTTCTCTACAAAAAATATTAACCATTACACAAATGCATCACTATATCTGAAACTGGAAAGGACTGGGAATTTACCAGAGATATTAGATGATCACACTCTTCCTCAGACAAGAACCCGCGGTAAAGGAAGACCCTGTACATACCAAATAGTTTCAGACCCCACAAATTTATAAACACATTAGTAACTCTTGCAAAATGATCTTCCAATGTTCCTTAATTGCAGACTATCTAAATTCTTCAAATAAAAGCTAGAAAATTCATATGTGCAGCAACGATACATGATGCTATCCTTCAAAAAGTACCTGACCTTGGTTGCCATGAAAGTTGAAGAACACGTCTCGGGTCCACAAATTTAGATCCAACAACATAACTCGACTGTGTAGTATCACTCTTATCCCGGAGTTCCTTCCGACTGCATAAAGTAAAAAAAGATAAAAATCAATAATTAAAAGAATAAAATGATGCATCAATCTCTAGCGAACCAAGCTGACAAGAAATTGAGTTACATGAACACTAGTACTAAAGCTAACGAAACCGGATTGCCTGGTGATTAACATTCTCGCAAGCCCATTATTGCAAAAAAATAATCATGTTCATAAGCGAAATGCAATTGAAAATGCAACGATTTTTTAAAACTCAAACTAGAGATTCAAGTAATGCTAATCGCGCAAAACGGATGAATGAAAATCAGAATCAGAAGGGAAATGCCCAAATACGAATTCATAGCTAGAAAGAAGAAAGCAACGGATCGCTGCTCGGTGATAGATATGATTGCTAAATGAGGGATTTTGAGATTCACCTTCCACCGGAACAGAAAGGAGAAGACGAAGAAGACATGATAATCATCAGAGTAAGGAAGATTTGGCTAAGGCAAGCCATTGCTGCACTGGTACTCTGCTACATAGCTGAAACGAGGAACATTTTTCCCAATTTCATCTGAAAATCCTCGATGCGAATGGACGACGTCGTTTGATAAGTTGTGTGTCCTTTGAAGTTTTATGTTAAGTGGAAAAAATGCCAAAACTTTCAAAGTTACCAAAAAATGTTTACATTTTTCATTTAAGATTTTGAAGTTTTATTTGTCCTTTGGTTTCCTATGTTTATCAGAAATATAATGATATGTTATTGGGAGTATCATATATATATGCTTTGAAAATAGAGACAAAAATGAAAATGAGCCAAAAAGATGCGATCAAAGTGTGAACCAAACGTGACACTAACTCCAAACGAACTGCCTTATATTGGAATTGATTTCACGGTGATACGTATTTGCATGGATATGTATGCGTGGTGGTGTGTACACAAATAGTTGCTAAAAATAGAGTGGGAAGTGCTTGAAATAAGGGATGGTTATGCGAATTTTTAGGTTTCAACAAAAAAAGAAAAAATAACGTGTGGGTGTAATCGCAAAAACATATCAGAGACCAATATTAAGGAGCCTTTAATTAGTTGTCCGAGTTCGTCTCGATTTTTCTATTCACAAAAGGATATCTTAACTTGCTTGATCACATTCCCATTTTCCTCTTTTCCAGAGGACAATTATTCACACAAGACAACAAATCTCTCTTCCTCAAGTCGTCCTGGTTGCATTAACCCAACAAAAGCAATGGTTTGTTCTCTTCTCTTTTTTTTTTTTTTTTTTTTTAATTTATTTGTAATAAATTTGTAGGATTGTTGTTTTTAGCAGGCAATCGATGTGGTTTTTTTTTTCTAGTCGGGAAGATGCACGATATTCAGATTTATGATTGTATTTGGATTCAAAATCATCCCGAGTTTTGATTTAGAGTATCTGATATTGAAAATAGTAATTTAAATCTGATGATTATAAAAATTTGGAATTTGGATGCAATGTTTGTCTAATCATGTTAATTTGACGTCGATTTTACCATGTTATTGACGTGTTTCTCATTTGTTTGTTATATACGTATCTCATTCTAATTCATAATTTAATTATATCAGCGTCATAAACTCAATATCAGCGTCTAGACTAAGATTAAAACTAATGCTTTGACGTATGGATGTTAAAAATGGTTTCGAAACCTAGCTAAGTTGAAAATATTTTTCTTGGTATACAAAAATACAGGCGAACGCGGCGTCGGGGATGGCAGTGGAGGACGAGTGCAAGCTGAAGTTTTTGGAGCTAAAGTCGAAAAGAAACTATCGATTCATAATATTCAGGATAGACGGGCAACAAGTGGTGGTCGAAAAGTTAGGAAATCCGCAAGAGACTTACGACGATTTCACCGCCTCTCTCCCTGCGGATGAGTGCCGCTATGCCGTCTTCGATTTCGATTTCACCACCAATGAAAATTGCCAGAAGAGCAAAATCTTCTTCATCGCCTGGTATCATATGTTTTTTTTTATCTTTCACTCATTTCCTTAATTCACGTTGACGTTAAATTTGAGTATATGTCAAAATCAAGAATCTAACACGCGTAATTAATACATTTTATGACATTTTTGGGGCATGAGCGAACTTAGATTTTGTTACAATAAGATTGAAGTAAAGTATGTTCATCTGTTGGCCTTATTGCTTAAAATTTGGATAATAATATATAGGTCACCAGATTCATCAAGGGTGAGGATGAAGATGGTGTATGCAAGCTCAAAGGATAGATTCAAGAGAGAATTGGATGGCATTCAGGTGGAGTTACAAGCCACGGATCCTAGCGAGATGAGCTTTGACATAATCAAAAGCCGAGCTCTCTAGATCTTTTCAACCATATCTCTATCATCCTTCGAGCTCCTCACAAAAAGTTACCATGTTATTGGTTAAAAACTGAATTCTTATCTGTCTTATTCATTTTATAAACATTCTTTCTTTCTACTTCCGTTTGGGAGAGAAGTTGAAACCATGTAGTGCTTGTTGTATAACTTCTCAAATAAAGAAGACTAATATTTTCTCTGTCGGCCTGCTTAAACAAATAGTCGATATGTCCGAGTGGTTAAGGAGACAGACTTGAAATCTGTTGGGCTTCGCCCGCGCAGGTTCGAACCCTGCTGTCGACGTGTTTTTCTCCTTTCGTTTTGTACCTTTATTTAACCCAACATATTCATACTGTTGGGCTTCGCCCGCGCAGGTTCGAACCCTGCTGTCGACGTGTTTTTCTCCTTTCGTTTTGTACCTTTATTTAACCCAACATATTCATACTTTATTACTTTTACATGGCACCAGTAGTCTAGTAGATACAGCAAAATAAGCCACATGGACCAAACTACAAAACACATTAACATAATAAGCAACTCTTAGTTTCCAGATTCTTGGAATCTCTTCTGCAAAGGGACAGACCCACTATTGTCGCTTCGTTGCCCTGCCTGATCTCCTCCTGAACCCGAAATTCCCATTTTATTCCCTAACCAATACACACCAAAATCAAATGTCATTACATTACAACCGCTAAAAGCTGAAAAGGTTACTTAGCAGGAAGAGGCGTTACCAACGGTGGAGCCAAGTGACTGTGAAGAGTCTTGAACAGACTCTGTAGACTTCTGCGTCACTTCCTCCGTTGTACCAGCGATCCAAGAAGTAACAGCTCCTCTCAGCTTATCCACCATCCCTCCTTCGCCTTCCTCCGCATAGGCCTCTCCGTGTTTCATCGTCTCTTCCGATCCCGGATCCTTAAATCCTCCTAGCCTTTTCTCCACCTCCTCCGATTGCGTCACTGTGCCCCTCTTCGTGTTCTCGCCTCCTCCTCCTCCAAGATGAAGCTTCTCGGCGACCACCTCCGACAAAACCTTGTCTTCCTCTCCCGGACTCAATTTCTCCGTCAGATATTCTCTGGCCGACACGCCCTTGTCTTGTCCCGTCTCCGTACCGGTTTCGCTGCCGGAGAATGGCAATTTCGCCACAACATTTGCTCCTGTCTCTTTGACTTTCTCGTAAACTGGAGTCACCATACCTGCAACCTTATTCCCGTATCCACCAGTGGAGCTAGGAGTTTCAGCTCCTTCTACGCCGCCTTCCCCGGAAGAACCAAGCTTCGAAGCGACGACGTTCTTTGCCGCCAAAGCTTTGTCAGCTACGGCCGAAGTCGCTAGTGCGATCTTATCGGTGTAACTGCTCTGATTCGGCTGATGCATCTCATCTCCTCTCTCCTGATCAGGGTTGTGTACACCCTGAGTTCCCGTTGGAGAATCTTTTTCCAAATCAGGCCTAGCTTTAACATCAAATTCGTGGCTTCTCGCCGGAACTTCTTTCCGCAATTGAGATCCATAGTTTCCCGCCGGCAAGTGCTTGTCCAATTCAGGTCCCGATTTCGTATCAAAGCCATGGCTTTTCTCCCCAAGATCAGTTCCCAACCCTAACCTTCCAAGTGCTGCGACAGTCGTTGCTACTCCAATAGCTAGATAAAGAAACAGACACAGGTCAAAAAAGTTGAAACCCTGAATCAGAATTCCGAGAAAAGTTATTACCTTTTCCGGTGGGAACAGTTACTTTAGACTGATAATTGGACACCCCACCATGATATCCCGGAGCAGCTGGATCTTCCTCAAGTCCTTTGGGTCTCTCGATATTGACCTTACGTTGGTCTCGTGACTTGCCTTCACCTGGAAGAAACGTTCTCGTTACATCTTCTGTAGCAGAGAGCAAAGACACGGGCGTGTTATGCGGCGTCAGTGTAGCAGCCTCTCTTCTTCCTTCATTTTTCGATACACCGGAGGCTCTTACAGGATGTGACATTGCTTCGTGGCCAATTCCTCTGTTTGGCTCAGAGGGTTTCGTATGTGAAGAGGACACAACCGGAAAAGTTTTCGTGCCTGGAGGGACTATCTCCTCCTTCACCGGTATGTGAGCTTTTCCTCGTGCTGTTGAGACCAATCCGGCTAATTGTTATCACCAAAACATTAACTACTTTGTTTATTATGAATAGAAAGATAAAAGTGAAGGACAAACCTGGTGCGCCACCGTGGATTTCTTTTTCATAGTCATCTTCATCGTCTTCCTGGTCTAGATCGTGATCATCGGGGATGTGTTCTCCACGATCATGGTCATGACCATGACCATGTCCATGTTTAGTAAGAACGTTCTTTATCTTCTTTGCTTTTTCCTTCACTTTCTTCAGAACTTTTGATGGTCCCTTCTCGTGATGCTCTTCTTCCTCTGCATTCAAAACAGAGGAACACATAGAAAACATTGATTAGCCTCTGTAACTTCCAGATTTAAGTTCGAAATGTCAGTAAAAATAACTATATGTTAATATTGGAATTAGAATACCTGGATGGTGAATACTAATTGGTGCCTCTGCTTGATGATGACCATGAGTACGTTGCAACTGCGCTTGCGAATCCATTTATCTTTGCTGGATTTGGTTTTTCTTTTTGGCGCTTCTCTGCAACCAAATTGATTCTAAGAAACTCTGAGGAGCTTCTTGAAGGCTTTATACAGAGAGCAGAGAAAGAAAAGGAAGACGCATAGGTCATAGCCGAACTACCTTTGGCTGTGTCCTCTTCTGTATGCTGTTAGGAAATACCACGTGTCATGAGATGCCACGTATCAGGCGCTCGATTGTCCAGGTGGCTCTTTTGGTCTAATCGTTATCTGAGAAGAACCGTCCATGTAACTTCTTTCACAAATTAGCCCATGTCAATTGACACATAATTAAACTTTTCTGACGCTGTTCATCACTTGGTTACATAATTCACATATGACATACCAACAACAAGCCGTTTCGAGCATTAATTAACAGCATATAGTACTCGCTCAAAATCCCAAGACGACATGAAATGATATCATATGAATCTGTTACATGCCCAATGTGCACTGTTTTGAGTCTTCTGACTTTTGAGAAGGTTGTATTTTATCCAAAACATGAAATGAAAAAATGATATCATATGAAGCTTGTTGAAAACATGTGGGTTTGGTCCAATATGTACATATGGGCCTCACACATGATCCAGTTTGCTCTACCGCGGTTAACGGTTTGGGTTGGTTGGTGGTAGAAGAGCAGACACGAGCGCGGGGTTAGATGCAGGTACCACAATATCCACGTGGCAAATTCTGATTCGTTCATCGTTAACTGCCACGAGGATTACATGGCTGAATAGATAAATCGAAAGGGATCGTGAGGACCACGTGTCTGGCCCACAATGGATAATGGAAAATGGAAAATGGAAAATGGAAAATGAAAAAGAAAGATCTAGGGATTGATTCCTTTCAGAGGCTGAGGTTGAAGTTATTTGGTTCCAGTGTTCCAGATTAATCGGACAAGAAAAAAGACAAGAAGAAGAAACACAGTTGCGCAGAGGAAGTTATGGCTGTTGGGATAAACGCGATGGCGGTGACGTTTGTGGCGCACGCGCTGGCGGTAATCGCGGCGATTATGGTGCTGGTTTGGAGTATCAGTTACAGAGGTGGATTGGCCTGGGAAGCTACAAACAAGAATCTCATCTTCAATGTATGCCTTCGATTTCCTTTCGCTTTCTCTTTCAACTTCCTCTCTTTTCTCTCTCTCTCTTGCCTCTGCGTTGACTCTCTGTCTGTCTGATTGGTGGGTAGTTTTACAAATCCGATTGATCCCAGTTCAATAATCTTGCGTTTCTGACTGCAAAGCTTCTTTATTCGTACCTCAGTAATGTTTCTGAGTGAGTGACTTTCTGTAAAGGAGAAATCTCTTGTTATCTTGATAGATGTTAGTTGTAAAATGGGTCTTTGATAATGAGTCAGATAAATCTGGTTTTGGAAAGAATGATTATCTAGTGTGTCCCATATACTTAGGTTAAAGTTTTGCTATGGACGTGCCTTATGATCCATGGGTGTTGTTGGGTTCATGTGTTAATGATGTTTGGTCTTTTGGTTTAGGTTTAATTGATGGTATTCCAAATAATTTATAATTTTGGCTATAATGTTATTTTCATGTTATGTTTGTTTTTGTTGAGAGTAAAAGATACTAACATCCAAAATTTGACATTTTCTTTGTCACTGAAGCAAAGGGACTTCTCTTCAGTTGTCTTTAATCCTGTATTTTTAAGCCATTTGGATTGTAACAGGAGCTTCTAATCTTTTGTTTGTGTTCTGATCCATTTTTTAATTTGTGTGATCCAGTTGCATCCTGTTCTGATGCTCATCGGATTTATAATCTTGGGAGGAGAAGGTAACAATAGAACCATCTGTTGAAAAACGAGAAAAATAAGATATCACTTTCATTTCGGTCTCAATTAGTCCCGTTGATGATGATGGTTTCATGTAAACCTGTTTGCTGAAATTGGAAATGCAGCCATTATAAGTTACAAAACGCTTCCCCTGGAGAAACCAGTGAAGAAGTTGATCCACCTTATACTCCATGCCATTGCTCTGGCTCTCGGGATCTGGGGCATCTGTGCAGCCTTCAAGAACCACAATGAAAGCGGAATCCCGAATCTCTACAGTCTCCATTCCTGGATTGGTATTGGAGTCATTTCCCTTTATGGCTTCCAGGTAAATTCCCTGGCCGTTTGCTCCTTAGAAAATGACTTTCTCATTATACATGTAATCAATTCAAATAGAGATCCTACTGATAATTTTTCAATTTGGACCCTTAGATATGTTTCTGAGTTCTCTGTATTAGACTGAGTAAGACTCGTCTCTAAATGTCTAGTTACAAACAGCAAAAAACACACTATGACTAAAACATTGCTTGAATCAGGAATCCAGAAACTAGAAAACATTGTATAGAGGAAAACTGATCTTACATTCTTACTCTAGGTGAATAAATCTCAGCAGTTGGACCGTTGGATTTATAGAAACGCCTTCGTTGTAGAAAGGTTTTTACCTTTTTCTGTACATTGTTCCTGACCAGAAAATGATAAACACACAATTTTTTGGACTTTGCAGTGGGTGTACAGCTTCATAGTGTTCTTCTTCCCAGGAGGATCAGCAAATCTGAGAAGCGGATTGCTTCCGTGGCACGCAATGCTCGGCCTATTTGCCTATATACTTGCGGTTGGGAATGCAGCTTTAGGATTTCTGGAAAAGCTCACTTTCTTGGAGAATGGAGGGCTTGACAAGTATGGATCCGAAGCATTTCTCATCAACTTCACAGCCATTATCACTATTCTCTTTGGTGCCTTTGTGGTACTCACTGCTTCTGCTAAGTCTCCTTCCTCTTCCTCCTCCAATGATGATAGTGTTGACTACAGCTATTCTGCTATATAAAACACTTTCTACATTCACTTACATGTGTATTGCCTCTTGTACTGTCAAAACACCATTTATATATGATGCATTTGTAGCGACAAGCTATGTGTTTTACGACTTTGCTACTTCTGGTGTGTAAAATCTTCAATATGGTGAATATTGTATCTTCTTTAATTTTCTTTCCATATTGCCACTCCTTTAAAATCTTCTCATGATCTAATTATCAGATACTGTTGTTAGTTATCGTTAAGTCAGTTTGTAACTGTTTAGCTCTAGTTTTTTTGAGCATAAAGAAACTTGTAATGGGATTACGTTCACTAACTTTCACAGTGTGTGTTTCTTAATATGGTATTGGTGTCAAAAGCATTTAGACCAACAAAAGAAAAAAGCCTTTCGTTTTCCCTTATAATTAAATTTGATTTACATTAGTTTAGACGCAATTTACGTCGCTGTTGATGAAGAAAAGAAATCAGCAGAAGAATTACAATCTGAGGTCTCTCTATCAATTTGATGCTCCTGCTTCCGAACCTTGGAACCAAACACGACGTCGTTAAGAGTCCAGTTGCTGTTGTTGATCATCATTTCATTGTAATGGAACCGATCAACGTCACCCACTGGTTCATAACCTGAGATAGATCCTTCAGGTTTTGGAGCTTGATTGTGCTTAGAGTCTGTCAAATCAGAGGAATAATCGATGAGGGGATCTGAAGAAGAAAGCCATTCAGAGAAGAAAAGCCTTGGAATCTCAGGAGCAGAAGAACATCGATAGCTGTTGTTTCCGTTGCTTTCTTGTGAAGGAGATGAAGATTTGTTCTCTAGAAGTCTCTGGAAGGAGATCATATGATTCGAGATCAAGGTTTCCGGGTTTCTTTTTCCACAAGCAACAAGTTGTTGTGAAGAAGCAGAAGAAGAGGAAATACAAGTTGCAAGTTGCGAGCGCTGAGACTGGAGCCATCTCTTTTTTAAATGAGAGTGCCAATAGTTCTTTATCTCGTTGTCTGTTCTTCCCGGTAAGTATTTCGCGATTTGCGACCACCTAGTCAATCCAAGCATTGCTCAGTAGCTACCATTTGCTTAAACAATAGGGTTAAGTCTTAGGTTACACTTACTTGTTACCTAAGGAAGAATGAAATGTCAAAATGGTCTCTTCTTCTTCTGCACTGATCATATCCCTCTTTAACCCTGGTCTTAGGTAATTTATCCATCTCAATCTGCAGCTCTTCCCATTCCTTTGTAACCCTATAAAATTAAAATCCCAACAAAATTATCAAAGTTAATTAAGGATCAATTTGAAAACTAATAAAGAAGAAGAGAAAAAGAGAGACCAGCTTTGATGGGAACAGTGGTCCAGCAAGAATGGCCATGAGAGAGGATGAAGCTCCTTAGCTTCTCGTCTTCTTCAGGTGACCATAACCCTTTCCTTTGTCTCTCTCCAGATTTCGTCTTCGTCATTTCTCTATCGTCTTAAAGCTGTCCTGATACAAGAAAACATGTCTCAGTACTTTTATGATGATGGAGACATATATCAGCCAAAGGTCCAAAGATAGAACCTACATACTTAATTAGTGTTAAGAAATGACCAAATGGGCCTGCTTAGAGTAAAAGACAAATTACTTGATTATTATATATATTTATGAAATTTTGGATATAGTTGAGTGAATTTCGTATGTGTATTATTGCATGCATTTTAATAAGCAGTGTGGAGAAAAGTCATAATAGTATATGTATGGATTCATAAGGTGTAGCAAAAGTCTGCTTGGTAAAAACTAAATATACGGAGTATTAAAAACTATTATGAGTTTCCAATTCGAAATGAATTAGCAGCAAAATAATAACAAAGCGGGATTAGTTCACAAAAATGCATGAAACATTAAAGTGGGATAACTCGGTTATTTCACTCTTACAAAAATATACTTGTATAAGATAATGAACGATGTATTAAGAATTTACGATATTAATCAGATAACATCTTCATATCTAAAAGCTCTCTAAATGTAATGTCGGCAAGAATTAAAGAATATATAACCGACTTGGATCACGTCAATGAAATTTTCGTTAGTTTCTTAATCCGGGTGGAATAATTTGTCTGATTCAATACAATAATTGTGAATAATGACATAATGATTGTAGAGAATCATCCAATCTGTTAATCTCTTCGTAAAGCATCAATAGCAATAAGACAGATTGTATTTGAAATAATAGTTAAATTATCTGAGAGCTTTTTTTAGTTATAAATTTAAAGTTTGTTAGAAATAATTAGTAGATATTTGTAGTGAAGTCAACATTGAGCTCCTATTTGCTGCTACTAGTTATTGGATAGTTTTTCCTCTCACGTCGTTGTTTTTTCTTGACAATAGAACAAAAAGTATTACATTTTCCGACAAGTGGACCAAATTATAAGTGTTGTATGAAGAATATGTTAACTTTACAGTTTGAATTCCTGTGTCCCGGTGGAATTAGCTTGTAGCAAATTTTAATATACTCCAATTTTGTTTTTTTACTTGTTGGCTCTATTGTTGGCCTGTGGAGAACGAGTAGGAAAAGTTTAGAGAGACATAAAAGAAAAGTCTATCTTGTCTTGGTCGTCTTGATCACACATAATATAAGTTGCCGTCAAACCAATCGCCAGTGAAATACAGTTAATTAAGTCTACACATGTAATTTTATGCTGACCTAATATTATTGTCTAGTCCGAGAATATTTGGTGATCGGTCTTGATTATAATTAGGAATAATTTACTTCATGTTTATCTACAAAACTTCTCATGCTTCATCCATTTGGACTTGTGGTATGGTGATTAACAAAAATGATATATATATATTTGTCTTTTGTATACCAACAAAGTAGTTTGAACATGGCCTAGTAAATATCATTTAACAGAGAGTGAAACACACGTTTAAGACGGCCGTTGGTCAAATAATGACGAATGCTTTAAGAAATGAGATACAATAATCTTTTTTTAGTGCTGAAACTCTGAAAAGATTCTACATAAAATCCAACAAGTCTGTAATGTAATTAAGCCCACACGCATCATCCAAAAATCACAATCTAAACCGGTAGCTACAGCTCTCTACCGTACCTAAGTAACTCACCATCTGATAGGTTTCTTGTTCTTCAACACCAGAGTAAAATCACGAACTAATCATGTTGAAATGGAATCTGGATAGCTGTTGAGGAATGGTTGAGATAACAGGTCCATATCTCTGTTTCAAGAAAAAGAATATACATACGCTTAGAAGTTTGGGGTAAAACGTATTTTCCAAAGGTTAATAGTATCTGGATATAAGCAGAACCTGAACATTGTCATAGAGTTCGAACAAAGGGACGGCCAAGAGTTTCAAGTTTTTGGGCACAGCAAAGTACTCTTTCTCAGACAAGTGAACAATGAAGAGCCTCTTGCATTCCTGCCATTCCACAAGAAGGAGATATAAGGAGAAGAGTAGAAGAGGAATGTTGAGAAAATATATTGTGCGTATGCCTACCTTTGGTTTCGTGATGTGGGGAGGACAATACGGGTACATCATGGTTTCAAAGTTTGGACGCCACCATGTCGCAACACATTCTCCAACCTGTTAAAGGAACATCGAGAAACCAATGGATCAGGGACAGAGCTATACATAACTCAATCAGACATGTGTGGACTCGTGGCAATGTCTTCTTTCTGCATGTAATAAGCATATGAAAATTTAGCAAAGACACTAGACCTATCTTCGTTTCCTTGTCTGGATCCCTCATTCCTAGAATGCTAAGTGTAAAAACCAGAAGATTGTTATTTTTGAATTGGTTCTCGTTTGCAATAAGAGCAAGCATATGCCACACAGACATAGTTTTTTTAAGGCATCTATACCTAAATATCTGACCACTATCAGTCAAAGAAATAGAGAGGAAACCAGAATAGTACCTTCCAGTCAGGTACAAGAGCCGCCGAATTGCCTCCAAGCTTACTGGTCAACTTTCTTTTTAGGCCTTCAACTTCTGCAAACACAACAGAATACACCCAAAAATGAAGCAACCAAGAAAATCACAAGAGTATAGGAAGTCTTACTAACAGATGGTTACTTACCATTTTCTCCAGGCTTCAGGCGTCCACCTGGAAGTTTGCAAAATGTGTTACCAATTTGCAGGAGAAGTATATGAGGATGGTTGTGTTCTTGTACCTGAAAGGTTGACCAGCATAAAGTGTCAAGAAGAATGCTAGGGTTAGAGAGATATAACTAATGTCAAATATAATCAGGAGGTAATAATTCTAAGCTTAGATGCAAATTCTTTGCTTAACTTGTGCACCGAAGAGATACCTGTAGCTGTAGGTTATAAGTTTATAAAATTGACCTCTAGGATGTCAAAATAGTATTCTATGTTCCCAAGACGATGTCAAGAGATGAGGGTGTGAATGTGAAGCAGATGTTACTTGTTACTCCACGGGAAAACATGAAATGCTTAGAAGGGCAAGTGTGCATACAAACAGTGAAAGAAACCAAACAACAAGAAGCATCAAACATGTCTGCTAAATGGTTTCCTTCAAAACTGTGACTTACTAAAAGTTCATTTTTATGACTTTATTAAGTGCAGTTTCCTAAAAGTTCATTGGATCCATAAAACTGGTGACTTCATTAAGTGCAGGTTAATACATTTATGTGATTAGAGCTTCTTCGGAATATAAGGTCCCAAACAGTACAAAATTGAGTATTTGAGTTAAAGACGGCAATTGCAAAAGGAAGTGGATGACTCCACTCAAATATCATACAATTTTCTATATATGCCATGCTTTACATGATACATTAGGTAGAGAAGGTATGTTTTTACAGAGAAGGCCAAGATAAACTACAAATAAGTTGACACTATAGTGACATTATGTATAGGAAAATATGGCCATACAATTCATGACCACATAGCTGTTCCACCACAGCGCGGTTAAACAACATAGAGAAAACTACAGACAAATTGGATAACAAGAATAGTGGATCGAAAATTATCATACCAGCAGAATCCCTTCAACGCTGGTCCTCATGCCCTCTTTCATATAGCTGCAACACACCATTAAGAAAGTAAGAAAGAGATACATTCAGTCATCAGACTCCGAGAATAGCTTAAGTTAGAACTATTGAATTCCAGACTTCATTTATCCAAGCAAAAGTATGAGACATTGGATGAATTTACAAAATAAAAAGTGTTGTATAACATGTATAGTAGCTATAAACGTTCCCCTCTCAGATCAATCACTGGAAAGTTAAATAGTCAATAGAAGTTCTTCTGACAAAATATGTATCAAGTAAAACAGATTAGTTATGTAAAATGGCCAAAAGATCATAAGAATAGTTGTTGACGAGCCAAAAGCCAGAGATAAAACGAAATCAAACAAGCCAACCATCTAAATGACGAATCCTGATAAGCTGTAAATCCTAATATGCAATCAAAAATCATCGTATAAGAGCAATTATGCGAATTTATGGCAAATAACAACCATTTCTCAAAGGAGCCCAAGATCACTAGCTGATTTGGCTCGCTGGCAATGAGTCTAACGGAGCAGCTAGTAAATTCAGCCTCAGCGAGAACGCAGATAAGCAGAGAGGCGTCTAATACTCTCAAATCGTTTGCCAAATCAGCAAGATCATGATCTAAGCATGTACAGGCCTGAGATTTCTAGGGTTTTGTAAATTATTGGAATCTTCTCAAGCAGTAGCTACGAGAAGAAAACAGAAAACAAAGAGGTAAAGAGGGCGATTAGGGAGAGAAGAATCGTACTTGATTTTCATACGAGCGAGTCGGTCGGCGACGGAAGTGTCTTTTTCGAGCTTGGGTTCCTTAGTTCCGAAGCTGTAGTTGGAAAGCGGGTACGTGTTCACCACCTGAGACATAGCCATCTGTTGCCGGATCTCTCCTGAATCAACTCAGACAAAAATGTCCCAACTTTATTCCCCGTTTCTCTCACTGTCTTTCGATCTTATATCGATCGACGGCGGCGACGGCTAACAGAGGAGTAGTCTCGACGGAGAATTAATGACACCGTCTCTACCACCAACTTCTAGACTCACAGACTCATTTAAATATTTTACACTTTAGGCCCATTTTTAAGGCCCGGCCCATAAAAACCGCTGCATTCGTCACTTTTGTTCAGTGGTTTCAGTACCAGAGAGTGATTTTGCTGGTCGGTTTTAGTATCAAGGAGCAACCTAAGAAAGCGCGCGAAAATTGGCAACCAAGTTCGCCATCGCCACGACCACGACCTTCCCATTTCTCTTATTGAGAATACCAAGAAGCAATCATGGGCAAGCAAAAGCAGCAGACGATTTCTCGATTCTTCGCTCTTAAACCCAAATCTCCGACTCAGGAACCCAATCCGGTAGCCGAATCGTCAACACCGCCACCGAAGATATCAGCCACTATCTCATTCTCTCCTTCAAAGCGTAAGCTTCTCTCCGAACACCTCTCCGCTGCTTCACCGAAAAAGCCTAAACTTTCTCCTCACACTCAAAACCCCACACCCGATCCCAATTTGCACAAAAGGTTTCTTCAGAGATTTCTAGAACCCTCACCGGAGGAATCTGTTCCCGAAACATCATCGTCGAGGAAGTATACGCCATTGGAACAACAGGTGGTGGAGCTAAAGAGTAAGTACCCAGATGTGGTTTTGATGGTGGAAGTTGGTTACAGGTACAGATTCTTCGGAGAGGACGCGGAGATCGCAGCACGCGTGTTGGGTATTTACGCTCATATGGATCACAGTTTCATGACGGCGAGTATACCAACATTTCGGTTGAATTTCCATGTGAGGAGACTGGTGAATGCAGGGTACAAGATTGGTGTGGTGAAACAGACTGAAACTGCAGCCATTAAGTCCCACAGTGCAAACCGCTCAGGGCCATTTTTCCGGGGACTATCGGCTTTATACACCAAAGCCACGCTTGAAGCGGCTGAGGATATAACTGGTGGCTGCGTTGGTGAAGAAGGTTTTGGTTCACAGAGTAATTTTTTGGTTTGTGTTTTGGATGAGAGAGTTAACACGGAGACATTAGGTTGTGGTATCGAAACGAGTTTTGATGTTAAAGTTGGGGTTGTTGGCGTTGAAATTTCAACTGGTGAAGTTGTTCATGGAGAGTTTAATGATAATTTCATGAGGAGTGGGTTAGAGGCTGTGGTTTTGAGCTTGTCACCAGCTGAACTGTTGCTTGGTCAGCCTCTTTCACAGCAAACTGAAAAGGTATATTCATCTGTGTCTGAGTAAATGTTACTAATTCTAGCACTACAAATTAATTTTGAACAATTTAGCTCCTCAATTAGTTTTACCATTCATGTCTATTGTTATCGTGTCCTGAATCCTTCCTTCTCGAACTGTTTGACACAAGAATCTTTGTCTGTGTGTATAATTATTATATGGATTAGTTCAGAAGACTAGAATATCTGTTCTTGGTCAATGTGCATACATATACCGATATATTTTCGTTTGGTATCTTTGTTTGACAGTTTTTGTTCGCATATGCTGGACCTACCTCAAACGTTCGAGTGGAACGTGCCTCACTGGATCGTTTCCGCAATGGTAGTGCAGTAGATGAGGTTATTTCATTGTGTGAAAAAATCAGCACAAACAACCTAGCAGATGATAAAGAAATTAAAGTCGAGGCCACTGAAGAAGGAATGTCTTGCTTGACAGTTCACGTATGGCATATGATTCTCTAAAAGCTTTCTCTTTATTTTATTTTGATGATGCTCTGCTAATGCAAGATTGTTAATGAACACATCTAGCTTTCAAGACGAGTATTTTTTTCTATTATATGCTTGCTGAAATTCCTGCTAATATGTTCCTACTTTGTTGATGGTGCAGACAATTATGAACATGCCACATCTGACTGTTCAAGCCCTTGCCCTGACATTTTGCCATCTCAAACAGTTTGGATTTGAAAGGATTCTTTACCAAGGGGCATCATTTCGCTCTTTGTCAAGCAGCACAGAGATGACTCTCTCAGCCAATACACTGCAACAACTGGAGGTATTTTCCGCTTTATTTGGCCTGTCACAGTGTGATGCTAAGTGAATATTAAAACTTCAGTCATTTCTAAGTATCTGAACTGAGTTTCCCTTAAAAGGAATTGTATATATTTTCAGATTGTGAGAAATAATTCAGATGGATCGGAATCTGGCTCCTTATTTCATAATATGAATCAAACTCTTACAGTATATGGTTCCAGGCTTCTTAGACACTGGGTAAGACACTTCTTTTTTTTTCTCTTCTTAGCTTTTTCACAAAAGGGCTTTGTATATTTGGTCTTTATTCAACTTTTTGAAGTTCTGAAGATGCAGTAAGCCATTACTATGGAAGGATGTACCACTGTTGTCTTATAATAAAGAAATAAGAATTACTGGCATCTTTCAGTTCTTGAAGGGACATAGATGTCTATACCCTCAGAGTCTTCATGGACCATTTTTTTTTATAAAGACCTCTTATCATGATTTGTGGACACGTTCATTTCAACAGGTGACTCATCCACTTTGCCACAGAAATTTGATATCTGCTCGCCTTGACGCTGTTTCTGAGATTTCTGCATGCATGGGATCTCATAGTTCTTCCCAGACTAGCGATGAGTTGGATGAAGAAGGTTCTGAGAGAACAATCATATCACCTGATTTTTATCCCGTGCTCTCGTCAGTCTTGACAGCTTTGTCTAGATCATCTGATATTCAACGTGGAATAACAAGAATCTTTCATCGGACTGCTAAAGCCACAGAGGTAAAACGCCTGTCCTTTGCCCTCTTATATATGTGCCCGTGTAGATGGAAGTTAGTTCAACTCATTTAGTGCAATACTGTTATAATGTTGTCCATAGAAAAAAGTTTAAATCGCCACAATGTATGTTGACTAACCAAGTCTAGTTATAAAAAACTCCCTCTGAAGTGAGTTGGCAAATAATACCGAGTTATTGGTATCTTTGCATATCTAGTCAAAGATATACTTATTTCAAAGTACTAGCATATGTTAGATATTGTTCATGATTATTGACAAAATAAAACATGTTTTGCTTCCCACCTCTATTTTTGTTAACTAGCTCTTGCTTTACCGCTCTTCCTCGCCTGAGGCCTGAGGATTCTTAACTTTTTGGATGAAAAAGTTTATTGCAGTTATGGAAGCTATTTTACTTGCGGGGAAGCAACTTCAGCGGCTTGGCATTAAGCAAGACTGTGAAATGAGGAGTATGCAATCCGAAACTGTGCGGTCTTCTCTTTTGAGAAAATTGATTTCTGTTGTTTCATCCCCTGTTGTGGTTGACAATGCTGCAAAGCTTCTCTCTGCCCTGAATAAGGAAGGGGCTGTTCGAGGAGACTTGCTCGACATACTAATTACTTCCAGCGACCAATTTCCTGAGGTTTGTATATTGTCTGGAATTAATACTATTTTCCGCTTCTCTCTTTGTGTTATGTTTTGTGCGTCACACAGCTTCTTAACATTGATTTGCTTTTCATGACTTAAGTTTTAGTTTTGTTTCATAACTCCATTGTGTTATTTGCTATGCACAGCTTGCTGAAGCTCGCCAGGCAGTTTTAGTCGTCAGGGAAAAGCTGGATTCCTCGATAGCTTCATTTCGTAAGAAGCTTGCAATTCGAAATTTGGAATTTCTTCAAGTGTCGGGGATCACACATTTGATAGAGGTACCCTCTCAAGAAACTCCTAACTTTTTAAATTATGCTTTCTAACCGCAAGAGTGCAGCGTTCTTGATTGTTTCTGAAATGGATACCCAAAAAATTTAGTCATGTATTGGGATGAGAATAAGTTTCAAGAAGGTAGCTCGTGTTGTTTTGCCTTTTTTGGTTACTCTTCCCACTTTCTTTCTCGGGTACCAAGTATTCACAGCTATTGAACTTAATATCTCTTTTGTACCAAGTATAAACATTTGTGCGTATCGTGTAATACTCTCATCTTTGAATGTTGTGGACCTGGATTTCTGATCTAAGGCTAAGGCTTTGTACAGCTGTCCGTTGATGCCAAGGTTCCTTTGAATTGGGTGAAAGTAAATAGCACCAAAAAGACTATTCGATATCATCCCCCAGAGATAGTAGCTGGGTTGGATGAGCTAGCTCTAGCAACAGAACATCTTGCCATTGTGAACCGAGCATCGTGGGACGGTTTCCTCAAGAGTTTCAGTAGATACTATACAGATTTTCAGGCCGCCGTTCAAGCTCTTGCTGCGCTGGACTGTTTACACTCCCTTGCGACTCTATCTAGAAACAAGGTTTAAAGAAGGAACAAATCACAAAAATTGTGCTTGTAGTCACCGCTTGTCAGTTCTTAACTTCGTCTTTAAATTTTTTCCTCTGCAGAACTATGTTCGGCCCGTGTTTGTGGATGACTGTGAACCAGTTGAAATAACTATACAGTCTGGTCGTCATCCTGTATGCCTCTTGCTCTCGTTTCTTTTCCTTTGTCATTCTATGTCTAATTAAGTTGAAAATGTAATGTTCATTTAGTCGTTAAAATTTCCTAGGTATTGGAGACTATATTACAAGATAATTTCGTCCCAAATGACACAAGTTTGCATGCAGAGGGGGAATATTGCCAAATTATCACAGGGCCTAACATGGGAGGAAAGAGCTGCTATATTCGTCAAGTTGCGTTAATTTCAATAATGGCTCAGGTAACATTGGACATTAACAGTATACGCTTATGCGTTATGAACATCTCTTACATATGTTTAAAGCTAAATGATTTTTATTATTCCCTTTGGTTTCCCAGGTTGGTTCCTTTGTACCAGCTTCATTCGCCAAGCTGCACGTCCTTGATGGTGTTTTCACTCGGATGGGTGCTTCAGACAGTATCCAGCATGGCCGAAGTACCTTTCTAGAAGAATTAAGCGAAGCGTCACACATAATCAGAACCTGCTCTTCTCGTTCGCTTGTTATAATCGATGAGCTTGGAAGAGGCACTAGCACACACGACGGTGTAGCTATTGCATATGCAACATTACAACATCTCCTAGCAGAAAAGAGATGTTTGGTTCTTTTTGTCACGCATTACCCTGAAATGGCTGAGATCAGTAACAGATTTCCGGGTTCTGCTGGGACATACCATGTCTCGTATCTGACATCGCAGAAGGATGAAGGGGGTTTTGATCATGATGATGTGACCTACCTATATAAACTTGTGCGTGGTCTCTGCAGCAGGAGCTTTGGTTTTAAGGTAGCTCAGCTTGCCCAGGTAAACTCCCGCCCACCTCACATACGCAAGTTTATATCGACATACAGAATGATCATAGGTAGGCCATTCTAGAGGCCTTGAAGATGATCAATGAATGCATAGTGACTGAAATTTGGCTGTAGATACCTCTAATATTGTTGGTCCACTCATGAAGCTGACCTCACATTTATACTTGATTGTAGATACCTCCATCGTGTATACGTCGAGCCATTTCCATGGCTGCAAATTTGGAAGCTGAGGTAGGTGCAAGAGAGAGAAATACACGCATGGAATCACTCGAAGGACCAAGAGGACATGAAGAAGATCCAGAACATGGTGACCCTGAAGATTCAACAAGCTTAGAAGAATCTACGTCTGCTTTAGGTGACTTCTTTGCAGACCTGAAATTTGCTCTCTCTGAAGAGGAGCCTTCAAAATCATTCGAGTATCTAAATCGTGCTTGGAAGATAGCAGAAGAATCAGTAGCAAGTTGGACAAAATCATCAAACTAATCCCACTCCCTCATTATTTAATCCAACATTTTAGCAACTGCAAGGTTTTTGATCATGTGCAGGCAAGTTAGTTGTGTACTAACTGGGGATAATTTATGTGTTAAGTAACAAGAAAACAGAGTAAGAGGGACGAATATTGTTTTTTTTTTTTGGGGCTGCCGGCTGCGGAATATATAAAGTTGCTTTTGTCCATAGTTTTTCTGAATCTCTGATGATGAAGTTTTATCGTTCAGTTCAGAAAACTTCCAGAACTACCCTTACTTTGGATAACGCATACGATCCAATCAACGGATTATAATATTCCACGTGGCTATCTCTAGAATCTATTATGGTCAAAGTCAAATGCACGGACGGCTATCAACCGTGTGTCGTTGTACGGCTTCTTAAAGTGGGGATCGATCGTGGGGGTAATTATGAGATTTCCCTTCGTAGGCACGAAGTTTCCATTTTCAATTTTTCAGCAAGAAAGAAGAAACAGGTCGAGAAAAACAAATTCTGGAAGCGAGAAAAGAATCTGATTCATAGAGGTAAGGCAAATCTTTCGTTCCGATGTTTTCATCTTAGACTTTTTATCGAATTTTAGATCGAAATTTGTTGCGATTGGTGTTGATGGCGAATATGTTCCGTGGATTTGGATTTTCAATATCTGTAAAGATTAGTCTTTGTGGTTTTCGGAACCAATTTCTCTGTGTGTATCAATGAAGGATGGTGGAACGGGATAAATTGTAGATTGCCTGTAGTATCTTTGAGGTTCTCGTTAAATGTTACTATTTACGACTTGTTTTGCTTGTGAGCTTGAACAAGTCTGTGGAATTTTTGTTGCTGCGTAATTTGTTTCTTCTTGGATGATTTAATCACAGAATCTATGTAATTTTGCAGTCAACTGAGCTATAATAATTTTGCCTGGGTCAAGAAGCCTGAAAGTGAGCTCTAATAAAATCAGCTCAAGATGAAGTATGTTTCTCCTTCTCTCAGTTTCCTTTCAGCTTGTGTCTATAGTAGTTAGACTCTTTGTTAAGAGTTCTGGATTGCACTTCTCACCTGATCAGGGGTAAATTAGAAATATATTGGAGCCATTAATCTGTGATTATTTTTGGAGTGATGAATCTTCTTCGGTAACAAGTTATAGAGCCTTTTGATGACTGTACCCTTGAAGTAAGCATGAAACAATTCTCTCTCTCTGCTACTTCATGGGAAAAAAAAATGGAAGAGGGAGATCTTATGCTTAATGTTCATAATAGTGAATAGTAAGAGTCAGTTGATCTTTTACTTTTGTCTTTCTTTGAGGCTCATGTATTGGCTTCTCAACAATGGCAATGGCATTTACGTGATGAATTTTAGTTTATCTCAGGTTGTATACTGTGTATAGAGTTCAGGCTGCAGCACATTGTCTATATATTTGTTTTAGCTATTAGCAACACTTATATTCTCTGCTGGGCAGCATTACGTATATTCATTTCTATGGCAGGGGACGAGTACAATGGGATGAAGCTAATATAGTGGAAATTGAATCCAACAAACCTGTAAGGCAGAAGATTACCGAACCAAAGACACCATATCACCCGATGATTGATGATGATGGTTTGTCCATTTCTCTGTTCTGGATTTCTTTTCTTTTTTGCCTACTTATATCCTTTTGGCATTCTGGCTTATAGTTAACACAAAATAGTAACCGCCATCTATACAGAGAAATTATAAATAACACAAACCTACAGTATCTCTTGTGCACTCTAGGTTTATTGTTCTTGGAAAAGATTGTACTTTCTCTTCTTGTTGGTTAATTTGAAGTGTTGTCAGTCTAGTTGGAAGAGTGACTTAAACTAGTGCTGACCTTGCTAATCCCTGCATAAAAGTTTTTTAATTCTTTCTAGGTTGGTTTTATCAGGTTCTCTGTCTCCTAGAGGAAGATCATTTGACAACTGTGTTGATGAAATGCATCGTGCGGAAGAACTAAGGAATGTTCTGAATGATGTAGCTTCTTCCAGTAAAAATTCCAGCCAGAGATCCGATTCTGGTGGCTGGAGCTCTTCAGATGATGACACAGATCCATTGGATGAGAACGAAGGTTCTTTGCAAAACCAAATAAACAGATCAAAGCTGACTCGTAGTTTCTTCAGGCTCTTGGTTACCAGCTAACATCTTCATCAATGTTTTTGTGCTCTGCAGATTCTGAGATTGAGAGAAATGAAAGTTTCAAGGAGCATAGACGGGCACACTATGACGAGTTTCGAATGGTAAAGGAGCTGAGATCCTCTGGGTCTTTCTATAGAGAAGATGCAGAAGTGGAAGATGGCGCCAAAACAGGTAAATCCGAGGCAACAATCCCAGAAAAATCTCCCGGTGTTAAAGGCTCGGATAGAGAGACAGCTGATGGTGCTGTGGATGCGATATCGCCGGAAAAGTCATCTTCATCCTCTAGTTGATTCAAAACTCAGAATGAACCAATTGTCACGATCAAACACAAGTTCTAACTGTCTATTTATTCAAGTTTGTAACAATTTGAGACTTTCACTAAAAGAAAAGAGACAAGAATATCCATCAAATAGTTCAACAACACACAAAAAAAAAAAACTTAATCCGAAGGAGTCTTTATTGGAAAAGCACAATAGGGCACAAGCCAATGTCGAACTTCTTACCAAACAACAGAAACTGGGGAAGCTGATGTTCATGGTTGTATCTGTAAGGCAGATTTGATCTTGCCGATAGTGTGAACCATGAGTTCCTCGACAGTTTTGACAGAACCGTGGGTGAGTTCCGCAGTTGGATTACTGCTAACCAAGATCTGAAGTCCAAGTGTCAGTAGACTTCCTCCACCAATTTTACTTTTTCCTCTATGATCTGACTCGGTTATTCCGTCTGGCAATATCGAAAATCCCGAAGCAAGAAGCTGCACAGAATCAGAATTTTCACCACTCTGGACCGGCTCCATTGAATTGGTTTCCACTGGTGAGTACACCACCATTGCACCCGATGCATCATTCCAAACCTCTTGTAGAACTAGCATACCATTCGCCTGTTTGCAAAACTCACAATGAAACATAGACATAACGACCATTCAACCAAAAATATTCTGATTCTGTTTTATACTCACAATGATTTTAAGAAGTGAGATGATGTTTTCTTGGCGTTTTGCTTTTCGAATCAGGGTTGTTTGTTCTACGGAAGTATTGTGGGTCAAGATATCCCACTCGTGTCTGAGACTTGGGTGGCAAAGGAAAGCAAAAAGTGTTTGCTGGTTCACTGGAAACCAAACAGAAGTGGCTGCACTCAGCACAACCCCAGTATGCTCACCAGGCTTATTCACGTTCTTTCGGGTCATGAATCTCATGTTTTGTGCCACATTCTCTACCTGAAGTATCTCCCACTTGTCCGCCGAAGAACCGGTGATACCTGTGTAGTAGTTGAGAGTCATTCGCTGTGCTAGCTTCACTAATTCAGTTGCACCCTTTACAGACAATCCTATATCGAAAACATATATCACAATCAAGACCAGTCCAAAGATAGTGGAGAACCGAAATGACATAAAAATAGTTGTAATGAGATTTATTCTACAAAACAATCTAATTAGTTATATCAAAAAAAAAAAAAAAAAAAAAAAATCTAGTTAGTTATATCAAAATACGAAATACCTTCCAAAATCCAAACCATTAACTTATTATAATAATCCAATATATAATGGTGTCTCTCAAAGCCATGGATAACAAACGGTGATTCTCTTCCAATTTCCAACATTCAAGGAGTGTTTTAATTAAGTTAGAGTCACCTGGGTTAATTTGATTCAAGTTATTAGCAGATGTAAGGGTCGAGAGGGTTTCGCAGTATCTCTGCAGCGTCGCGAGCCATCCAATCAAAGGCTGGTAGAGTTGGTGGATGTGACTCTCATCAGATTCCGCTTGCTCAATCCATGTAACCTGTGAACTCAAATCTCTTTGTGTTTTACGTACATCTGGTTCTTCTAAGTGAATATAATAAAGGGTAACAACCATTGTACTATTTATTTACCCCCCCCCCCCCCCCCCACAATACAACCTGAGAGATCATCACTTATGATTGCGAGCAATAACACGTTGAGTTAAAATCTCATGAACATTGACAAAAACATACGTAGAATGAGCTACGTTATCTAAAGTCGTTACCAAAGCTATATATACCATGCGACCAAAAGTAAACCAATATCGGGGTTATTAAAAGAAGATCAGAAGTAACCTTGGAGTACCCATTGGCCTTGTCCTCTATTATAAGGCCTGAGGGTAGCCTATTAGAACCACCATAGGGAAGGAAAGTAGGATAATGCTGAACAGGAGTAACGTCGACAACCACCCATAAGCCGCTTATGAGCTCTTTGCAGTATCTAAGAAACGTTACTTGTCTCTTTGGTACCAACGGTGATATAAATTGAAATTCTGCTTGAATCTGCCAAAATATATAATCACAAATTTGAAAGGTTTAAGTGTTTCGACTCCTCTTGGATTCTCAACCAATATAGACGACTCAGAAACATATATACCAGTTGGAGTGAACCACTCTTGGTTCCACGAGAACCAGTAGATATCACTTTACGGATTGATGCCACAGGTACAATAGGTGCAAACACGTTGACCCATTTTCCCTGTTAAGAAAAGTTATTAGACTTTTGCAACATATCTAGAAAATTTGAGTTGGATTCTCAGAGATAATTTGAATTTTTCACTAAAAATGGGCGTGGTCATAGGATATTACCGTGTCCATAAAAGTCTTGACCAGATTCACGCAAGTCATGTGAACTAAACCCATATCTCTTGAAGCCTCCACAACATGCCCGGGAGGTTTCATGACATTGCTGAAAACACTTTTATTAGTGTCATTGAGCACTGATACGTTGTTGGAGCGTAAATCTGTCTTCCACAATGGACTGTCCATTTCTCCCAACACAGTCAAGTACTCATTCATCGCTTTAACGGCAAGATCCAAAAACTTTGATCTTTCCTTCACAGTCGTAGTTCCACCACCCATATAAAGTTCCGGTGTTGCATTTTTTCTTGGATTAGAGACCATTAAAGAAGAAGAAGAAGAAGGCAGCGGCTCGGATGGACTGACCGGCAAGTGAATGGGATCAGAAAGGAAGTTGGGATATTGGTCCTGCGCCAGCCTAGTATTCTCAACCATAAGTTTTTGCATCTCATAGTCAACGTCTCCGCAGTTAGTTGCCGTACCACAAATGTTGCATGAACTAAGTAGCATTGCGCATATAAGCTGGTCGTGTTCTCCTAGCAATCTGGCATGTTACGTTCTTCTCTGAGAGCTCCATGCTGAAGGCGATCCCTATGTATCTGCTTACAAAATAGAACACAACTTTCGGCTAAATCCTATAACCATAATCACGGCAGATTTTGAGGATGAGTGAGAAGTGATATAAATTATAAATATACTAAAATAGTGCAGAAAATGGTCCATAATACGGTGCAACGATACATATTGTATATTTTGGTACCTTCATTTGGGTTCTCTTGTTCTGAAACCAAAACTTGATTTGCTTAGCCTCCATATTAAGCCTTTCTCCAAGTTCGTTCCTCTGATCCTCAGTAGGATGAGAATTTTCCTTGTAGAAACTACACTCAGTAATAAAAACAGCAAAGTAAAGAGAAACCTTCAAACTCAAAATCAAAGAATTAATAGGAATTGTTGCATGATGAAATGAAGAAGAAACTAAACAAACTTTTCAAGTTCTCGAATCTGATTGGCAGTGTGCCTATGGCTTCTCCTCATCCTTCCACCATTTTGGTCATTAACACAAGGCTTAGCATCAACGGTATCACTCTCATTATCTTCAGCTCTTCCCATAATGCTTGGATTGGGAATGTATCCAAACGCATCAAAATCACCTTGTCCATTCATTTTCCCTCTCTGCAACAACTTGGACATTGCATACTGTTAGTACTCGACAAATAATGAGAAATATATATGGGGTTTTTTCATCAACTTATAGTGTGTGTGATCAACTTGCTTTTTCATCAAGTTTCAGACTTATCAATTAATACAATTATTAATACAAATATAATAATGTATTGACCACCAAACAAAAGAAAATTACAGTTTCTTTTTAATGTTAAACATTTAATCCATAAATTATACCCCAAAAAATGTTAAGATTTATTACCAACTAATTAAAGATTATTTACAATCTATTCTAAACTTTGACTTACAATAACTCAAAAGAGAGAAACCCAATCCAATTGATAATTAAAAAGATGATGTAGCATATTAATCGGAAAAGAGATACAACCAAAATAAAATTCAGGTGGAAATGAATAAAATTCAGGTCGTTAATGTTTAGTGTATCCTCAAGGAACACGACAAAGAAAACCCGGAAATTTCGTATATTTCTCTTACTTTTAACCCAATTTCTTCAAAGTAAATACTTCAACAATAAACGGAAAACAGACAAATCAGAAAACAGAATTTTCCTTTCAACCAAATAAAAAAATATCTGATTTTGGCCCAGGAAACACATCACTAATCTAATTTTGGCGCTATGTTGTATATCCCACAAATCTACATATAGAAAAACGAAAAACAGAAAGGTAATATTATTTTTTTCAAAACAAACAACAACATAAAACAACCAAGTAGGGCTTCAACCAATAGCGAAAAACAAGAACCCTAAATGCAGTGCTTTCTGTTTTTTCGTAAGTGTTGGATAAAATCATGATTATAAAAAATTCTGGATGAAAATATGGATTTCGACCCATAAATCTTTAATATAATCATACCATAAACAACCAAGTAGCGTTTGAACCAATAGCGAAAAAGCAAGAACCCTAAATGCGGCGCTTTCTATCATTTCGTGAATGTTGGATAGAATGGTGATTATATAAGATTCAGGATAAAAATATGGGCTTCGGCCCATAACTCTTCAATATAATCATACCAAAAAAAAAAACATCTTAAACAAGTAAACACTAAACATACTTGACTCCTCACCAAATTTTATAATCAATGGTTACTGTAAAATGAAATTTAACTTTTCATTTCTGAGTTCAAATGAAAAAAACTGAAATCACATGTGGATGACTTCTTTGAAACCACATGTTTTCAAAGAGTGATCTATCTATTACATGACACAAAAATGAAGATTACTACGTCGAGAAGAAAAGGTGTAGATTTGGCATACGCTAAATATATAAAGATCTAAAGTGATTATAAAAAAATTGTCTTTTAAAAAACCCTAGAATTAACGACTCTTTCGGTATATATATAATCGGAATCACCAAATAAAATTCTTTCTTACAACAAATCAATATGTTCAAAAATGTACATATGGCTACCTGTAAAACAAAATTAAGATCTTTTTACTAGTTATGACTACGACTACTGATAGAATAATATGTTTGATTGGTTGAAGTGGTAACTCTAAATTTTTTACTTATGCTTTACCAAATTATCAACCTAAACTAGTTTTATCAATTTTTTTTTTATAAGAAACTTACCCTTGGAGAAAAGAAACTTACCACTATCTCTTTGTGGTAGCAGACTTGAATCTCGTACGTTGTGGCACGAAGGATCCAACGTTTCATATAATAACACGTATCTATGGTCCCACTCCCACCACGAGATCTACTAAAACATCAGCACGTGTCGGTGTCGTATGATCCACGAGGTCGGTGAAGCTTAGCTAATTGACCGGTACAGTCGGTTATTACCGGTTCTAATATTTTTTGGTCAAAGATTTTGAGCTATTTTATAAATGAAGTTGTTTTTTTCTTCCTCTCAACTAGCAGCGTCTTGTATTTTTATTTTTTCTTTCATTTATTATAATAAGTTCATAACAATTTCAGGTTATTACTTTTGTTACTGTCCCTAGTTTTGACTATTGTACTTGGGCTTATGAGTTAGAAGAGTTAGATTTTGCTATGTTTGCGTAAGTATTTCATTTGTGAACTCCAAATAAAATCTACTTATTTCTTTTTCTTTTCTTTTCTTTTGCCGATATTATTATTTTCCTGTAAAGTGTGAATTCCTTGTTTACTCCCTCTCTACTGGGTTTCTTCAAAATTTCTGATTTTTTTTTTTTTTTTTGGGATTTGTGCAAGTCGAAGTCGATTTCGTTGACAGTTTCTGGGTTTTGATTTGAGTTGCTGATTGGATTTGAAGTTTGATTGTTGTTGGTAAGTTGTACCCATTGAGATGTCTACTCTGCTGAATTTGCTCATCTGATTATTAGGGCTTTCGATTATTTGTCGGATTTGTATATCAAGTCGCTGATTTGGTTTTCATTTCCTTCAGATTTTGACTCTTGGGTGCTCAGGCTTTCAGAATCAGCTCTTGGATCCTGAATGGTTAGTTTGATAGGTGAATAGAGCATAGCCGCTTAGGATCCGTTTGGCTTTGTTATATTGGCTCAGATTCTGAGAGGACGGCTTCAAAGTGTTAAGCTTTTCATTCCTCTGAGTTCGTCCTTGTATTTGGACGCTTTGGTCTCTGTCTCCTCCCGTGGGGCATGAACAGAGCGACGGTTTCAGGAGCTATCAAATCGAGTTTCTCATTGACTGATGCTGTTGGTTCCGAACCTTTAAATATGCAGAGGAGCAGTGGCAACAATAATCTGCGTATCCCAACATCACCAATGTCTTTCTCCTCGAATAGCATTAATATGCCTGCTTCATTGGTTCTTGATGGGTCTACTTCAATGCAACACTTACCTCAGCAGCAGCAGCAGCAGCAATTACAACAACAAGCAGGACAAGGTTCAGTTCCAATGAGGGAAAATAATTATTCCCATGTGGATAAGAAACCCAGATTAGAAGTGAAGCAAGAGGACATGTTGCAGCAGCAGATTTTTCAGCAGTTGATCCAGCGTCAGGATCCCGCGGGGAGGAATCCGCAGTTGCAAGCTTTGCTTCAGCAGCAGAGACTGAGGCAACATCAGCAGATCCTTCAATCCATGTCACCGTCTCAGAGACTCCAGCTTCAGCAACAGCAGCAATTGAGACAGCAATTACAGCAACAAGGGACCCAACAGATCCCTCCTAATGTACGTCCTTATGAAGTTGGAGTGTGTGCTCGGAAATTGATGATGTATTTGTATCATCTGCAACAACGACCTGCTGTAAGCTAAGACTAACCTGTGGACTTTTAGCAATTTCAACACATCTATTCATGTTTTCCCATCACTGATACCTCTTTGTAGGAAAATTGCATTACCTATTGGAGGAAATTTGTGGCAGAATACTTCTCACCTCGTGCAAAGCAAAGGTTGTGCTTGTCACAGTACGAAAGTGCTGGGCACCATGCGCTTGGCATGTTTACACAGGCAGCTCCGGTCAGTTTCTTCTTAGCTCCGTGTGTTTTGATCTTTTATAATATTGGTGTTCTGCATCTGTGTAACTTTAGCCATACGCATGTTTACTCCACCTGTACTATTTATGAATTACACTTATTTTTTTAATTAATAAGTCCATTATCTTCTCATTGTGTTTGCAGGATATGTGGCAGTGTGATCTTTGCGGCACTAAGTCTGGAAAGGGATTTGGTAAGAGAGTTGCAAGTTTCATTCTTGTGTATACTTGTATTTCTATGCCTTCACTTGAGCACAATATAGCAACTTACATATGCTAATTTCTCTCTTAATATTATTCGAAACTTTGATGATTGTTTTAAAAACTCTTTATTAGTCAAAAACTCAAAATAGTAGCTAACTGTCATCTTCTCGTGTAAATCCGCAGAGGCAACTTTCGATGTGCTTGCCAGACTTATTGAAATCAAATTTGCGAGTGGCATCATTGACGAGCTCTTATATCTGGACCACCCACGGGAAAACAGATTTCCCAATGGACTGATGATGTTAGAATATAGAAAAGCAGTTCAGGAAACTGTACACGAGCAGTTTCGTGTTGTTCGTGAGGGCCATCTTCGCATCATATTCTCTCATGATCTGAAGGTATCTAGAACAATTCTCTGGTTCGAGATTTTGATTTTCTTCCAATTTTCTGTTTCCCTGCCTATTCATATCGAAACATGAAAAAGCAATCACCAGTGTGCTAATGCTTAGCTAATCTTGATTCTTTTTTTTCTAGATACTGTCTTGGGAGTTTTGTGCTCGGCGTCATGAAGAGCTTCTACTTCGCAGACTTATTGCTCCGCAGGTACTATTCTAATGGCATGGCCCTTGCGTTAATTGTTAGGAACTTAAGACTTTACAAAAATACATTTGTGATCAACTGTATAACTTTGTTTCCTTAAACCCTTGGTTATGAAATTGAGGATAGCTAATTCCTGTTCCCTAAACATTTTGTTATTTGCTTATTTTCCAGTTTCTATGAATTAGAGCATAAAGTCTTTAATTTTACTTCAGAACAGATGTTTAGGCATGCTACAAGGGTGTTGGGAACTGTACTAAAAACAAATTATTGGTCATGCAGGTGAACCAGTTGCTTCAGGTTGCACAGAAACATGAAGTTTCTCAGCAGGATTTACAGTCAAACAGTAACATGTGAGTTGATTCGTAACACTTGATCTATCTTTTTACTCCAATATGATGGATGCAGATCATTCTTTTATTGTCGATACACTGTGGCATTTGTTTCTAGTGCTCTTTATCATTGTTGGGTGCTAATTTGTGTTTCAGGGTCTTGGGAGCAGGACGGCAGCTGGCAAAGTTCATGGAATTACAGTCGCTGAATGATCTTGGCTATCCAAAAAGATATATCAGAACTCTACAGGTGCTCATTAGCTCCTTTCCTAGCTGTTACTTTTGTATATGAAGTCTTAAGAACTCCTAATATTGAGCCATTGTGAGTGACAGATATCTGAAGTTGTCAAGAGCATGAAGGATCTGATGAATTTCACTGGCGAGAACAAAATCGGCCCTATTGGTAAGTCTACAGTTTCCATCCACAACATTCTTCTTGAATGAGATTCAAAACCAGGTTTCCCCTCGGGTGCATCTTCTACTTAAAATACTGATTTTTGTAATCTCCTGGTGAAAATGTTCTGTTTGATTTTCTGACTGAATGTGAACGTTTTGATGCTTGCTTATGTACTTTATGCAGAGGGGTTGAAACAGCTTTTGGAACAGACAGCGACAGTGAAGCTCCAGAGACAGAAAATGCAAGAGATGGAGCAATTTGGGAATAATGGAGCTATGAATGGACAAGGTCAAGCTCAAATGGCGTTAACTTCAGGATCGATGAGCTGCCCAACTGCCAACAACAACTCTAGTAATCACCATCAAATGGTTGGTCGTGGAGCTATGAGTGGGCCAGCTCAAGCTCAAATGGCGTTATCTTCAGGAACGATGAGCGGCTCAACTGCCAACAACAACTCCAATAATCACCATCAAATTGTTGGTCGTGGAGCTATGAATGGCTCAGCTCAAGCCGCAGCAGCTCTGACCAACTACCAAAGCATGCTTATGAGGCAAAATGCTATGAATAACTCAAACTCAAATATAGGCAAACCAGAGGGGTTCTCGAGTCAGAATGCAGCCCCGAACTCAAACCAGAGTCCAACTTCTTCGTCCCATCAGAGGCAGAACTTAGCAACAGGTGGATATCCCAGCTCTCCTCAAATGCAACAGCAACAGCGCTCCATGAATGGTGCTCCCAACATGCTTCCGCAAAATCATCCTCATCATTTGCAACCACCACATTCACATGGTACCGATCAGGAGCAGCAGATGCTTCATCAACTGTTGCAGGAGATGTCTGAAAACGGAGCAAGTGTGCAACAGCAACCAGCCTTTTCGGGTCAAAGTGGTACCAACAGTAACGCAGAGAGAAACACAACTGTGTCTACTTCCAGCATCTCAGTAGGAGGCCGAGTTCCAAGCCGCAACAACAGTTTCAAAGCAGCCTCAAACAACAACCTTCATTTGTCGGAAGATATATCGGTTACAGATCTATCTCATGATTTCTCAGAAGACGGCTTCTTCAACAACAACGATATCTATGGTGGCTTGTAGTATCCCAACAGAACAGGGGCATTGTTACTTTGACTTAACACAGTGAAAGAGAGTTTAGGGCTCATTTAGGTTGGTTTGGTCTTTGTATAGAAACCAAAGAGATATGAGACCAATGAAGGAATTTGTGATATTGTTGTAACCTACTCTCATCTATAGGAACTTTTAGCTTCTTCATTTTTTCCCCCTTCCAGATATGGTAAGATAAAATCTTAGATTATGATTTCTGCAAACACTTTCATGTAATCTTATTCTTTTTATATGCTTTTACTTTGATAACAATCTGTTTATAGAAAGGATTTTTAAGTTTTTTAAGTTACTCATCCTTTTTTAGTATAATAATACTATGGTCTCGACTGGTAACCATTAGAAGAACAATAATTTACACTGAAAATGAATGAAATGAACAAAATGAAATTGAATTGAAAACTATAAATGAACATGCAATCATTTAGAGATGGAATGAAATAAGGCACATCTCTTTCATTTTAGGGACCTTCTAACTCCCGCTTCAGATTATAAGAGCCCTATGTTAGGATCCTACATCAAAAATTGGAGGAGACCTACAAAAATACGTAAGTGATATGGATTAATGCACTCATTGTCAATTGGTTTGAGTTTGGAAATCATGAAATTTTAATATGGTATTCTTAAACTATTTGCAAACCTTAGAAAAAGAATGGGTAACTTTAAAATCCTTTATAATTAATTGTCATGAAAGTAAAAGCATATAAAAAGAATAAGATTACATGAAAGTGTGTGCAGAAATCATAATCTAAGATTTCATCTTACTATCTCTAAAAGTGAAGTAAATGAATAAAGTGCCTATGGGTAGCCGTAGGTTACAACACATCACAATTTCCTTCATATATCTTTGGTTTCTATACAAAGACCAAACCAACCTAACTGAGAAAAATAAGCCCTAAACTCTCTTTAATTGTGTTAGACAAAGTAACAATGCCTTTGTTCTGTTGGATTTTACAAGCTACCATAGATATCGCTGTTATTGAAGAAGCCGTCTTCTGAGAAATCATGAGATAGTTCTGTAACCGATATATCTTCTGACAAATGAAGGTTGTTGTTTGAGGCTGCTTTAAAACTGTTGTTACGGCTTGGAACTCGGCCTCCTCCTGCGATGTTGGAAGTGGAGGCAGTTGTGTTTCTCTCTGCGTTACTATTGCTACCACTCTGACCTGAATAGGCTTGTTGTTGTTGCACTTTTGGTCCGGTTTCAGACATCTCCTGCAACAACTGATGAAGTATCTGCTGCTCCTGATTGTTACCTTGTGAATGTGGTGGTTGCAAATGATTGGGATGATTCTGCAGAAGCATATTAGGAGTGCCATTCATGGTGCGCTGCTGCTGTTGCATTTGAGGAGAGCTGGGATATCCACCTGTTGCTAAGTTCTGCCTCTGATGGGACGAAGAAGTTGGACTCTGGTTTGAGTTTGGGGCTGCGTTCTGACTCGAGAACCCCTCTTGTTTGCCTATATTTGAGTTTGAGTTATTCATAGCATTTTGCCTCATAAGCATGCTTTGGTAGTTGGTCAGAGCTGCTGCGGCTTGCGCTGAGCCATTCATAGCTCCACGACCAACAATTTGATGGTGATTATTGGAGTTGTTGTTGGCAGTTGAGCCGCTCATCGTTCCTGAAGATAACTCCATTTGAGCTTGAGCTGGCCCACTCATAGCTCCACGACCAACAATTTGATGGTGATTATTATAGTTGTTGTTGCCAGTTGAGCCATTCATCGTTCCTGAAGTTAATGCCATTTGAGCTTGACCTGGTCCATTCATAGCTCCACTATTCCCATACTGCTCCATCTCTTGCATCTTCTGTCTCTGGAGCTTCACAGTCGCCGTCTGTTCCAAAAGCTGTTTCAACCCCTCTGCATAAGGGACATAAGCAGGCATCAAAACGTTTACATTCAATCAGAAAATCAAATAGAATATTATACCAGGAGAGTTACAAAAGTCAGTATTTGAAGTAAAAGATGCACCAGGGGTGAAACCTGGTTTTGGATCTCATTGAAGAAGAATGTTGTGGATGGGAATTGTAGACTTACCAATAGGGCCGATTTTGTTCTCGCCAGTGAAATTCATCAGATCCTTCATGCTCTTGACAACTTCAGATATCTGTCACTCACAATGGCTCAATATTAGGAGTTCGTAAGACTTCATATACAAAAGTAACAGCTAGAAAAAGAGCTAATGAGTACCTGTAGTGTTCTGATATATCTTTTTGGATAGCCAATATCATTCAGCGACTGTAATTCCATGAACTTTGCCAGCTGCCGTCCTGCTCCCAAGACCCTGAAACACAAATTAGCACCTGGCAATGACAAAGAGCACTAGAAACAAATGCCAGAGTATCGACAATAACAGGATAGTCCGCATCCACTATATTGGATGTAGAAAGGAAAATTAAGAGTTAAGAATCAACTAACATGTTACTGTTTGACTGTAAATCCTGCTGAGAAACTCCCTCTGACCCACTCTCTGAGATCGTGCTCTGGCATTTCTGTGCAACCTGAAGTAACTGGTGCACCTGCATGACCAATAATATGTTATCAAGAGACTTTCCAACACCATTGCAGCATGTTTAAACATCTGTTCTGAAGTAAATTACATAGGTAACCAAGAAGATAAGCACACCGGGTATTAGCAATCCTTAAATTCATAACCAAGGGTTTAAGGAAACAAAGTTATACAGTTGCCACAAACGTTTTGTGTAAAGTCTTAAGCTTCCTAATAAGCCTAATAATTAATGAAACAAGTGTAATGCCACCAGAATAGGACCTGGGGAGCAATAAGTCTGCGAAGTAGAAGCTCTTCATGACGCCGAGCACAAAACTCCCAAGACAGTATCTGCAACGAACCAAAGTCAAGATTAGCTAAGCATTAGCACACTTGTGGTTGATTTTTTCTTTGCTTTTGACAATTTTGAACCAGAGAATTGTTCTAGATACCTTCAGATCTTGAGAGAATATGATGCGAAGATGGCCCTCACGGACAACACGAAACTGCTCGTGTACAGTTTCCTGAACTGCTTTTCTATATTCTAACATCATCAGTCCATTGGGAAATCTGTTTTCTCGTGGGTGGTCCAGATATAAGAGCTCGTCAATGATGCCACTCGCAAATTTGATTTCAATAAGTCTGGCAAGCACATCGAAAGTTGCCTCTGAGGATTTAACACGAGAAGGTGACAGTTTAGCTACTATTTTGAGTTTTTGACTAATAAAGAGTTTTTAAAACAATCATCAAAGTTTCGAACAATATTAAGAGAGCAATTAGCATATGTAAGTTGCTTCATTGTGCTCAAGTGAAGGCACAGAAATACAAGTACACACAAGAATGAAACTTGCAACTCTCTTACCAAATCCCTTTCCAGACTTAGTGCCGCAAAGATCACACTGCCACATATCCTGCAAACACAATGAAAAGATAATGGACTTATTAATTAAAAGAATCAGTGTACTGAAATTCATAAACAGTTCAGGTGGAGTAAACATGCGTATGGCTAAAGATACACAGATGCAGAACACCGATATTATAAAAGATCAAAGCACACAGAGCTACAAAGAAACTGACAGGAGCTGCCTGTGGAAACATGCCAAGCGCATGGTGCCCAGCACTTTCGTACTGTGACAAGCACAACCTTTGCTTTGCACGAGGTGAGAAGTATTCTGCCACAAATTTCCTCCAATAGGTAATGCAATTTTCCTACAAAAACGTATCACTGATGGGAGAACTTGAATAGATGTGATGAAATTGCTAAAAGTCCACAGGTTAGTCTTAGCTTACAGCAGGTCGTTGTTGCAGATGATACAAATACATCATCAATTTCCGAGCACACACTCCAACTTCATAAGGACGTACATTAGGAGGGATCTGTTGAGTGCCTTGTTGCTGTAATTGCTGTCTCAATTGCTGCTGTTGCTGAAGTTGGAGTCTCTGAGATGGTGACATGGATTGAAGAATCTGCTGATGTTGCCTCAGTCTCTGCTGCTGAAGCAAAGCTTGCAACTGCGGATTCCTCCCCGCGGGATCCTGACGCTGGATCAACTGCTGTAAAATCTGCTGCTGCAACATGTCCTCTTGCTTCACTTCTAATCTGGGTTTCTTATCGACATGGGAATAATTGTTTTCCCTGATTGGAACTGAACCTTGGCCAGCTTGCTGTTGTAGTTGCTGCTGAGGTAAGTGTTGCATTGAAGTAGACCCATCAAGAACCAATGAACCAGGCATGTTAACGCTATTAGAGGAGAAAGACATTGGTGATGTTGGGATACGCATATTATTATTGATGCCACTGGTCCTCTGCATATTCAGAGCTTCGAGACCAACAGCATCTGTTAATGAGAAACTGGATTCGACAGCTCCTGAGACCGCTGCTCTGTTCATGCCCCCAAGAGAGCAGACACAGACCAAGTCGTCCCAAATACAATGAGGGATTCGGAGGAATGAAAAGCTTGAAACTTTGGAAGCGTCCAGTAGTAAAAATCTGAAGGAAATGAAAACCAAATCAGCGACTAGATATACAAATCCGAGACGGTAAAGTAGGAAAGCAAATTGTTCGTCTATGCAAGAAAGAAGACGGAAAGACGAATCCTTCATTACATTGGAAAGCCCTAAAATATCAGACAAGCAAAAATTTGAAAGCATAGCATGTTTGTAGACAGCTCAAAGGGGCAAAACTTACCACAAGAACAAACTTGAAATCCAATCGGCAACTCAAACTCAAAATCCCAGATACTTTCAACCAAGTAGACTCGACTCGCACCAATCCCAAAGTCAGAATTTTTATGAAACCCACTAGTCAAGGGAGTTTAACTAGAGATTTTAAATTTGCAGCCAGCATTCAGGGAAAACAATCAATCAATATTAAAGCGGACGACCAATATCGGCAAAACCAGAAGAAAAAAAAGAAAAAAAAAAAGTTATATATTTTTGGTGACAAATAGTAATACATATATAGCTTCGCGATTAGTCTTTTGAGTCCAAAAAAAAAGAAAAAAAAAACATTAGGGACTAGTCCGAACGTTGTCGAGAGGCCTAAGAGGAGTTACAAGACCCAAGTGGAGTCAAGAGGACTGTCATTGACTTGCATCATTTCGGCATACTGTTTGAGTTACACATCGATGCATGAGGGAACTTGTTCGCATTCGAGAGCTGCAAGTTCATTGACCCGTAAAGGCGTTACACAGTCCAAGACAAATTAATAACGGACGTGGTCCATTGTCTCCGGCCCGAAGAAGGTTGAGGCCGACGAAGAAGATGCATACAAGGCTCAATTGGGAAGTATATTCTTCTACTGCCTCATTTCGAGTCTTCTAATTCATGATTGGACTTCGAACTTAGATGATAGAAACGAAAAATGCAGTAGCTTGGCACAACAAAGTCTTTCAATCCAACAATAAAAGATATCCGAGTTCGAATCTATCAAAAAAAGCATTTAAGCAAAAGACATAAACTAAACACGACAACAACATAGTGTTTACTACAAACAGTTACACCATCCTACTTTGATAGAGGTTCTGGATCCTTTTTCATCACTCGTCAGCTGGTGGCGAACGCGACCGGCTGCAACAAAAAGAATAAGGGTTAGCTTCACAAATACCAGAATATATAACAAGAATCAAACTATATCACCATCTAACCTCTTCTGCATTGGACTCTCTGCACCATCGTACCCACCATCGCTGTCTCTTCTTCCTATTGAGCCAGGGCTTTCAACTTGGCCATTCTCAGGGCTAGACCTCGATCTCTCCCTCCTTTCAATTGGACTATCAACTTCACCCACTCCATTTCTCGGACTTTCCTTCTTGAAGGGGCTGTGATTAGGGCTCATCCTCTCTCTCTTGTTGTTGGGACTGCGGCTGTACTTAGGGCTTGCGACTCTCTCCCTCCTGCGAGGGCTATCGTTGCCTCTGCGGTCGCGATCGCGGCCGTACTCGGGACTGCCACGCCTTGATTTCTTGTAAGGACTTGGACTACGTCTGCGGCCGTAGTCAGGACTGGTCCTTTCCTTTCTGTATGCAGTAACAGGACTAGCACCTCGGCCATAATCAGGGCTTCCTCTTTCTCTTTTGTAAGGACTAGGTGATCGCCTTCTCCTTTCGGGTGACCTATCACGGCGTCTGTCAGGACTGTGTCCATTCCCTCTGGCATCATCATCCTTCACCGCATACTCCACCGAGATCACCTTATCCATCAGCTTACTGAATGAAAACATAGGCGAAAGGTGAGTCTTAAGTAAAGAAAGCAATTAGATACTGAACTGGACAGGGACAAACCTGTTATTTGTAGCATCCAGTGCCCGGGTGGCATCTTCTTGTGCCTCGTATTGGATAAATGCAAAATTCCTCCTGATCCTAACGTTTACGATTTTTCCATACGGCTCAAAGTGTCTCTCCAGATCCCGGGTCCTAGTATTATCCGCATCAAAGTTGATAACAAAGAGAGTCTTGGAAGGTCTCATGCCGGATGAGGATCTCCTTGAACCACCACCAGATCTTCTATCACCTCCACGTTCACTCTATACACAGACCCATTAGTGTTATCAGTATTTCAAACCTCATAATTAAGTCTGGGAAGAAATAAATCCTGAGGTCAGTAACCTACCTTTGTCCACTCAACACGAAGTCTGCGTCCCTTACGCCCAAATTCAATGCGGTCCAGCGCTCGGATTGCATCTTCAGCATCCCTTTCATCTTCCATGTACACAAAAGCAAACCCTGGAGAAAAAGTCAAAAGCATAGATATGAGTACATTAACAGTGAGAAAATAAAACCAGGTTAAGAACCTCCAGCAAACATGAAGGCAGTCCTCCCTCCTTCAGCGGCATCAAAAAGCCCTACTTACCTACTAGGACATATTAAATTTTGAACATTCCTAGGGGCTAAAAAACTCTGCAAACCAATTAACCAGTGAAGCAGTTACAGACCTTGCATTATGGAATTAATATGTCAAGGAACAACTGAAAATGTGGAAGTCAGACGGGGTGTGAATGAAAAGAGAGTGCCTTCTCCATTGCAGAGGAATGTCCAAGAGTGCAAAGTCATGAGGAATGAAATGCAATTAAGATGGCAGTGGTATAGCGGATCGAAAGTGACTTGTTTTGGGGGACAATGGACAATCATGGCCTGGTGGGAGTATGGGCATCCCAAGATTAACACATCCTGCGCCAAAGAAAATGCTGAGTATGGCGGTTTTATACTAATCTTTTTTTTTAATCTTTATCTTCTGAAGTACTTTCCAAACTCCGACTAGGCTGCTTCACGTGAGCAGGCGGAAGTGGTCTATGTTTAGTACTTCCTTCCAAAGGGATAGTCCTCCAGAGCCTTCTTGTGGAATGAAGGCGGAATTTGATATCATGACATGCATTTGAATTTTGCTTTCTCATCGCATTAAGTGGTTTACAATACTGCTTGTTCATCGAGGTTAACCGCAAAGATGGAGTACGTAAAAGGCAGAAGAAAAAGAAAAAAAGGGCTTACCAGCTTTCATATCCACCCTCTCAACCTTGCCATACTTCTTGAATAGTCGTTCCAGATCACCCTCACGCGCATCATACTCAAAGTTTCCACAAAAGACTGGCTTCATGCTTCCTGGATAGATACAATGTAAAAAGATTCAAATGGACTTCCTTACAAGTACGAGAATTAAAACTTTGACAGTGTATATTAGCCATCACACTAAATCGATAAGTTTGTATAGACTGATTTGCTCAATTATTCATCTATTCACTATTTAAGTAAAGACTTGAAAGTTATGAAAAATATTAGAGCTCGAATCCATTGGATCCATGCAATTAACGACCCAATATGAGAATCAAAAAATGACCAGAGTCAAGTTAATGCATCAGATCTAGCAGTCAGATCTGAAATCATTCACAAGAGAAATCAACCGAGAACAATCCAGGAAAGCATGAATCTTTACCACAACACAGAAACAAAGAAGCTCCGATGAGATTCAGCTAAAACAGAGGAGATCGAGAAACTGTATTGTTCTACTTTTCACCAGCAAAAACAAAAAACGAAAGAAGAAAGAGATAAGATCCAGGATACCGAGAGTCAAAACCTACAGAATCCTCCACAAATTTTACCTGTAGAGTGATCAAATGGAATGATTTGGCAGCCGTAGTCGCGTGGAAGCCCTGGAACAAGCTCGCCTCGAGAGGTAGGTGAAAGTTAGATAAGAGATTGATTATTTGGCTACGGACCAGATATTTATTTATTTTCTTATTTTTTTCTTTCATTTTTTTTTTCAAAGATATTTTCCTCAAACGAAGCTTCAGATTACATTTTGACTTTTTTTTTTTTTTTTTTTTGGGCAAAACATTTTGACTTTTTTCTTTATTATTTTTACAAGGATAGTGTTGGAGAAAAATAGTAAAGTGATCTTGGTCTAGTGGCAAATGATAAGTTCACAGAAGACAGACACCATCGCTAATAGACCGACCAGTTGTGGCCCAAATGTTGAAAAAAAAAAAAAAAAAGTGTTGGAGAAAAATAAAATTAAGATTCGTCTTTTTAGCTGTCTATTGTATTGGGCCAATCTGGTTAAACATTTCATTAAAAGCCCAACCAAAACTTATATCTTTTGTAGAATGAACCCCGGAACAAAATGATAGAAATGGAAAGAAGAATTATAAGGAATTGGGGATTTTGCTAATTGATCAGCTGGCACATTGTTCTTCCTTGGTGTCCATAGAAATTCTATTTCTTCAAACTTTGTAGCCCAATGCCAAGTTTCCCGTAGCCAATTAAAGCTATCAAAGTGTAATTGGGTGCCTGCAATGAGCTCAGCCACTTGTTTATAACAACAACGAAAAAAGATTTGGAACTTTTTTTTTTTCCAAACTAAAAGTTTACCCATGAACGCTTTGGACATTCAATCTGACTCGACTTTGTATCAAAATCTGGACAAGATATACTTCATTCTTCTCACCTTGAGGGTAATTTAGAAATTACAGTGAAAAGAAACCAAAGATTATGTATTCAAGTTGCCTGGTGTTGGGTGGAATATCAGGTTGTGTATATCTTTTCAACAACCTCATGGCTAATGGGCTGTTAGATGTTTTAATGATCCAATCAAGCAAATAGGCTTTAGATACAAAAGTTATCATCCCATAAAAACTGTACTAGTTTCCCATCGTTAAGAATTTTACATGATTAAGTTAACTGTTCAATAATAAACGTTAAAAACTGACTAATATATGATGATTTTCAATCTCGAATTCCACCTTGTCCGTGGTAGATTGCAAGATGTTTTCTTTAGAATCATGCATATGGCATCGACAAATCACCGCTGCACTAAAGCTTTGCAAACCAACACTTTCAAGATCCTTGCATGTGTCAAGATTTCTATTTGAAAAAGGAGTATTAGCACATGATATAAGGTTTTTATGAAGTTGGATAATGGTTGTTAAAAAGTTAAAGCTTACAAAAAAAAAAATTGTATACAAACCAAATGTATTTGTTTCTGCAATAGTCCGAATGTAACTGTTTATTCTACTTAAGTCTTCGTTATCCACGTCTTTGCTTCAGTACATATTTTAAAAGTCTAATACAGTAGTTGCTTTCAGGGAAGAATATGTGGCCACAATTAATCTCCATCCACCTTACACGTTGATGAGAACGAATTTTCAACTTTCCAAATATACGACAAGCCTGCATTATTTTATCTGAATATCTCCTACGAATTACTATTTACTACTCCCTCTGTTCCTAATAAATTGATGTTCTAGGTTTTAATTTTGTTCTTTAAAGATTGATTTTCTAGAATTAAAAACTAAAATATATTTTTTTTCTTTATGCTTTTTGTCACATGTCATGATAACTATGGTCTAAATTTTCTCTTTCTACTCATGAAATAATTTTAAATTAATTAAAACATAAAATTTTCTCATGTCTTAATATGTGTGCAAAAGGTAAAACATCAATTTTTTAGGAACAGAGGGAGTACATAACAATATAACATACGTACATTTTATCTGCAAAAAGCTACAAAATATTAAATAAAAAGGAGGCGTCTCGAATCTAGCAACAAAAAGCTACCAAAAAAAAAAAAAAAAGATTCAGTCCAATTGACTAAAGAATGTTTTTTTTTTTCTTTGTATTGTTACCTGAAAAAAATTATAAAACCGAAACAGCTGATTCAGCAAAAGCTCAACTAATTCTCCGTACACCAAAAACGGAAAGATGGTCCCACAAAAGAGAGTCTGGGCCAGTGGAAATCATAAAACCGTGGTTCGACCGTGGCAGTACTGTCCCTACCTTTCCCTTCATTGCCCCTCACTACGTGGCTGGCTCTCGAGCAGTCGAGCTCCTTAACACGTTCCTATTACTTTCAAAGCTTACTTTCTATTTTGCACTAAAATCTTATTTTGTTGTTTTCTCTTCCTTACCACTCTTTTTCCCTCTCTTTGTCGTCCGAAGATGTCAATAATAGGGTGCGAGGTCACGACAGAGACGTTTTTGTAAACGAATATTTTATGAAGATATTTTATAGGTATTATTGGATTTCGGATATTATTTTTGAGATTTCAGATACTCTTCTTTTTTTTTGTCACAAGAGATTTGAGATACTTTATATTTGATTTTATCTCAGAAAAAAACAAAAAGCAAGATATAGATGCATTATTGTATCGGTCTAATCTAACCCTTGGCATAATCCAGTTGCATATTTTTGTTTACTCTGTTAAACACCTGTTAGACATAGGTAATGAGCATTTGAGCTTACTTATACATGTATAAGACAGTGCATTCGTGCAGAGGATTATTCGGCTGAGGGTTTACTTTTAATACTTTAATTTAGTACTTTAAGAAGCATTGATTAAGGGATAAGAGATTAAAAAAAATACAATGGAATAACATCTTTTTAATCTTAACTTCAGAATTAATCCAAATGGTCTACTTTATAAATTGTGTTTTTTTGTTATTATTATTTTTTTTTTTACATAATGCAGATCATGATTAAATCAGTAACGAATTAATATATGGATGGGAACACATGATTTCAAATTGTATATTGTAAAGAAAAAAATAAATAAAGTACAACTTTGACTTGAATGAGATTAATTACCATATTAAGTTGTATACTGTGAAGAAAAAATATATATACCATGAATGGGTATAGAACACTCAAATGGAGCTAATATATAAGTTTGAAACATATAATTTTAATTGGAGTATCTTCTCAGGAAGTTCAACTCACAGCGGTTTCCTAGAAGTTTTCCAACAATGAAAGTGGCAGAGAAGTAGTTGAAGAGGAGAGGATCAGAAGATAGATGTGGTGATTGAAGGAAAGAAGATGAGAGATGCAAGTGGAGGAGGCTCTTCCAAGTGAGAAGCTCTCGGCAGAGGTAGAGGAGAAGAGGATCAATGAAGGAGGTGTGCTAGTCATAGGAGGAGGAGCTTGTCACCACCATTAGAGAGAAAAGAGAGCAACTGAACTAGAGTGTGAGCGAAGTTGAGGGTTGAGATCAACTGCATTTAGAATGTTCTTTTATTGCATGCTTACCACATTCTCTTTTTGTCACATATTCAAAGTTTCAAAAACTTGTTCATTCTGTCTCCCAACCCAACACACCCCCACCACTTGCCAAGAGACAGTCAGGTGAATCCATGTAGAGAGTAAAAAATTGACTAATTTATGCCATAAATTCCAAATTCGTTTTTCGGTCCGATCCAAAACCGCTATTTTATTTGGTTTAACCGGACTTGCGTTCTCACATATTCAACAAATTAAATCTCAAATATAACTAATTATTAAATCAAGAATAATTATATTCTAACTTTGTTTGATTATTTAGACATAAATATTTACTCCTACTATCAAGTAAAAGAAAAAGACGAGGAAAAAAAAAAGAAAAGAAAGAAGAAAAAAAATCTACTGGCACTAATTATTTGCAATGCACGATATGTCCAAGGACAGGAAAAATAAAATATTATTTCACGTATCTATAGATCTATTATATTTTATAAACGGGTGACAGTTAGTTTAGTCATGAAAATATAATAAACGGTTGTCCTCCACTACACAAACAACAGCCACAGATTCACAATATACAAGTTAATAGAAAACCCCACAAAGATATAATAACGAGTGAAGAGTCAAGATCTTTCTCAGACGGGTCAAAGGACACATCTGTCAGTCTCTTAGTGAGTAAAACCCTAAACAACTTATTTTTAACCGTGGGAATGCTTACTTGTGACTTGTGTCTTGTAGACGTGGCATTCTTAGAGACAGAAGCTCCGTGTTCGCCTCTGTTTTTTTTTTTTTTTGCAAACGTTTTTTCTTTTTGCCCATAAAATATCCAATATTTCCGGCCAATATAAAGACGAACTCTCACCCCAACTTTTTTTAACTACAAACTTTAAAACCACCTGAATTAAACAGAAAGGAGAGAGAAATAAATATTTTAACGAGACAGAGATCTTTAACTAATCCAAAAAAAAAAAAACAGAGAGCTTTTAGTTACTACTTATAACGGTATTCTGATTTTCAAACAGAGTATTGCTCAATGAACTCATTCTCTGCTTTCTCCAAAATGTCTGGCTCCGATTATGAGTCTCCGGTTTCTTCAGGCGGTGATTATTGTCCGATGCTTGCGGCGAGCTGTCCCAAGAAGCCGGCGGGAAGGAAGAAGTTTCGTGAGACTCGTCACCCAATTTACAGAGGAGTCCGTCGGAGAAACTCCGGTAAGTGGGTGTGTGAAGTGAGAGAGCCAAACAAGAAATCAAGAATTTGGCTCGGGACTTTCCCAACAGTCGAGATGGCAGCTCGTGCTCACGATGTCGCCGCCATAGCCCTCCGTGGCCGATCAGCCTGTCTCAATTTTGCAGACTCGGCTTGGCGGCTACGAATCCCGGAGTCAACATGCGCCAAGGAAATTCAGAAGGCGGCGGCTGAAGCTGCGCTAGCTTTTCAGAATGAGATGATGAGCGATACGACGACGGATCATGGCCTGGACATGGATGAGACGTTGGTGGAGGCTGATGTGACGGCGGAACAGAGCGATTCGTTTTATTTGGACGAAGAGGCAATGTTTGGGATGCCGAGTTTGTTGGCTAATATGGCCGAAGGGATGCTTTTGCCGCCGCCGTCCGTACAATGGAATAACAATTATGACGGCGAGGGAGATGCTGACATGTCTCTATGGAGTTATTGAAATTCGATATTTATTTCGAGTTTTGTACTATAATTTTTCAAAATTTTAAATCCTTTTTTTGGTAGTATGAGAAACGACTAACGAGTGTAAATAATTCAATTCAAAGAAATCGTTTTCTACTTCTTAGTTTCACATAAGTTAAATAACGAAGAAAATAAATTAAAAGTAAAATACTCTAGTTGCTTTAAAGGCAGAATGCCACAATCATTACACGTGGATGATATTTGTAAATATTATTTCCCCTCTTTCAAAATATAAGTTGTTTTGGTTGAATGCACAATTATTAAAAAAAGTTACTTTTAAAAATAAAAATATGATTTAGTATATAAAATAAATATAATTTAATCAATTAAAAATAATGTAATTGGTCACACATTATTCAATAAAAATAAAAGTTACATTAAACTATGAAAACAACTTATATTGTTAACTTTATCAAAAAAAACTTATATTGTTAAACAAAAAAAAAATTTCTAAAATAACTTATATTTTGAAACAAAGGGAGTATTTTATTTGTTCATATCCCCTGTCAATTGCAGACTTACACTTTAGCAACAAAAGCTACAAAATCTTACATAAAATATAGGCAACTCAAATCTACCAACAAAAAAGCTACAAAAAAATCTATTCCAATCCACTAAAATAAATGTATAAAACCGAAACAATCGTTTCAGCAAACCAAAAATAACATTTCCGTACGACAACCAAAAATTAATAAACTCCGTATTCCATAAAAAAAAAAATATAGGGTCTGAATGGTAACATCGTTTTTTGTTGTGCGGGGAAAGCGGTATTATAGTGTTGTACGGTTTAACTGCGGTACAAGCGGTATGCGGAATAAATACAGTTTTTATAAATAAGCGGTACAAAATAATGTTTGATTGGTAAAAAAAAAAATAAAAGCGGTGCGGTATACATATTATAATTAAATAATTTAAAATAAATATATTAGTAATATCAATATAATCATAAATTAAACATTCATATATATATATAATACAATGTGATACATATATAATAATTCTTAAAATATTTACTATTTTTTAAATATTTTGAATAGTTAAAAATAAAAAAATAATAAATGGTGCAAATTAATATAAGAACTAAAAACTAGAATTGTTTTATAAAATTTTCAAATATAATTTAAATATTTATTATTCAATTTATACGAAATAATTTAACCATAGTTTAATAAAATCTTAATATAATGTTTTTTTCTTCTTCTATAGATCTGTTTTATTTTTTACTAAAACTAATTATTTTATAATTTATGAAGAATAATGAAGTAAGTTAATTTTTTTCTAAAAAAACACATTTTAAAAGTAAAATATTTATGAGAATTATTAACAAGTTAAATTAACAAAAAAACATATTTAGTAGTGTATAATGTTATTTGTTGTTATACAAAAAAAAAAATCTTATTTGTTAAAATGTGTAGTGGTTATTAGTTTTTTTAATGAATCATAAAATAAATTTAAAAAAACAAAAGGAACAAAAAAAAGATAATCCTTTTATCCTGTGCGGAATTGATAAAACCGCTGGGTAATTGATCACTAGAGAAAAGAAGTGCGGTTCATTGGTTAATGACGTGTATTGAAAAACGCAAACAACTTTTTCTGTATTTCTAGAAAACCGCATATTATTGAAGCAGATATATGGTGACAATGTGTGGTTTTCAGAAAAGAAAATTGAAATCCGGTCTCCACTCTCCATTCACAGCCATAGTCCCGTTGAGAAAAAATAGAAATATAGTCCCACAAAATAGCGCATGGGTGGGCCAATCAAAATCTTAACACCGTAGCTCGACCGCGGAAAGAGTCCCTACCTTCCCTTCATTGCCCCCTAGCTACGTGGCTCGCTGTGGAGTCTCGTACCACGTGTCACGTCACTTCAAACTTACTTTCTATTTTATACTAAAATCTTATTTTGCCCATACCTCTCTTTGTCGTCTTGCTTTTCCGAAATATCTCAATAACGTGAGAGTCTTGAGTGTGACTAACGAAGGAGACGTTTTTTGGAAGCGAATATAACTTATGCTGATATTTTATAGCTCTTATAGGATTTGAGATATTCTATATGTATTATTGACATTTGAAATATTTTGTAGGTATTATAGTGTCGGTCTATAATCCTTGGCATAATCCACTTACTTTTCTTTTTTTTTTTCTTAACCCAGTCACTTTTGTTTAGTTGTTCAAACATTAATTTATTTAGTTTATTAAAACTGAATATCCCTACGCTAGTTTTGTTAAACACATGTTAGACGTAACTAAATTTAAGCTTCTTTTTTTTTAACATTCGGCGTGGCTAATTTATTTTCTCAATAGACATAATATATATTAGAATATTTTAGTACTTTGAGAAGTATCGGGGATACGAGATAAGATACAATGGATTAACTTGTTTTTAATTCGGACTCCAGAATTATTTTTCATTGCCTATTACTATTATAACTTGTGTTTTTTTTTTCATAATTCAGATCATCTGATGTAAAAAAAAATTAAAAAATTAAAAAATCAGATTATCACTAATTCAGTAGCAAAGGTACGGAGAACACATGATTTTAGGTTATATATTGTAAAGAAGAAAAAAAAGTATATCATGATGGATATAAAACATTCAAATAATGCAAATAGATAAGTATCAAGTATGTGATCAAATGGGTTTACGTACCGGAGCTGAGTACCTTGGCGATCGAGAGAAATCTATTCATTGTGATTTGGGACGATTTTTTTGGTAAAGGAAGATGGAGCAGAGGTAGCTGAAGAGGAGAGGATCATTATTAGATAAAGGTGGTGGTTGAAGGAAATAAGAGAAGAGAGGAGGAAGAAACTCCTCCGAGTGAGAAGCTCTCGGCAGAGGTGAGTGAGAAGGAGGTGCGGTGCCTGAAGGAGGAGTAGGAGGTCGCCACCATCACTAGAAAGAAGAAGAGAGAGAAACTAGTCTAGAGTGAGAGAGGGGGTTGAGACTTGTGATCAACTTAATACGATATATATGTTATTTTATTGCATGCTTACTACATTCTCCTTTTGTCACATACTCAAACACTTTTCTATTTTGTCTCCTAAATCCAACACACCCCACCATTTGTCAATGCACGATGGAGCTATAATATTAAAGAAAATTGACTAATTTATGCAATTAAATTTTATGCTTCAAACTCGTCTTGCGATCCGATCCAAACTGCTATTTTATTTGGTTTTATAATTGGATTCATGTTCTAATGGATCAGAAACAATATATTGAAATTCTAAGTATAATTTTCATAGCTTCCATAAGATATTCTGAAAGTAACTCTAGAATATTCCAAATTATCGTGAAATATATATAATTTATAATAATAATAATACTAGAATACAATTCTTTTCCCAAAAATTTTAGAGGATCACTCAAATTAGTTGTTGGAGACGCGTTACTTGAGTTACATATAGAATGATGATTGAGAATTTTAGTTATCAATATAGGATTCCCAATTCACCAAAAAAAAACCAATATAGGATTCCCAAATTTATTATATCTCGGCTTCCTTCTAGTTTACCGATTACAAGTCCAATTCTCCATAAGCCATATTTCTTAACTTTTCATATTTCTTATTTAATCTTAAAAAATCATTTTAAATCGCAAATTAAATTCAAAAGTTTTAATTTTCCGCCAAAACTACTTCATAACTTACATGCTTATATGTTTTGTTATCACTTTTTTGGCATGAGATGTTTACATGTTTTTTTTTTTTTTTGATAACTCAGTATAAATCCCAAATTTATGAAAGAGCCCAAACAAATCTCTGAAGGAGGTGCATTCCATGGATAGACCATCTCTTTGAATATTCAAATGGACCAAAAACAATAATCCATATTTATGTGGATGTCCATAAACCAATGTTTTGATACCCGATCCGAACAGTGAACCAGATTACTTTCTGGGTCACCGGGTCATCGGGTCAACCGGGTTCGACCGCGGATCAACCGATTTTTTCATTTTAATGTATTTATATTTTATAGATTTAAAAAATAGTTAAATACCATTTGAGTTTTCAGCATTTGTGTTTTCATTAAAAGATTAAAACAACTGAAATTCTTTAAAACTCTATATTTTATTCTTAAAATCAAAAGAATTTTATTGAACCAATATTAATCGTCGGTTGAACCGGTTCATCGGGTCATCGGGTCACGGGTGGTTGGCAAGTTTTTCAGGGTTTTTTCGGTTTTATGATTGCCGAATTTTAGCACTAAACCCAAACCGGGAGAACGTTTGGGTCGCGGTTGAACCGAGCCGATCGGACGGTCCGGTCCGGGTCTCAAAACACTGCCATAAACAATGTATTAAAGTTTCGCGTAGCAAGTAATATGTTTATAAGTTTATTACCAGATTTGATCAATTTAAATTTTAAACTAAGAATTCATTATGTTTTAATTTGTGTATATTTAATTCATTTTAGCTAACTATTAGACCATCTGGATTGGAGTATTCTTTGCTAAAATCTTAGCAATATAAAAACAAAAAATAATACAAATAGTGCTTTTCAAGGGAAAGTCGATTCTTCTTGAAGATGTTTTTGTTCAGGATCTTACAGGCACGTGGCTTGCTGGGAGGAACCTAGTGACTATCTGTTTTCTAAACATAAACTTTTAATTTATTTTAATAATAAAATCCTCTTAAGATCTATCCCAAAGGATATACCTTTAAAGATGCTGTTAGTACACAAAATATCTACTCTCGCTACTCGTATTCTAGAAGGATTTGCAATGCACAAAATGTCATGGGAAAAAATACCAAAAAAAAAAAAAGGAGCATCTAAAATATCGTTTAACAGATCTTTATGTCTGTATATTGGACGGGTGACAATTAACGAATATTTCCACATTCAGGAATATAATAATGAATAATGGTGGTGACCTACACTTAGTACATATACATAACAGCCACACATTCACACGATTAGAGGTTATAAAACTCAGAAAGGTATAATAACGAGTGAAGAGTCAAAAAGTCTTCTCAAATAGGGTAGAAGGACACATGTCAGACAGTGAGTGAGTAACAGCCTAAACAAGTCATTTTTACAGAACCGTGGGATTGCTTAGCTGTGTCTTGTCCACGTGGCGTTCCCAGAAACACAATCTCCGTGTTCGCCTTTTCTTTTTACCCCTAAAATATCTAATGTCTCCGGCCAATATAAAAAGACCAAGCTCTCACTCCAACTTTTATTTAACAACCAACTTAAAAAAGAATCCACCTGAAAAGAGAAAAAGAAAGGAGAGAGAAATAAATATTTTAACAAAACAGAGATCTTTTACTTATCAGAAGAAACAGAGATCTTTTACCATATCCAGTTTTTTTGAAACAGAGTATTGCTCAATGAACTCATTCTCTGCTTTCTCTGAGATGTTTGGCTCCGATTACGAGTCTCTGGGTTCACCAGGCGGTGATTATTGTCCGATGCTGGCGACGAGCTGTCCCAAGAAGCCAGCGGGAAGGAAGAAGTTTCGTGAGACTCGTCACCCAATTTACAGAGGAGTTCGTCGGAGAAACTCCGGTAAGTGGGTGTGTGAAGTGAGAGAGCCAAACAAGAAATCAAGAATTTGGCTCGGGACTTTCCCAACCGCCGAGATGGCAGCTCGTGCTCTCGACGTCGCCGCTATAGCCCTCCGTGGCCGATCAGCCTGTCTCAATTTCGCAGACTCCGCTTGGCGGCTACGAATCCCGGCGTCAACATGCGCCAAGGAAATTCAGAAGGCGGCGGCTGAAGCCGCGCTGGCTTTTCAGATTGAGATGTGTGATACGACGACGGATCATGGCCTGGACATAGGGGAGACGTTGGTGGAGGCTATTGTCACCGCGGAACAGAGCGATTCGTTTTATTTGGACGAAGAGGCAATGTTTGGAATGCCGAGTTTCTTGGCTAATATGGCCGAAGGGATGCTTTTGCCGCCGCCGTCCGTACAATGGAATCATAATTATGATGTCGACGGTGATGATGACGTGTCGTTATGGAGTTATTAAACCTCCGATTTTCATTTCCATTTTTTGGCTATGGTTTTTTAGTATATTTTTGCAGATCCTTTTTTAGAACGGATCCTTCATTCTTTTTTTGGTAGCAAGAGAAACCGAGTGTAAATGGTTCACTAAGGGTGGATTTTTCTTAAATGCAAGTAACTTTTTGAGTGCAGTATTAATTTAATCTTGGTCTCCTTCTAGGCAACAACAAAAAGTTCATCTTCCTGTGTTAAAGATCCGTCTGGAATTCTGGATCAACAATTGGAATTTAGAGGATAAGGAATGCCATTAAAATAATGACAGAAACAAAACAAAAAAATAGTAAAATAAATGACGCAAACATTTGTGTTTGAGTAAAAATAATCGGTTTGAAAATAGTCGAATATAGTTTTTTTATTGATCAAAGTATCAGTCTAAATACAAGAATCAAAACACCATAAATCAATCTATAACTTTAGTCGCGTTAAGGGATTGATCTTTGTAGTCTTGTGATTTTTGTCAATTCTCTTGTATTCGCTCTCGATCCTGTGTCTTTTACTAATGTCTATGACTCTCTATTTATAGAAAGCCCTACCGTTACCCTAATCTTCATGAAATCAGGAGTCAGTTGTTTGATCCGTCTACGATAAAGTAGAAGCACGAGACTTGTGGATGGTTGAGTTGATCATGATTCGCTTTTATTCAATATTTTTAAAAAAATTCTTTCATTTTTTATTTGTTTATCAAATTTATCTCATATTTTATTTATTTAATTACTATGATAAAATTATATATAACAATTTATAGTTGACAAAGTTTCTGACATATCTCTAACTAAACAATAGAGTCGTCTCAAATCTGGTCCAATATTTCCTAAACTAGAGTATGAAACCGGAACAACTGATTCAGCAAACCTCCATTAATAGTCCGTAATCCGTAATCCAAAAACAGAAAGATGGGTCCCACAAGAAAGCATTGTGGTCCCCCTCATGTCATGTCGTTTTCAAATTTTATTTTCTATTTTTATACTTATATCTTATTTGTCGTTTTCTGTACCTGACCTCTCTTTTCACCCACCATTCTTTGTCGTCTTATATCTCCGAATATGTCAATAACGTGAGGGACTTGATAGTGAGAGTAACGACAGAAACGTTTATTGTGATTTGTGAAGATATTTTATTGGGTTTTTTTTTTAATAAGAGTTTTTTCTCTTTTTTTTTTGTGATTTGTGAAGATATTTTATTGGGTTTTTTTTTTTAAAGAGTTTTTTTTTCTTTTTTTTTTCAGTAAAAAAAAATTGGGGTTGTTGGAATTTGAGATATTTTGTAGCTATTATTGAGATCTGAGAGTGATGTATAATTTGCTACTGTATCGGTCTTATCCTGGGCTTTACATATTTTAGTTAGGTTTATTAAACTCAATGTCCCTACGCTAATTTAATTTTGTTAAACGTACACATATTAGAAGTAACTAAGCATTTTCAGTTCCAAAAAGAAATGTGTAAGACGCTACTACATTTGTGTGCATATATGATTATTCGCGGTAGAGGTATATATATATACATATTACAACCGGTGGAGGTAAATCAATTTCTCTAACCATCTCTGTATTGAGTTTAAAAAGTATGTGACTAGGGATAAGAGATCAACCACAAACGAATAGTATGTTGCTGATTAATTTAAACTTAAGAATTTAATGAAATTGTCTGCTTCAGAAACCGTGTTTTTCTTTGGTATAATCCAGATCATTATTAGATATGTAACGAAGTGATGGAGAACAAATATGATTAGTGATGGAGAACAAATATGATTATAAATTGTATATTATAGAAAAATTAAGAAATTATATAGAACAGTGAAATTGAGCAAATATATAAGTTTGGGATAAAAAAGGTTTACAATTCTTTTTTTTTTTTTTTTTTAGGTTTACCATTCTAATTTGCGGAAAAAAATCAACTTGTGTTGGTTTAAGGGGTTTTCCGGTAAAGAAGGGTGGAAGAAAGGTAGATGAAGAGGATAAGATCAAAAGATAGAGATGGTGGTTGAATGAAGAAAGAGTTCCTACGAGTGAGAAGCTCTTGGCGAAGGGAGAGTAAAAGAGGAAGAAGTGCGGTGGCCGTTGTTTACCAAAAAAAAAAAAAAAAAAAGTGCGGTGGCCGTTAGAGGAGAACTCGATCGTCACCACCACTAGAGAAGGGAGATAAACTAGTCTATTATGGGAGAGATGCGGATAATTGCGATCAATTCCATGCAAAATGGTCTTTTTGTTTCTTGCTTACCATATTTTTCTTTTGGGAAATACCGAAACAATTGTCCTATCTTCTTGTCTCCCAAATCCAATATAGCCCTGCCACTTGTTAATGCATCACGACCATGTATTGATGGATAAGGTTATTAATGTTCGATCGGTCCTTAATCCAAAATCGAAATTATAAGATTTCTTGCCAAATTTGTATTACGACTTACATACTTATATGCCTCAATTTTAGCCGATCATTTTAGTTGATCACTACCTCTTTTTGGTACATGGTGTTACATGCGTACTACCAAACTCGATTGCTGTAATTTTTTAATCAAAGTTTTGTACTATGTTCTAAATCTCTAATTAAATATTTAATATTTAAAGTTTTGTAATTTTTATTTTAATAAAAGTTTTCGCTAAATATTATGACACAAATATCTACTCTCACTGTACTAACTCTAGAAGTATTTGCAGTGCAACGATATGCCAAGGGAGATAAGACATAGAGAGCATTTAAAATATCTTCTTTATGTCTATTATTTTATATAGAAGGGCGACTATTAATAGTAACAATTTGTTTATTCATGGAAAGTAATATTTAATAATGTTTGTCCTAAGATGCCAAAAGAAAAATAATAATAATGGTTGTCGTACAGCATAAACAACAGCCACACATTCATACCATAAGAAGTTAAAAAACTCATAGAGGCATAACGAGTGAAGGTGAGAAGCTTTCCAAGATGGGGTCAAGGACATGTGTCAGACTCCGAGTGATTGGCAGCCTAAACAATTACAAAACCGTGGGAACGCTCGCCGCTTAGCTGTGTCTTGTCCACGTGGCGTTCCCAGAGACAGCCTAAGGCCCTAAACTCCGTGTTCGACCAAGAGAAATATCCAATACAGTATCTTCCTCCCATATAAACAGCAAGCTCTCACTCCAACTAATCCACAAACTATAAATCCACCTGGAACAAATAAATATTTTATCAAATCAACAAACGCATAGATCTTTTTTAGTCACTGCCTAATAACCTTATCCATTTTTTGAAAACAGAAATGAACTCATTTTCTGCCTTTTCCGAAATGTTTGGCTCCGATTACGAGTCTCCGGGTTCATCCGGCGGAGATTATTGTCCGACGCTAGCGACGAGCTGTCCGAAGAAACCGGCGGGAAGGAAGAAGTTTCGGGAGACTCGTCACCCAATTTACAGAGGAGTTCGTCAGAGAAACTCCGGTAAGTGGGTGTCTGAGTTGAGAGAGCCAAACAAAAAAACGAGGATTTGGCTCGGAACTTTCCCAACCGCCGAGATGGCTGCTCGTGCTCACGACGTCGCCGCCATAGCCCTCCGTGGCCGATCAGCCTGCCTCAATTTCGCTGACTCGGCTTGGCGGCTACGAATTCCCGAGTCAACATGCGCCAAGGAAATCCAGAAGGCGGCGGCCGAAGCTGCGATGGCTTTTCAAGATGAGATGTGTGATACGACGGCGACGGATCATGGCCTTGACATGGAGGAGACGATGGTGGAAGCTATTGTAACGGCGGAACACAGCGATGAGTTTTATATAGACGAGGAGGCCATGTTTGGGATGCCGAGTTTGATGGCTAATATGGCGGAAGGGATGCTTTTGCCGCCGCCGTCCGTACAATGGAATTATTCTTATGATGTCGACGACAATGACGACGTGTCGCTGTGGAATTATTAATTCGATTTACATATCCATATTTGGTTGTATATCTTTTTATATTTGATATCCATTTTTGGAACGGATCCTCATTTTTGTTGGTAGTGTGAGATATTAGTGTAAATGATTTAGTAAAGGTGTTGTCAAGTGGAAGTATTTTTGAGTACATAATTATATAATTTTGGTCTCTTTATAAGCAACAATTAAATATATAATAATACTAAGTAAATTGGTAAAAACAAAAAGGTTGGACTCACATGTAAAAGTTAAACAATTTCTGTGGCTAAGAAAAGTTCTAGGCACTTATATAAATATCAAAAGGTTTAAGGTTCTTTTGTAATTAACAAAAGATGCGAGACACTTTAAAATAGTAAAAGCTCTAGACACTTTACTTACATAAATACAAAAAGTTCCCACATGGACTTTTATGTAAATAAGAAACGATCCTAAGTAAATAGCAAAAGTTCTGTGGGTATCAGATGAATAACAAAAGTTTCTAGCAGTTCAATAAATAGCAGTCAAAAGAAATTGGGGATTTAATGCCTCCATAAAAAATATTGATGCTTTTTTTTTCAATTGTTTTAAAATTTTGAGGATTAACCTGTCATTACAGTATACAATATATATAAGTATTAAGGGATTCATATATTTATGAATATAGCAAATGTTTCGATATTGTAAAGAGAAAACGATACCACTTTGGCAAATAGTAAAACTTACAGGATATTTTTAGCTGAGTAGCAGTAAATAGCAAATAACCCGGAGAACCACTTCACATATAAAAAGTTTTGGGTACTTCCTTGAATAGCAAAAGATCTGAGGCTCTTTAAATGAAAATTTTGGGTACTTGTGCAATACTTGTTAGCAAAAGAACTGAACTACTTGGGAAAGTAGTACAATTTTGATGATAGCTTAAGTTGCAAGGTACTATTTGGAATTCTCAGGTTGGAGACATAATGATCAGTTTTGATGAAAGCTAAAGTTGATATCAAATCCATAATCAAAGGTCCCAAACCTTTTATTTGGTATATTTTGACGAAACAATTATGCAAGAAAAGAAAAGCTTCCAACATTATGATTATATATTGGCGGTAAATAATCAAGACCTAACCTACTCCAGATACTATTATATGAATGGATGACAAATATTTAAATCTCATTATCAGATAGTGGACCCATCATCGCAATTTCTTCCCTTATACAGTATTATCCGTATTAGAAAGACGTTACTATGATGTCATGTGATGCCAAAAAAAAAAAAAAGAGAAGACGTTACTACTACTACTTCCATGTTCGTCGACCAGTCCACGTGGCTTTTTGTGAGGTCCCGGAGAAAGGAAAGTGAAATTCTTTTTATTTTTTAATTTCTAAAATTACCTAATTCTCTACAGTGGTGAAGCTCGTTGGATTGATACCTATGGCGACTGCAACAACCACTCTCCTCTTCCACCACGGCACCACTGGAATCGTTGCTCGTAGACAGTGCCATGCGTCTGTCCTAAGGCCGTGCGGACTAAAGCCCTTTCTTTCCTTCCGCAGCTTACCTAGCTCCACTGCGCCGTTGAGGGTGAAATCTGATGGCTTGGCTCGGGCCTATGTCACTGGAGCGCCGCCTATTGTGGGTGAATCAGACCCTAAGATTGAAGGATCCAAATCGGAGGATGACAAGGACCAATCCAAGGATTTAATCACCTGGGGGCTTGTGTGGAGCTTGATGAACAACCACAAGTTTAGACTCGCTGTTTGCTTTTTGACTCTCATTGGCTGCAGTACCTGCACTCTTTCTATGCCTATTTTTTCTGGTAATTCACTCTCACCTTAAGCGATTGTAATTGTACTCTCTCGACTCTCTATGCCCATGTTTTTTTTGGTTTCAATTTAGGTTAAGTTTTGCTTCACCCAGATGGCTTAGCTTATTATCTGTGTTTAATTCTTTATCTTTTGGTGAAGCTGTTATAATGGTTAGTGTTATGGTTTGAGTAAAGGTAGATTCTTTGAAGTGCTGATTGGGGTGCGACCGGACCCTCTGTGGCGTCTGCTGAGCAAAATTGCTGTTTTGTACTCGTTGGAACCGATATTTACCATTGTTTTTGTGACCAACATGACTGCTATCTGGGAAAACGTTATGGCAACATTAAGAGCTCAGATTTTCAGAAGGGTTTTGATCCAGAAGGTATGGTTTCTTTTGGTATGATCAAAGTTTTCTTAAGCTACTGTTAGCTCTTGTGGTTTATCACCATTGAAATATATCTTTGATGGTGTTTTTTTTGTTTGCCGTTTTTAAATATTTGCAGGCTGAGTTTTTCGACAAATATAAGGTCTGTGTTTTTCTTACTTTGTTCAGGTTTGGGACATTTTGGGGCATATCTTCCTAGTCATTATGTTAAATTGAGTTCGTTTGTTGTAGGTAGGAGAGCTGACGGGGCTGCTCACGTCTGATCTTGGTGCTCTGAATAGCGTTGTGAATGATAACATCTCCCGAGATCGTGGATTTAGGGCATTTTCCGAGGCAAGCCATTTCTTTACTATGCAAATGTGAGATTTGTGTTTGTACTTCCATTTTGCATAATGAATACAGACAAATTTTAGCCTGGTGTTTTCTCTGATGTTATTTTTGGAGTTCTATCAATGATAGAGAGTATCTTGTTGCATCTGAAGAATGCCCAGGTCTTATGACTCATGCATTATTCTTTTTTTAGGTTTTTGGAACAATCTGCATTCTCTTTACTCTCTCTCCTCAACTTGCACCTGTGCTTGGTCTATTGATGCTTGCTGTTTCAGTTTTAGTTGGTAAATCCTCTATGTCCTTTTCATTTCTTCTAAACCTTTTCTTTTTGGTAATCACTTTGGTTATCTTTGCTGACCTTTACATCTGCTCACTCGGTCAAATCTCAAAAGCTGTATACAAGAGGTCGACTGCTCCTGTTTATATTGCACATGGATTAGCCCAAGCAACAATGTCTGATTGTGTATCAGAAACGTTCTCTGCAATCCGAACTGTAAGTTCTTACGTCACTGTATTTGTATGTTTTAGGGCAGATTAACCTAAGTATATAGACTTTAATTTGCTTTGAAGACGCAAGTAATTTGTCTCTCTTTATAGGTAAGATCATTCAGTGGTGAAAAACGTCAGATGTCTCTCTTCGGTAGTCAGGTCATATTTCAGACTTCTTACTAGCTAAAAGTCGTATCTTCTAAACAATTGTTGTTTATTATAACTGTTACATGATCTATTATTCTAACCTTCTCTTTGATGTACAGATTCTTGCTTTCCAGCGTAGCGGCTTAAAGCTTGGTACTTTCAAATCAATAAATGAATCTATAACAAGAGTTGCTGTTTATATTTCACTGTTGGCTCTTTACTGTCTTGGGGGAAGCAAGGTGAAGACGGTAAGATATGCCTTCCTGTAAGACTTTTTGATTGCCATTTTGATCATTGAACTTGAAATAAAGCTTCTTGGCTAGTATCACATAAAGAGAAAACATGGTCTGACAAATATTTCTTACAGAAGTTCGTGTTACTTGTCATTCATATTTTCTGGAATAGATGATTGTGGATGTTTTAAGCTAGCATAAAGTTACTACCTTCTGAAATTTTTAAATCATCAAAACTAAAGAATTAAAAATCTCTTATTTATCTTTTATGTAGTTTCTTATGCCGGTACCTTTTTGCTCCTTTTCACTTTATTTTCTTGGTTCTTATTCTTAAAGTTTTCTCCTACGCAGGGTGAGCTCGCTGTTGGAACAGTTGTTTCATTCATTGGATACACATTTACTCTAACATTTGCTGTTAGTACCTCCTCCACAGCATTTACTGTTACCCATATGCTATACTTGTCATTTGGTTTACCATAATCAGTGTTTTTCCAGGTCCAAGGGCTTGTAAACACATTCGGAGATCTACGTGGGACTTTTGCTGCTATTGACAGGATCAATTCCATTTTAAACGCGGTGGACATAGATGAGCCTCTTGCCTACGGGTTAGAAAAAGATATACAGGCAAAGAAAGTCCAAGATGAAAATCTTCGATTGTTCTTGTCCTCTGGCCCTAATGTGAATATCCGTCACCTCGATAATTACTACATGTCAGATCTGAAATCAAATAACAATCTACGTACCCTAACATGGGCAGGAGATGTCTGTCTTGACGGTAAAACCAGACCAAGAAAAAACCTCCTCATATTACTTTAAGAGCCCCCAACCCCTCTAATTTTCTAAGGTTAACTGTAGATTTACCTTTCTCTTATCTGTTTTTTTTTTCCATGTTCCATTTTGTCTAATGTAGATGTGCATTTTGCTTATCCTCTACGACCTGACGTGAAAGTTCTTGATGGGCTTAGTTTGACGTTGAATTCTGGTACCGTAACTGCTCTTGTTGGCTCTAGTGGTGCGGGAAAAAGTACTATTGTACAGTTATTGGCACGCTTTTATGAGGTTAATCTACTCTCTTCTTCCAATTTGAAGTGCAATCTAAGTTTGAAGACACTTTTATATCATGCTGATAGGTTAAATTTTCGATTCTCGCAGCCAACACAAGGACGTATTACTGTCGGTGGAGAGGATGTGAGGATGTTTGACAAGACTGAATGGGCTAAGGTTGTCTCAATTGTGAATCAGGTGTGTATACGTAACATCTATATGGGTCAGGCACGGTCTGATTATATCTTATCCTCTTTTTCAAAGGTTATATTTCTGTGTGATTCAGGAGCCCGTTCTCTTTTCTCTCTCTGTGGCCGAGAATATTGCATATGGTCTCCCCAATGCTCATGTGTCGAAGGACGACATCATTAAGGCAGCCAAAGCTGCCAACGCTCATGAGTTCATAATCTCACTTCCTCAGGTTCAGATTCATGTGACTTATGTGCAACAACTCACCTGTTCTTCCAGGCAAATACACTTCAGTCCTTCTGAGCAATACCGGTGTTTGTTTATAGGGTTACGATACACTGGTTGGTGAACGAGGAGGTTTGCTTAGCGGAGGACAGAGACAGGTATAGAAACATTAAGAGCTATATGTTTTTGGCTCCTTATAGAATTTTGCTACCGCTCTAATGTGCTTGTTCATCAACGTTTCAGAGAGTTGCCATAGCCCGTTCTCTGCTGAAGAATGCCCCCATCTTGATTCTCGATGAGGTGAGAGACTCTTTGTTAAATAATCTCGCCTCTGATTTTCTGAATGACTTTTTGCTTTGCTAGACCCCTTACCTAAGTAATAGCATATTCAAACAAGAAGACAAAAATTTCCGTTTATAGATAATATGAGTCTTGTCTGCTTATTCTTCTCTCTTGGTTGCTTGTTGCAGGCCACAAGTGCGCTTGATGCAGTGAGCGAGCGCTTGGTTCAGAGTGCGTTGAACCGTCTGATGAAAGACAGGACAACATTAGTCATTGCTCACAGATTGAGCACAGTCCAAAGCGCGCATCAGATCGCTGTATGCTCTGATGGTAAGATCATAGAGCTTGGAACACATTCGGAATTGGTGGCGCAAAAGGGATCATATGCTTCACTTGTTGGCAGTCAGAGGCTGGCCTTTGAGTAATGTATAGTTTACTCTGTGTTCCTTCACAAGTTGTACTTAAGTTTTGAGTAAAGACCATATAATCTAGTGAAGATTGTAGATTATTATTACATAAGTGTAGTTTGAGAATTGATGGTGGTTTCTGTGTTGTTTATCTGTAACTTTGATTAACAATCAAGTTTATAGAAATTTGATTTTGACAATAAGAGATACAAGGTAAATAAATACTATAACAATTAGAAATTTAACGACCATCGATGTGAAGCTGACGTGGAGGGATCTAATTTCTCTGTTCAAGAACATCCGAAGATAACAAAACACGAAGCCGCTTCGCATATTCTTTCAATCCTCTTCCATTGATCACTTTTGTCTTCCAATTTTGATTAATCAAAGGAAGAGAGATTGTATTTATATACTTTCAGAGAGGTAACTGTTGCTAGGGTTTCGTTCGATTTTGGCGCTTGTTTTTTTCACTTATGATCGGATTTGGTCTTTTGAACAGTAATGATCCGTTCCACGTTTACAGGATAACCCAATTCCGAGTTTTCTGAGTCAATTCTTGTAACTTTAGAGAGAATCCAATTCGATGGATTTAGATATGAACGGAGGAAACAAGAGAGTCTTTCATAGACTAGGCGGCGGCTCCAATCGGCCGACCACGGACACGAATCAGAAGGTTTGTTTCCACTGGCGAGCTGGCCGGTGCAATCGTTACCCTTGTCCTTATCTGCACAGAGAATTGCCGGGTCCGGGTCCGGGTCCCTTCGCAGCTTCTTCGTCGTCTTCGAATAAAAGGGTCGCTGATGAGTCTGGTTTTGCGGGTCCGAGTCACCGGAGAGGGCCTGGATTCAGCGGGACTGCTAATAGCTGGGGGAGATTCGGTGGGAATAGAACAGTGACCAAAACGGAGAAACTTTGCAAATTTTGGGTTGATGGGAATTGCCCTTACGGTGATAAATGTAGATACTTGCATTGCTGGAGCATAGGGGATAGTTTCTCATTGTTGACGCAGCTAGACGGCCATCAGAAGGTATCTTTGGAGTTTTTATAAGTGATGCTGGATTCTTGTGCTTGTTGGCCATGTTGACGCTTTTTTTGCTTCTGATTTCTTGAGCAGGTTGTCACTGGGATTGCTCTGCCATCAGGATCCGATAAGCTCTACACTGCCAGTAAAGACGAAACTGTGCGGATCTGGGATTGTGCTTCTGGACAGGTTTTGATTTGTCTCTTATTGTTCATGTTTCCATTCTATAGTGGTTGTAGAATCATTTTATGGATTCTTGTCATTGCTTGTTTAGAACCGGACCAAAGGATGTACCATTTTCGCCTATCACTCTGCAGAACCCATGTATGGGTTATGTAGTTTAGTTGTTGAACTTAAAGACATTATTTTGATAAGCATGTTTGCATTAAGGATCGCTTTCTGATATTTTTCTAGATTGACTATATTTAAGCGTGCTTATCGTTCTAGTATTGTTTTTCCTATGATGTAGTGTACAGGTGTACTCAATCTTGGTGGGGAAGTTGGCTGCATGATTAGCGAAGGCCCCTGGCTATTGGTCGGCATGCCAAATCTTGTTAAGGTAAGTTTAGATTATGATTCACTAGCATGGTTCCTTGACTGTTTGAAACTCTCCATCTATACTGAGAATCGCTTTTATTGTCCTATGTCAGTTTTATTGCTGTTACGGATATAGATTTTTGAATATACACACACGTATGTGCAGGCATGGAATATCCAAAATAATGCAGACCTGAGTCTCACTGGACCTGTTGGCCAAGTATATTCACTGGTTGTGGGTACTGATCTGCTCTTCGCTGGCACACAGGTAAATACTTTTACTGCCTGTTAACTTTTTCTTTTAAAGGCCTTGGATTAGAATTGTGCTTCAGCGTCATGTGTGTACGTCATCTTTTTTTTTCTCCTGAAATATCATTACGAGTTACGAGTATCTTTGCTTCATCTCTGGGAAAACTCACCTATGTGATAGAAATCTACAGATCTATTGGATTTTGGCTATGTGAGAATTTTTCTTACAAGGATATATCACTCTCTGTGCAGGATGGCTCTATTTTGGTTTGGAGATACAATAGTACCACTAGCTGTTTTGATCCAGCTGCGTCACTAAAAGGCCACACTCTTGCAGTTGTTTCTTTATATGTTGGAGCAAACAGACTCTATTCCGGTGCCATGGACAATTCTATAAAAGCAAGTAGTGCCTATCATACCTGAATTAAAACCCCCTTTTCTGTTTTTTATTTGAGCTAATAGGTCGGCCTTATCTGTGTATAATAATAGGTTTGGAGCCTAGATAATCTGCAGTGTATACAAACGCTTACAGAGCATACTTCAGTTGTCATGTCTCTCATTTGCTGGGATCAATTTCTTCTGTCATGTTCATTAGACAATACCGTCAGGTTTGTTTTTAAACGGGCTAGAATTTTTTTGACCTGGCTCGATTTCTGAATCTGACATTATCCCCTGTTGAGGTTTTTTTTTTTTGCGCTGTAGATATGGGCTGCTACCGAAGGTGGAAACTTAGAAGTGACGTATACTCACAAAGAAGAATACGTACAGTTCCTTGCGTTTTTGGTGAAATGTTATCCTCTCTTTTGTTTCAATCTACATGTAACTAATGATTTCTCAATGGCTACTTGGATTTAGGGCGTGCTAGCCCTCTGTGGCGTCCATGATGCAGAAGCCAAACCAGTATTGCTATGTTCGTGCAATGACAATTTGTTGCACCTCTATGATTTGCCATCGTAAGTCCTTCCAGTGCTGTTTGTTTCATGAGTCTACAGTTTTGTTTTACTTTCAAGAGCTTAGTTCTTCCTTCTTTTGTAAGGTTTACGGAAAGGGGCAAAATTTTAGCAAAGCAAGAGATTCGGTCGATTCAGATAGGTCCAGGGGGCATATTTTTCACCGGGGACGGAAGTGGTCAAGTTAAAGTATGGAAGTGGTCGACAGAACCAACCGCCATTTTGTCTTGAGGCGCAAAACAGAGACATAGTTCCTCACCTTTTGACAAAATCTCTTCTTCTCCAAGTGTCGAGAATTCTTGTTTGTTTTGTCGTACGAGAGATCGTTAGTAGCATCAAGGCATCTGTCTCTCTGGCTCCATTAAGTCTGCAGTTTAGACAGACGGCCTCGAGAAGATGATGGACCAATGATTGTATCAACTATTATATTGGATTGATGTCCGAGCAGAGATATCTAATCAATTCCAGGCAGGCGTATGGATCTGACCACGTCGGTTGCAGTTCTTACTTCTTAGGCATAAGAACTTTTGTCCCTCTTTGCTCAACATTCTTGTCTTGTAATTTATGTTATAGATGTTTGTGGTCTTTTTCAGAGTACTAAGAGAGATTTATCGTAAAGGGAATTCATACTGTATTCAGATTATAGTCAGAATCGAATGTGCAGGAGAATGTCGATAATGCTGTATTAACAGAGTTTCAGAAGCATCTTATTAACCTTGATAAAATCACTTCCACGAGCATCGGGCTTTTTCCACTTCCTCTTGAGAGATACCGAGCCTGTGGGTATTGAGCGGCTTCACATGGATCTTATGGCTAGCCAACAGCAGAAGACACAGATGCCAGGTGTTCTTGTAGCTGCTAGGTACAGTCGTACAGAGCCAAACGGGCATAGAAAGGTTGGCCTTTCATTTGTTTGTTAATATTTGTGTCTGTGTGGTTTAATCGGGATGCTCATGATCTCATGTAGTTCACAGGTGGAGCAAGAAATATTGTTGAAATAGAAAGATGACCAGTGATCAAAGATATGTTCATTCTCTCGTATGGTGAACTCAGAATGACATGTGGGGATATCTTACGTTATAAGTTAATACTGCTTCCAAATTAATAACAGCCCGTCTAGCTCAGTTGGTAGAGCGCAAGGCTCTTAACCTTGTGGTCGTGGGTTCGAGCCCCACGGTGGGCGCATTTTTGCCCGTCGGCTAGTTCCCTCTTCCACTGCACTCTATAAGGTCGTCAAAAATGAAAACTAGATATGACATTATCTAAGTATTTCTAATTTGGGTGTGTTACGTGTGCATATATTTATTTTTGCGTTCATAATGACGTGTGGGACTGCGTCACTCCAACGAAGGGCCGAGTCGAGTTAATGTGAACGCCATTATGAATTTATGGTTATGATTTATGACCCACCCCACTATATATAGGTAGTAAATATCTAAATGTATTTATATAAGCACTTGAACACTTGCCATTATCGAGTCGTAGTTGTTCTCATTTCGAAATCATTAGCCTCGTTGAAAACCACTCTCCTTTTTCTCTCTATCTTCTTCCTTTGGTTGAACACCTTGAATCCAATCTCTCCTCCAATTTCTCAGAATTCGAAGCATGTCAGACCAAGAGGCTCCTCTGATTAATGGAGTACTAGAACACAAGACTTGTGAGGTACTTCCGTTTGTGGATGATGACTACGGAGGAGTGATCGTGGAGATGAAAACTCCTATGGATCCCAAGTGTTTTTGTTGCAGCGCTTAGGTATTCGTTCGAGCAGTGGCGGTTACAGGTTTGTGCTCTGGTGCAATCACATGCATCTTCCTCTTCTAGAGTGAGTGTTTGATTATGAAAACTAATGCTTTTTTTTTCCTCAGGGTAAAAAGGGAGTCTGGTTAAACTTGCCTCTCTCACACGTAAACCTCGTGGAACCCGCAGTTAAGGTGATGCATGCCTAAGTACTCTTGCATATTAACGTCACTTATTAATTACCGGCTTTCGTTAATTAGATGTCATTTGTCTAAGACGAATCCTCAGTGCCAATTAGTTTTGAGATGAAACAACACTAACCGTCCGTGACAAATCTATAAAACGTTTGATATGGAAAGAGCGTGTTGTGTTGTCTAGTTGATATATATACCAAGTTATCGCTGCAAACCACCGAGATATTATTACAGTGAAGGATGAACCAACCTGGTCCGATAAATAATGTGTGCAGGAAGGTTTCCGGTACCACCACGCCGAGCCAACTTACCTGATGCTAGTTTACTGGATTCCAGAAGCCGAGAGTACTATTCCTTTGAATGCTTCCCATCGTGTTCGTGTTGGTGCTGTTGTCTTGAACGATAACAAAGAGGTACTTACGACACGATTGTTTATCTTTGTATTTCCAAGTCATAATATTCTAATCAGCATAGCACGGATAAATGCAAACGCAAACGTACGGTTTTATTATAGTGAACGATCAGTGTTTTGCTGTCAATATGAGTTAAAAGGTTACCTCCATTCAAGTATTGCATCTTAAAGTTAAAACTAGCTAGAGGCAGATTCTTGTGGTGCAGGAAAAATATGGTACATTACGCGGGTCAGGTATCTGGAAGATCCCAACAGGAGTTGTTGACGAGGTGTGTATTATCTGTAGCGACAAGTTTTCAATTCCTTTGTATATGTTTGTTGAAGAGGAGTTCACCTTTGATCTTTTTGCGTCTAGGGTGAGGAGATTTTTGCGGCAGCCATTAGAGAAGTAAAAGAAGAAACAGGCGTAAGAAGATCCATATATCTTAATGTAAATGTGTTGAATCAATATATATAACCTAATGTTTTCATACATCTATCAGATCGACACGGAGTTTTTGGAGATTCTAGCTTTCTGGTACTGATCATTACATCCTCTGCTTCATTGTTTCTTGATACTTGCACGTTCTAATCCTTTTAGCCTTCTGCTTGCAGTCAAACCCACGAGTCATTTTTTGCCAAGTCCGATTTATTCTTCGTTTGTCTCTTGCGACCTACCTCCTTCGATATTCAAAAGCAGGACTTAGAGATCGAAGCAGCTCAAGTAAAGTAACCTCTACTTTTTATTCTGAATGAAGCATTTTTTCTCGCAATCTTTCCGATTTTTTGTGCTTGAATGTGCAGTGGATGCGGTTCGAGGACTCTGCCTCTCAACCTATCACACACAAAAACGAGCTCTTCGAAGATATTCACCGCATTTGCTCACTGAAAATGGAAAAGAGCTACGCTGGTTTTTCCAAAAAACACATTACATCTTTCTTTGACGACAAGTTAGGTTATCTCTACTTGAATAAACAAGATATCAAGCACAATCACATTTCTTAATAATTTTCCTAGAACATTTTTTTTTTTTTTTTGCTAAGAATGTAAATATTTTATTAATAATTTTTCCTAGAACATAAAAGTTCAAACATCGCCATTAAGATGCATTTGGAGATCCTTTGCTGAGCCAAAAACATTAATCGATTTGAAGGAAAAGAAATGCATGAGGTTCAGATTTAATCTCTTAAAGGAGATGCTGAATTATTCCTCAGCAAGCAAAAAAACATAGGAAGAGGATAAAACAAGGGAAGACGGCCCTGTTCGTTTACCTGTCGCTGGCGACTGTCGCTAATTGATGTCGCTGGTCGCTGTCGCCAGCGACAACATCTGTTGTTCGTTTTGCAGTCGCTGACGACTGTCGCTAGCGATTGTCGCTATGTTGTTTGTTTACATGTCGCTGCGACCAATTGCTATATTTCTATATATAATTTTCACATAAACATTTTTTAAAAAATTTTAAAAATATGTACATATGAGAATTTGTATTTTCAAATAAAAATGTAAATTATTTGTATACTAAACATATTATATATTTTTTAATTTTTGAAAATAATTTATATTAATATATATACTACTATTATTAATATAATTATATATTTATTTTAAATTAAATTATATTTTATTCAATTAGATTTAATTTTATTAATTACTTTTAATGTAATTTAATTTTAGTTTAATTTAGTTTAATATTATTTAATTTAGTTTTAGTTTAAATTAATCAAATCAATTTATTTTATTTATTTATATATTTTATTTTTTTATTTTGTAGTCGCTGTATTGTTCGTTTGACAGTCGCTGGATCCAGCGACCAATCGCAGCGACTGATCACTGGAAGTCGCTGAAAAATCTAGCGACTGAAAATCATGATCGCTGGTCGCTGGCGACTGTCGCTGCGATTGGTCGCTGAACCCAGCGACTGTCAAACGAACAGTCGCTAGTCGCTGTCGCTGATCGCTGTCGCCAGCGACTGCCAAACGAACAGGGCCGATATTGTTTGTATTTGATGATTTGAAAAGCTCAATACAGTTAACATACAATCACTACTACATTAGTTAATTTCTGGGTTAAGTTGCAACTTAATTAGTAAACCAGACATATTACCACATAGAATCCACGAAGCAATAAATAAATAAATACCAAATTTTTTTTGCATAATAATTAATATATGATTTCATTCAAATAAATTAAATCATTGTCTTCGTGACTCCTTCATCCATTTATTTAACGTTCCATCGGCAAGTCTTCGAATGTTGACGTAAACAGAGAAATATCTGACATCTATTTTTTTAAGTAATTCATTTTATTATTCCATTATTATCAATTTTTCTAAAAATTTCAAATTTGATGTTGATGATGATTTGCTTGGTCTTCCAGCTTTGAGCTAATTTTTTTTAGTGGGGAGTAATTGAAGTACTGTATTGTCAAATAAAACGGATAATGGTTTTTTTTTTTCCTTTTTGCTTAAACCTGGGACGGCCATCAAGTAGATTTTAACCACATAATTTAATTCATCGTCGCTGTTGCAGAAAATATTGCGACAGTACAGTTGTTTGTGGTCCTCATAAATCATAATTGACGAACATTTATATCCGTTTATCGTAATATCGGTAATATTGAACTTGTGGTATTTGAGGTTAATGGTCCCCTTGACAAACCTTGATGCTCATATGTAGGCTAAGCTGAAATCTTTTTTACTAGTGTTATTTTACCGTTAACTTTGTTTAAGAAAATGATCATCAATCTTACTGCTCCATGCTCTATAGTGTTTGGATCATGTGTTAAAGGTGATTTAAATTTGAGGGTGCTTGATCTGGTTCATCGTTTAACCTAAATCGGAGGTGAAATCCAACTGTTATAGCCTATAGGCGGTTATGAGCTAAAGAGAAGACACTGAATCAGAGAAAATGTTAAACTTCTAAGGGAAACCGGAAACATGCTACACGAAGGAGAAGATTTACCATTTCAAGTAGGATTTGGTCGTTAAAAGTATTATAAATACTCTGTTTCCTATGCGTCCATTTAATTTTTTAATCTAAAACAACATCTTTTTCTTCTGATTTCATGGACTCTCCAATTTGTACGAGGCTTGTCAATTGTAATCACAACTTTGATTAGTGAATTGCAAGAACCTTCCGACACATCTCAATTTGAGTATTCTAAACTCGTAAAACCAAGTGTGTTTATTAGTTCTTGCAGTCGTGCCTCGTGCGTATAAGTAAGTTGAACATGATATCGCTGATCGATCGGTGTGTTCAAGGGTAAAAGATTCTCAACATATAGTATAAGTTTTTCTCAAAAAAAAACATATAGTATAAGTTTTTAAAGCTTTAGTGCATTGATCTTTCAGATAACAATTTAGATCCTTTGGGGCTATTTCACGAACAACATTTTCACCAAATCTCGTGTTAGAAAAGGGGTGAATTTGTCAAATAACAAAAAAAAAAAGAACACAAATTGCCATTGGCAATGACACAAATCATTTCAATCTTTGATCAAATACACTTCTCTTAATAAGAACTTTTCACTTGTTCATTTTCTTGAATAACTTTCAAAAATTGTTATCTAGCTAAATTACTATCCTGTTTTATTTACAAGAAATAGTTTAAATTTCTATTATAATTAATTCGATCCAATACATTTCTAAATGCAGTTACAGTATTTTGAAGATATTTTTTCTCAATAACATTAATATTGTTAAAAACTTAGAACCACACTATATATCAAAAAAATTTTAAAATTCTATTACACTATTTCCATCATATCAAATGTGAGTGGTCTGTTTTTTCTTTTTATTTCCTTCTTATTTTACATGTTATTTGTATCTGTCAACGTCATATGTCGGCCGACCCATTTTAGCAAAAATAGACAGTAAAAAATCTTATCTTTTTGTTGCTTCCTTTCTTACCAATTGAATACAAAGAAATTGCCCACACATCCGTGGTCTAGTGGCGGTTGAGAATTGGGGAAAGGTTGGAAGGAACTAACCCAGGTTCAATTCCCCCTAGAAACAAAAATCATGGTTGTGTGGGAAGTTTGTCAATTGGGCCAAGGCCCAATTGGTTTACATGGTAGTCAGAAATGCAGGCGGCCTGACTACCCCCTGGCATTAGTCGGAAGGCATTCCAAACCCGGAACAGGCAGTGTGGTGGTCCTTCGGGAAGAAGTCCACTCTGTAGCACTTCGGTGCGTTCCTACCGGGACCGACCGGATCAGCCGATAGGGTTTATCCAAAAAAAAAAAAAAAAAAAAAAAAAAAATACAAAGAAATTTCCAGAAGTCACAAGCACAACACCTTAGGAACTATACGGCGCTAGTTCCACGAGAGAGGCCGAACGTGTCCCACATGTACTTGTGTTTGTGTCTTCATACGCATTTTTCTAATATGCTAAGATATAACCGAAATTTTTTCCACAATGCCGACCTCCTAGAGAATGTCTTCTTTTTTTATTTTCTAGAGATTGTCTTATATTATATTTCTGATGATATATGATACATGTATTCCATTTATTTCTTCTTAAGATAATTGAAAAAAAAAATACCTGAAAATCTGAAATTTATAAAAACATTTGACTTCTGACTTCTTTTTTTTTTTTGTTTCTTTTCAAAATTTAGATTCTAGATTTTAGAAACTAATAAGCGAAAGTGCAAAACTTTAAAATCATGATTCATAGTATTTTGTAGATATGCAGTCTAGTGACTCTAGTCTTTGTTTCTTTTATCTGTTTTCTTTTTTTTTTTAACAAAAAGTACAACAAACAAGAGTGATTGTCACAAATTTGTCTTTTATATTTCCAGAAAGATACAACAGATCAAACAGTCAAAACCAATTATTCCAAATACGAGAATACATTATTTTTGGAAGCTAGATTGTCGAGATGTTAACAATCGAGTGTTATCAAAATCGATCACCTACTAGCCTTGGTTAAATGTCACGATATAAAGGATCCCAAAGCCTATTAAAGACTTGTTGGTAAACTTTTTTTTATCTAGGAGTGATATTTTAAAGACTTGTTGGTAAACATTTCTGTCTAAGAGTGATGATTTTCAGGGCTTCTCTTCACTTAATTTGTTGGTGCAATTCCAATTATAAAATGATCTAAGGGAGATAAATCCAAAAGTCTTACCAAACTTAACACATATAACAAAAGAAATATATGCATGTGTCACATTTATTAGTTATCAAATAAGAAATTAATTTTCTTACAGGGAAAATATGATTATATTATTACTCCCTTCTTTTGGTAAAGTTATATGTTTAAGGTTTTACACATATAATAAAAAATGTTTATATAATATAAAATATTGTTATTCTATAAGAAAAAATAATTATTTCCTTTTCTTTTAATCTAAGTAATAAGAAAAAAATATTAAACGTTACACAAATTTTGGTCAGGTAAAAGAAACAAAATGCATCTATTTGTGAAACAAATTTTTTTCCAAAACATATATTATTAGGAAACGGAGAGATTAGTAATCACGGAGAGGAAATAAAAAAAAAAAAAAATGAGTGCGTGGGATTGAGCAATTTCTTTACGGAAGCCATTTGTTTTGTTCTACACACATATCTCACTTCACCCACTTGCCGCAAGCTGTCTCTTCTTCTCAAACTCTAACCGTTTATATAAAATTGTTTTTTACATATTTGATATTTTGCTTCTATTAATTTTTATAAGACTTGTTCTATTTAATTGACCAAAATCGAAAAATTAGTTTTAATTGCCCGAGTGGTGATTGTGATTTGCTTATGAGTAAACACCACGTATTTAGTAATATGTAATATATATATATGTAAAACGAGCTACAAGCCTGAGAAAGAACAAGACACATTTTTGTGTTGCCATCAAAGTCTAACTCTCTATATATAAACACAGCCTCACGCTTGAGAAAGAACAAAATCAAATTGTTTGTGTTGTCCGTCACAAAATCTCCCTCTCTCTCTCTCTCTCTCGCTCTCCTCCGTCCTCGTCTCTCTTCTCTCGCTCCTCTCTCCTCGCTCTCTCTCTCTCTCTCTCTCTCCTCTCTCTCTCTCTCTCTCTCTCTCTCTCTCTCTCTCTCTCTCTCTCTCTCTCTTCTCTCTTCTCTTCTCTCTCTCTCTCTCTATCTCTCTCTCTCTCCCCTGTTATAGTCATAGTGATGATGAGAGTTACGGTGTCGAGGTCACACACAGTCGCGTGTTACTGTATGGCGGCACTGCTGATCCTAACACTGGCGGGCCCGCTTAAAAACGACCACGGAGGAAGTGGCGGAGAGAATTTTCGGGCGGCGGCGAAGAGAAGAAACTGTGAGGTACGGAGAGGAAAGCAAATGATGGAGAGGCCATGTGAGGAGTTATACATAGTTGGGGAAGGAGAGACGCTTCACAGCATCAGCGACAAGTGCGGCGACCCGTTTATCGTGGAGCGTAACCCGCATATCCATGACCCGGATGATGTCTTCCCGGGTCTCCTCATCAAACTTCACATTAACCTCCCTCAATAATTCATAACAAGTTCAAGAGCATGATTAACCAAAAAAAGAAGTTCAAGACGATGTCGTTTTGTGTACATTATAAATACGTACATATTTTTCTCCCTTTCGTTTTCCTTATTTTCTATTATATTTGTTTTTTCTTGTTTGTTTTTTTTTTTTTTGTACGTTTTGGTTTCTGAATGAATAATAACTTTAACATGTCTTTGTTATGAATTGTTTTTATATGGTTGGAATTTGGTACAAACAAAGACCGATGCATTTCTACTGGACAAATACACTCTTGGATTTGTTCTTATTGTAAACTTTGTTTTGTCATCTGAGTAATTCAATAATAAAGCGAATAAAGCCAAAGAGATTAAATAAGAACAGAGTATCGAATATCAAAAACAGAGTCAGACAAGGCAATTAAAAACAGAACCAAACAAGGCACCTAAAAACCAACCGTCGCCTCAATATGAAATTTATTGTGCAGCCAAGCTGGACCTGCCATAGCTAAGTAAGATTGCAAATGACACACTGTAGTGACGTTTTTGGCAATATTCCTGCAAGTTAATTAGATTTGCTCGACAGAAGCACAAAAGGGCACCAACCGAACAAAGGAACAAGCTTGAGTATCTTCTTCAGATGAGCTCGATATTTGGCCACCCCGAAGGTAGTGATAAGGCATCAGTGGCAGGCTTACAATCCGAGGCTACTACTTCCACTTCTATAAAGATGAAGATTTCTCAAAATTTGGACATCCCAAAGAATATTTCGCAGCTCTACAATAATCTGATATTCCAGTGAGGTGAAGGCATGCCCGTGCCAAGCTATTCGGGGACTGAGACCATATTGCGCATCGCCTCTTCTACCTCTAAGGCTGGCATGTTTGTTGGAATGTTGTGTATCTGCAACTGCTAATTTTTTTATCCTTACCTCTCAAGATATTTTAAGAATTATGGGCTTCTAAGTTCTAACTAGCTCAATTTGATTGGTAATGAGTGGATTGGTCTATGCCTATCATATATTACGTTAGATACAACTCCATTGTTCAATGTAAGACATTCTAAGTTGATTTTCCGAGATGAGAGCGGAAACAATCCATTATCTCGGAAATATCGCGACAAGATAAACGACTATAAAATTAAAAGTTGTCCATCATGTTAACCTAACTCTAAAGATCGTCCAAGTCAGAACCAATTAGCGATAATAAGATTGTTCATGTACATTATATACTGTTAGATATAGGTCTACTTCCAGTGCGAGATATTTTAAAACGATCCATCCAACTTGTGTTGTCACGCTTCCCTTGTTGTATATTGCATATAAACTACACTTAAACCATCTATTCTCCGGTCTCTTTAAATTCTAAATCGAGTTTTCGCCTGTCTGATTAAAGGTGTTTTCGGCTCCAATTGAGTTCTCGGTTATCCCATCTTTTGTATCTTCTTTTTCCTTTTGGAGTATTTCGTCCTCCATAAAAGTCTCTAAACTATATAAATCAGTCTCTAAACTCCTCATAATATCTTAGATTGATACTTGTTGCAACGTTGTTTGATTGAACAACAATGTGCATATAATGTTATGTATCCAGCCATCCAGATGCTTAATCAGGTTTGTTGATGTAGTACTTGTCCATTGCGGATATGTATTAATATAGGCGTTATAAATTAAAAATGGTCATGCTTAAAAAATATGTGTATAATACTTAAAAATGGTCCTGGAAAAGAATGGTCAGATGATGTAGTACTTGTCCATTGCGGATTTGCTTAGAGCCATTAACTAATCAGAGCAACATCATGATATATGAAATGACACGCACAACATTAAATTTTTAAAATGAATAACTAACAATTATAAATAAAATTAGAAAACGAATTGATCCACAACCAGAAATGTTATCGTAATTTTCGGGGAGATTAAGGTTTGGAACCTGCCTTTCATAATTTTGTTTGACTAAAAAAAAATTGATTGCCATTAATTTTAAATTCTACCCCCTAGGTTCCAAAATATAAGTTGTTTTAGTTAAAAGCGCGCATATTAAGAAATCATAAATGTATATAATTTTTTATATAAAAGAATTATTTAATAATTTATTAAAATTATTTTAACCAATCACAAAAGATACTGCAAACAATAAATAGTCATAACATAATAAATAAGAATAAATTTTGCATAGAAACTTGCAAAACAACAAATAAAATGGAACAAAAAAACTCTTAAAACAACCTATATAATGGAACAGAGGGAGTATCAAATTGTATGATTTAATGGTCTTGAGGCCCATCTAATTTTTTTTTAATTTTGTCAACATTTGGGCCACAACTGGCCGGCCCATTAGCCTAATTCCTACAAATTTGTAGGGTCGGGGACTCGATCCCTGGTGTGATGGTGTCTGTCTTCTGTGGACTTGCCACTAGACCAAGATCACTTCACGAGGCTCATCTAATTATTTAAATTTAAATCATATAAAAGTCCATCAACTTTTTTTTTTTTTGGTCAACATTTGGGACACAATTGGCCGGCCCATTAGCCTAATTTCTACAATTAAATTGTAGAGTCGGAGATTCGATCTCTGGTGTGATGGTGTATGTCTGTGGACTTATCATTTGCCACTAGACCAATATCACTTCACATAAAAGTCCATCAAATTTGTTAGGGTAATTTACATTTAATTTTATGAGTTTCTCTATATACCATCTTGCCAAAAAAAAAAAAAACCTTTGAACATTTTTTAATCAGAAGCTGATTGAAGCTTAAAATTTTCTTATTCATTTTTTTTTCCTTTTGCCTTCCGGCAACGTGGGATAAGCTAATTAGCATCCACAGAATACGAATTTTTTTCTTTCCTTAGACTAATCAAATTAATCAGAGAGCAAAAGCGAGACTAATGAAACTTAGGGTTTGTGTCTCCTGCATAAGGAGAGATAGACGAAAGAGAGAGTAAATCATCGAGGGATCTAGTTTGCGACTCATTCATTCATTTTCTCTTTCCACCAATTTGATTGTTATTTACATCTTTTTCTTTCTACTCTTTTCTTGTGAAAAACTGTTCCTTATAGATATATCACAGATTTTCTTGGTCGGATTCTTTTGGTCACAGATTTCTGTTCTTTGGAGGCCTTTGAAGCGAATCTTGACAGATTTTAGGAAAAGGGTTTCTGTGGGGGTTTTTTTTTTTATTTTCTCAGATTCTCCAACATATTCTGCGGAAGTTATCACCTTGACTTTTGATCATCTACACTTTGGATCTCCCTTCAGTTTTCAAGAAACCATTTCTGGGTTTTGGATTTTAGATCCAAGTGAGTTCGTTTTTATATCTTTCTAAAGAAATTTATATATTTTTTCATTTCCCAAAAATGGCTCAGGTTTAGGGCTTTTCATTAATCTTGGCAGGAAGATGGTGAGAGGAAAGATCGAAATCAAAAGAATCGAGAACGTCACGAGCAGACAAGTCACGTTCTCCAAGCGTAGGAAAGGTCTCTTGAAGAAGGCTCACGAGCTTTCAGTTCTATGCGATGCTCAAGTCGCCGCTATTGTCTTTTCTCAGAAAGGAAGATTATATGATTTCGCCAGCTCCGAGTAAGCATCTATATCATTTATGAAATCTTTAAATCGAATACTCATTTATACAATCATTTATAATCTTCTACATATATATGAATCTTTTGTTCTTGCATACTTAAGTAATTTTTCTTTCTGTAGTTGGCAGTGATATAGCTTTAATTTCTCTCCCTCTTTTCCCAATTCGTACTAGATATTTGCAGCTGTTGAATTTATTTTTTTCCCAAAATATGCTCTTTCAAAGTGCTTTGATTTTTCTGGCCATATGGGTATTTGGTAGTACCACGGAATTTTATTTTATGAATTAACTCCTAATCAAATTAATTAACTAATTGTGTCTGTTAAGTTAATTAAGTTCTTCTTCAAGCACGAGCAAGTGATAAGGTTTTCCCAAAAAGCGTTCTTGGACTTTGAACCTAGTATGCTTTGGAACTCATGCTGAAACCACTTGACATGTTATTATAACTATGGAAAAATCTCAGTGATCATACCATAAAAATAAATAATTTAAAGAGTACAGTTGAACCGCTTTAAGAAAAGGAAACTACATGATGTATGAGACAAGATCTTGTGGCTTTGTGCCAGGGTCTCAAACTCTAGCCCTAGATATATAGTTTTCATGATTCTTAACTGTGTTGATCTTTTAGATAGGCAATTGTAAAATTCTTACACCATATCCAAACTATTCCAAAGATCTTATATTGCCATATGACGCCTGCACAGTCAGGGGCGGACCTAGCATAATTTTTTAATGGGTGCAAAAATGTACCAAAGGGAATCGAACATGGAATTCTTGTGTCAAATGAGTGCCTTTAAAGCCATTTTGCCACTGAAGTTCTTCTACCTTAATGTAAAAAAATCAAATATCTATATGTTACTGGGTGCAACTGCCCCCCACCAATGATAACGTAGGTCGGCCCCTGTGCACAGTGACCAAGTGTGCAACTAATAATATCAAAACCACCATTGCTCATTATGTTAAACCATATGTTATACCCACTTGGTTAACTGTACTAATGATCTTCTTCCCCTTTGTTAGCTACTGCCAATAACTATATCTGAGTGAGTTTAGATAACAAACAAAAACTTTTGAGTTTAGATAAAGCATACTAGGTTTATGTAACAAACAAAAACTTTTGTGACTTGAGTTTGTAACTATCCTAGCCTATATATAGGTCATGCTTATAGGCATCATTGGTTATTATAAATTTGAAACCAAGTCACACAAATTAAAAGCTATATATATTAACACGTTTAGATCTCATCTGCTTAGGAATCTCATTCCGTTAGGTCAAAACAGATCGATCCTTACGATGTAAATCATACATCCTTCGGATTCGGAAATTTTTTCATAGTTTCTCATTATACTAGTCATGAGATAGGTCAAGCGTGACTAATTTAATTCATGTATGGACAAATATGTCTGCAACACAGGAAAATTGCATATATGTGAATGTTCTTGTTGATCATGATAACATTTTCGAAAATAATATATATATATATATATATATATATATATACGCTAATAAATTATACTAATAATGATGAAGAAGATATATTCAAAATGTATTCAGCATGAAGAAGATAATGGAACGACATGAGATATATAGAAGAGAGTATTTTGGGGCAGAGAGACGTCAAAAAGAGCAATATGTGCAGGAGCTCAAGAAGGAAATGGCGATAATGGTGAACAAGATTGAACATCTTCAACTTCATTGCCGGTAATTTGCTGATCTTTCTAAACCCACTGCATATGTTTTCTTGATATGCAAAATATAATTGTATATACACACTCCTATAACATCTTAAGGAAGGTGACGGGGCAAAATTTGGATTCGTGTTCGGTGGAGGAACTAAAGGAGCTAAGTATCCAAATTGAGAAAAGCCTTACTATTGTCAGATCAAGAAAGGTACACTTACATCAAGGATAAATAAATATAGAGATTAAGAAAACTTACTTCTCATTACAATCTTTTTATAAGTTTTCATAATGTGTTGAACAATATATAGTGGTCTTATAGTAAGGTATTTTGTAAAGGATTTGTCTTATTGTGAGAAGTTTATATCTAAATGATTAACTATCGAAACAGCCAGTCGTAATGTTTTTTTTTTTTTTTGTGCCTTAACGGATTTGCTAAATCTGGATTCCATGATTTTGGCAGGCTAAGTTAAATGAAGATAAGATAAAGAAACTAAAAGCAGAGGTACTATTACTAATTAGTTTAATTAGTTTTAAGGGGAAGTAATTTCTATTAATTCTCCTTGCAAATTTTGTTCATTTTACTCCATTAGATTGCAGGAGAGAAAGAGGTCTTGAACGAGAGAAGTAGGCTGCACCAAATGGTACACACATATATATAACCCACGGCATGCATATATATATTTATTTATGCACCAGCATTAAATTGTTGAGTTGCGTAGACTAATCTTTATTTTCAAATTAAAATAATCTGTTAAGGGTATTTCATGTATTTAGGCCTATAAATGTTTTTGTTCTAGAGTTTCTCTCGTATATAATTTGTCGGATTTGGGATGCAATTCCTATCATTAACATGTACCTTACTCTTTCTATGTTAACAACGACATTTAGATAATAGATGTATTGACGGCTAGGTTTTGCATTTCATGAACAAAAACATCAATTAGCATTTTATCTCTTAAATAAAATATACTACTTTTCTCTCTCTAAGTATTGAGTTTATCTTCTTTTTCCATGAAAAGTTAAGAAAATAATTTGTTACATTTCAGTTTGAAGAAAAGCCCTTGTGGATGCAGCTGAGAAGTCTAGAGAGTGAGAAGAATGCAGCCTCCTGTAGTTATGGAAACATGAACATATCGGATGTCAAAACTGATTTGTTCATCGGATTGCCTGAAATCTGAGTGCAATGATTTATCCAAGTATGTATATTACTAATTCAGAACGTTTTAATAGATTATCTCTATGCATAAATTATATAAGAATAAAGTAGTCTATAAGAGTTATCTACTTTAAGAGCTGTTTTTTTTTTTTAACTTTGTGGAATGTTAGAGTTGTTTTTTTCATAATAATGTTATGGATGAATTTTATAACATCATTAGTATCATATAGTTTTTAAATCATTTATATAATAATGCTTTTCTGCGGAATTCCTATTGCTCTAGCTCTATTTTTACCGACACACACGAAGCGTACGTACGAATGTACCATTGGGCTATTAAATCCAAGCATTTAATAGCTTTGACGCTAATAGTTCAAAGATCCCAGTTAAAAATTACAGCCACACCACACCTCATAAATGACATCTTGTTTCCATTCGACCATTCATGATCAATGACCAAAGACTTTTACTATTTGATTTGGTATATAACGATGAATTTTTATTTATAAAATACAGATAATTGGGTAAGATGATACACACAGGTTCTAAGATTATAACGCGCTCTATGCCATTTTTGTTCATGTAATGCGTTTAGAAAATAGAATGTATTTAAAAAAATAGCTCGTAATTGTGTCATGCATATTATATAACATGCAATTTAATAAAACAACATGCGAACCTTGTCCTAGTAAGATTTATTTATATTTTGAATAGAATATTGTGTTAAAAATGAACTTGGCACTCACTCATAGCTCAAGCACAACCATCTCTATACCAAAAAAGAAACCTACAAACTTTATATAGTTCAGTAAAACTATTGTCAAAAACTTTTAGTTAATTCAGTATTAAAATATGCCATGAAATACATGAGAATGAAAACCATATCCTAAGTAGATTACCGTCTATATGGAGTTTAAAAAGTACGAGGCTAATATTATGAAGTAACTCAAAATGATACTTATCTAATGTTAATACTTTAATAGACTTCCAGAAACAAAATATAAAAGATAACAAAAACTGGAATATATTAGTCTTAAAAATTCGAATGATGGATTGGTTACAAACTTACAACAATTAGTAATAGCGAGATTGCAAAACGCACATTGTTGTGCGTCGAATCTCTCGTTAATCATTAGGGTTAAAACGCAGCCGCCAGACGCCGTTTTCACTTTTCACGGCCCAAATCTAATAGCGTTAGCGTTTAAACCGTTTCCCGCACGAGGGCGTCTACGATATTCCGCTCAATCTCTGCGACGATCCTTTCCTCTTCCTCTTCAAGTTTCTTCATCCCCGGAAGATTTATTTCGGTGCCTCTTGCGTTGGCTAAGGTGGCGTAAAAATGGGAACTTGACGGTTCTTGAGGAAGCTTCTTCTCGTATTTGTATATCTGACCAGAGCATATCGTCGCATCTGCATTCCGCTCCGGTTCTTCAGCTCTTTTCATCTATTAGATTTGATTGAAGTGACTGAGTAAGTAAGAATGCCTATCAAGTGTTTGTGTTATTTCCTCAATGAGACTAAAACAAAGAAAAGTTGTACCTGTTTCCGAGGACGTTCTGTGACAGAGAAAGCTGATGATGCTACAGAGATTTTCTTGCATTTCTTCTTCTCTAAAAGATCACAGCAATCACTAGATTTCGAGTGTGTCGATATAGAGATGAATGCCTGTCTCTGCTTGTTTCGACTATTGGGTGTTGGATGAGGAGAGAATTTTGATTCTGTTTTCTTACATCCGTTGATTGGTATTAGCGACTGCTCGTTTACTCTTCTCTGGTTCTCCTTCAAATCTTTTGAAAGGGTCACCTTTGTTGGTTGCTGACAGATGTGATCTTGTCTTAACACAAGTGTGCGATTAGTCCTTGTTGTGTTCTCTTTCTGTGAAAACCTGCTATGCTCAATCTTGTTTTGTGATGCTCCTGCCCTTCTCTTCTCAAGCAAGTTTGTTATATCCATACCAAATTTTCTGGAGGTGGCCCTCTCTTTTATTTGTTTCACTATTTGCCTCCCGTTATGTCTGGGACTTGGACTTCCATCTTCTTGTTTCAACTCTTTCAGCGTCCTGCGCGCAAACTCTTCATGTTTATTCTCTCTGTTTAGCTGAAGAGAGAGGCGACGATTGTCGGAATCAGAGGAGATTCTAGGGCTCAAAGGTAATGATCTTGTCCCTGAGCCATTCCCGGAGAGTCTATGTCCTCTTACAGTATACCTGGATGATTTATTATGGTTTAAGTTATCCGGAAGAAGATCAAGACCCATGAGTCTAGCCACCACGTTTGAAGTCTTGGTGCAAGGTGAATTGCAGTTATTAAATGATGTATCAACAAGAAGACCTCTAAGTGTTGACTTGGTCCCCCCCATCTGCATTTGAATTGTCACTTGGCTCCATCAATCAAGTCCCTTCAAATGTAATAAAGCCATCAATGTTGACTTACATGGATGTTCAAGCTTTCTTTTTCCAGCTTGTAGATTGTTGATGATAATGGAGGTTCCTCTGTTAAGTCCAAGCTGTTTCGTGGCGCCACCAATCCTGCAAGTTTCAGTAACACAACACTCCTCTCTGTTACTCACTGTCTTGCAAAACTCCTAAGTCCTTATCTATCTCACAATAAACCTAACCGTTTCTCTGAAACCTCTACATTCTGCATGTTTGAAACCGGTATATGCTTACCAAGTCTGCGGATTTATGGATGTGAAGCTGAGACAGCAGAAACGTCTATAGAGAAGAGAGAGTAAGCATGTACCTTTCCGATTTCTTGAGTGAGAATCAATACTAGGTTGTTGGTGGTGATGATGACGTGAAGGGAAGTAAAAATGGTGGAAATGAAAAAAGTGATAAAGAGCAGTGATGCAGCCATTAGCTTCATTGGATTTCCTCTTGCTTTTAGAGGAACAAATGGATCTTCCTCCATTGTACCATTCTCTTCCCATTTCTGTTAAGACGAATCCTATCTTTTTGTCTTATTTTGTTATCACCTCTAACGAATGATGACAAGTGGAAGGTGAACAATTGACTGTCAAAAGAAGAAGGAAAAAGTTGTAAGAAGAAGATCTTTTTCAGTTTGCACTAGCAAAAATCCAGTTTGTATAGCTTTCTTTAAATCTTATGTTTTGGGTTATTCGAGAGAAGCTGCCCTCCAACTTTATTCTCTATATTTGCATCGGTAACAGAGCAGAGGGTGGTGACAGAAATAATTTAAAAACGTGACAGTAATAATTTAAAAATAAACTGTACGAGAGTAAATTAATGCAAGGTGAGATGATGATATTTAGCCACGCATCTCTTTGAGAAGAGACAGCTTGAGTATTACAGTATGATTCCATCCACACTTCATGTTTCTCTACTCTACGTTTTCTTTGGGGTTTTCAAGTTTTTGAACTTAACGAATTAAAAGAAATTAAGGTTGTCGAGATTTTCCTTGGATGAATGAATACTCTTTACGAACCGTGAGTTTGTAACCTTTCTTTCATGGGTGCAGTGACAGATTTCCTAGGTACTAGTATTACATGGTCACATGTTTCAAATCGTTTTTAGGTGTGAAGTAATGCAGAGCGTCGATGTCTTGGCATTTACTAGGGCTTGTCTTGTCTCATTATTCTTTGCTCAGTTTTAAGTTTTCAACCAATTTTTTAGTTCAATGAGCTCCAGTTTGCTTCAATATTCTTTTTTTTTTTAAAGTATTTTACTTTCGACATTTTTTTTTCTAATAATGGAGGAATCTCATGTTAGATCTCAGACTAATCCAAATAATTTGTAGCCCTCTACATACATGAATTTCGCATGGCCGAAGAGAAGATGCGTCTAGCAGAAAACTGATAAAAAGTCTGGAGATTTAGTGGGCTCTGGGTTGCTGATAAGTAAATCCAAAAGCCCAGAAGAAACTGCATGAGGAGCCCATAGCTCAAACTCATTATTGCCGTTTTGGTCGATTTATGAAACAGAGGAAGACGCATATGCAAACTCTATATTAGAGTAAACAACATCCCTAGAGACTAAAACACTTAACCCTTGTTATGTTGATTATGAGCGTAACACGAGAAGCTATATGCGGAGCTTAATTTGGCCATTACAATTTACCTCTACAACTTGTGAACTCGTTTGGTTGCCTCAAGAATCAAAACTTACACATTCGGTAATTTACTTAATTAGGATATGGTTTTGAGAAGTAGGCGATTGGATATTGCTATGCTAATTAAAAGAACAAAAAAATATTAACAAAGATTCATTAACCCACCAATGCATAAGAGACCTAGGTAACATATTTGGTAAGAGCCTTGTGGGTTGTCGTATTCTTTTATAGATCTCCTGGACTAAATTAGTATTACTACTTGGTGCTGGTGAGCTATTTGAACCCAAAAGATCGAACCAATTTAGAATTTCACATGAACTAGTCCTTGTAAATTAAAAAGTAGATAGAAAAGCTGAACTATGCCAAGAAACGAATGGTTGTTGCAATCATAGTCATACACTTTTCTATTTTACGTAAATCCTTTGCCAATGGTACCACACACTATACCTTATTGTTTCCTACTGCTTGTTATTGGAGGCCACCACAGAACTCAACTTGTCTCTATTAGCTTGTCCTTTTACTATACTGATTGGTGTATTTTCCTCGTATGAGACCAAGTGAATATTGAGGTGCATCATGTACGGACGAGCTTTCGTTGGATCTTTTGACTGACCAGTACTTTCCATGATAGGAACCATCTCCCAATAACATTCTAGAGACCACTCCATATGGTACAAGTAAGACATCCATTATAACCCCACACACATTTCATTTCCATTGTCTTTTTCTTCCTCAAATCTAGAAAGTGAAAAAGAAGAGAAAACAACCTAGAAATCCCATTTCAAGGTTCCATTATTTTTCTTGATTTCATAAAGCATTAGTTATTTAATTAATTATGCAACTAATGCAAGACTTTGTGCTGCACCCAGTCACTCGCCACACACCTTTCAGACCTACACGCCATGGGAAAGTACTGTATGGAAAAAATCAGCCTATAACTAAAGAAAAGGGACAAATTTTGAGGTGTGGATTAAAAACTCAACATATTTTAACGAATTAAGTAAAATATAACGTGTTCCGATGAAACAAATAAAAACCTCTACAAGTTAACATCGTTAAATCGTAGATAGAAAACAAAACAGAGTCGTTTTATCATTTGGTATAATGATTTTGTTTCATATTTTCTGATAAAAAGTACTCATATAGTATTTGACATTACCTTCAAACGTCGTTTTGTAGATTCTAACCATAGGAAAGGGAATGTCAATCAATGTCATCACAATTTCATGTCATTAATTAACACCGTTTTCGTTACTGACTTACTGTTTTGCCATCTGAAACGAACTATTATACTGAGTTTACAGAAGATTTTTTTTTTTTTTTTTTGGGCTAAAGTTTACAGAAGATTTAAGGAATGTAAAAATTGAAATTTTCTGGAAACGAATATTCATGAACAACAAAGTTGCAACATTTCATCTCGAAACCACACTTCTACCATTTTGTAGATGCTTGTGTATTTTGGTATGAAGAACACGATCTGCAAAACAAATTCTAGAGGCAATGTTAGGCCGAAATTTGCGCATCTGAGTTTCTATAAAAATGTAAACTAAAATCGTTAAATTCAAGTGATAAAATAATTGTATTTGTTTTTTATTCTATTTAATGATGTTAGGGGGAGTTATTGGTTCATGGATTTTGAAATCCATATAAAATTTAAAAATCCTTATTGATTTGGAAAGAAGACTTGTGGATTTTGAAATAACATGTGTTTACCCACAGATTTGAATCCTTCTATTTTTCACTGTCAAATCCATTCAAATCCATTTTTAATAAAACGTGGATTTGGAAATCCAAAAACAAATCACTAAACGAATAACATAATATTTTAATTAGTATTTACAAATCATATAACCAATAACACATGATTTTGATAAAAAATTTAAAATCAATGATTGAATAACATATGATTTTTATTTGGATTTCTAAATCCACTAAAATCCATAAACCAATAACTAGTTTCTACAGGCCAGGTTTTATTTGTTTTGTTGGAATAAATTTGATTGTTATTCAACTCGTTGAAATATGTTATGTTTTAATTCACATTTCAATTTTTTTAAGATGAAACTTTTTTTAAAGATGAAACTACTATGTGCTGGGTTTACTTTTGCAATTTTCCTGCAAACCATCATCCTAGTTTTGTTTTCTTCTCTTTATAACTTTAGTCACATGTTATCATATGTTCTTAGGTTGTCACATATATCAAATTAGATATTTGTATATAAACACACCTTATAACGAGTGGAATCCTATGCTAAGATGAATTTCATAGGTCCTCAATTAAGCCATCATGCATTAGGAAAATGTTATGTACTGTGTAATCCTTGATCGTACACTCGTATCTGTGAGTATACAAAAAAAAAAAAAAGATTTCCTTCCTGTCATTTATTTCAAGTAACAGTTTAAAAGTTGCATTATTGAGTTGAGGAACTGCACATGTGTTGCTCCTCTCTTATTTCAAATCCATAGAACTTTTAGCATCTGAAGTATCATTGTTTAATTTTTTTTTTTTTTTTTGACATTGATCATTTACAATTTGGATTAATATTGTTATATATACTATATATAAATTATTTTCAACCTGTAGTGGTCCATTGGTTAAAGGTCGTTAGGTTATAACGAACCGAGTCATATATATCCAATGCGTTTCCATCATTCCATGTTAGTCTCTGGAAATGTTTTAACTGGCAAGAAAAGCGTTATTACACTCTTCAGCTGAGATGCAGAAATAGATTGGTAAAGTAGAAGATTGGTTGGTGGTATAAATGAGTCTGCCTGAGATTTTCTGGCATATATTACATGATTTTCGTAACTAAAGACTTCTTTTCATGCTTTCTTGTTTCCTTTTTTTCTTTAAAGAAAATAGCTTCAATGGCATAAACCCCATACCAAATTTCAATATTAAACAGTGATAGCATGCTTTCAGCGTCATTAATTAATTGGGGATGGAGTTATGTCCTTTTCTAAGAAAAATCAAGAGAAAGAAAACAGATCTATTTGAGATCATTTATGCCCCCCAGTTTCTATTGTGATTAGGTAAGAGATCAATCTCTCTTTCCTCCTCCATCTAATAATGCCAGAGACAGGACATAAAAAGCATGAACTGGTTATAGTGGATCAATAAAAGGATTTTAATTGGAGCTACTATTTGCGACAAAAACCCATGTCTAATGGTTGTCCTTCATAGGTCCAGCATTGTTGGGTCCTTCAATATCTCACTCTCTTATAGTAATTAAGAAAGAGATAGAACTTGAGCATATTAAAAAAAAAAAAAAAAAAAAGAAGAAGAAGAAGAACACATTTGGTCGGCCCCCACCTTCTTTATGGCAGCCCTACTTAGTTGTTAGCTTGTTAGTATTTATTTGTCCCCGGATTGGCTCAAATGTATTAGAGGCTCTATGAAACAAAATGATTTTTGTTTAAAACTGGAATCTAAAAGTAATGAAGCTATTTCAGTTTTTTTTTATTTTTTTTTTAAATTTTGATATATATATATATATATATACATCTCTAAGATCTCTTATTTCAGTTTTTTCTATGAATACTAAAACTTTTCTTTCCCAAAAAATTAGGCTCTTACTAAAATGGGAATGGACCCTAGCATTAGCACCTTGAGCCGACCATGCTCTTGTCTCCCTCTCTAATTGATCATTCTGTTCTCTTGCAAACCTATTAATGGGCTCCTTCGCATAGGCGCCATAGCGTTCCAAACTCAGAGTCTAACTAGGTTTCTTGTAATTGTAAAACAGTTTGTTTATTTTTAGAAGCTAAAAGGGAAATGAATCTTTATTTACCTTAATTAGCCTACTATTGCTCGTCTCTTTTTGGCTGTATCCGCACTTTGTCTAAGTCATTAGATTGCCTAAGCTTGTCCCATGTAGTGTTAAAACGGAATAACCTGTCCACAGTGGGCTAAGGTATTTTGCAAGTTTTAACTTTTAACAAACCAGTCTATCAAAAACGGCCATCTTAGAAACACCAATTCACCATGTTTTGTGACCAATTTATTTTGTATATCAGTATGCATACTCTCAAAAAATTTAGTTTGTCTTGTTTACCTCTTTAAAAAGTAGGAATTTTTTTTCAAATTTAATTTTATACATAATAATATTTAAGTAGAAAAATACCTAAAGTACAAATAAAATAAGTTTTTTCCCTAAAAATACCATTATTAGTTTTATTTTTCAAAAATAACACTACAACTTTTTTAGTTCAAAAATACCACAAACACTAAAAGTAATTTATGGTCTAATTTTTAGAGGTTAGGGTTTATCATTTAGTTTTGAAGATTTAAAGTTTAGATCTAGTTTTATGATATTTTCAGAAGAAAAAAAATTGTTGGTATTTTTGAGAAACAAAACTAGTGATGATATTTATTATTTTAGAAAAAAAAACTCATTTTAAATATGATATAACACAATTAATTTTTAAAATTCAATATTCTTAAATTAATTAAATATTAAAAAATTGTATAAATCTATATCAAAAAGTAAAAATGAATATTGTTATCTTTTTTTTTTTAAGTTTGTGGATCGATCCACTATGTGTGCAGTTTAGTTCATTTGAGATAATTGCCTTCAGTGGACTAACCCATAAAAACCGCGCGCGCTTTTCATTTGCATATGAAATCCTAGCTTTAGTATGTCCCATAACACAACGGCTTATGCTGAACCTGCATGCTTTCTGTCTAAAATGGCCTACATGTGATAATCAAATTGTGGAAACTAATAAGCAATTAGGTTCATTCATTAATGGTTCTGACCGTAATGGAACTGAATTCTAGAACATATATTGATCAAAAACTCCAGTTTTGCCGAATAAAAAATAATAGTATAACAGAAAATATTAAAATCAAGAAAATAATTCGAAGAAAAAGACGAGAAAGTAAAATTCGAGAGAGAGGCAAAAACAGAACAACAATGTGGAACCAATACTTCCATATACAGCCAAGGAACCTTGGGAAGCTCTTTTGTCCTGCCAACTAAAAACAGACCCCCACCAAAAAATCCACAGTTTTTTCTTAAAAAACACTAGAAGTATTATCTTATTTGTTTTTTCCGCTACTACAATTCCCGATGAAAACAGATTAGACAATCTTGGATTTGTCTGTACCTCGATTTTCTATCGTCCTAAAGTGTCTGAAAAATAATTAACTCACTTTAATCTTACGAGTTAGTACTTTTTTAAGCAAGGAATGATCCGGGGTTAAAGTAATTTTACGACTAATTTTCTGAGTGAGTTTAACCGTCCGGCAGTTGGTTTTCCGGATATTTTAATAGATCTAAAATGTAACACTATTTTAACTAATTCAACAATAATGAAAGAATCCTAATTAAAAAGAATCGAACCTCGTTTTCTTAGTATTTTAAGCAAATATTATTTACCATGTGTAAATAATTCATTAATTAACTTCGACCAAAAAAAAAAAAATAATAATTCACTAATTAACAAAGAGATTATTAAATTATGATATTAGTATTTTTGTTTAATGTCTTCTCTCTATTCACTTCTCTTTTCATCTGGTATAGTAAATTTATACAATTTTTTTATATATAAAAAATACTTCATTCTATTAATAATTAGAAGGAAAAAAACTTTCCTCTAGGGGACATCCAAATTTAATTTATACAATCTCAACCAGTGAATTTTAGGCGAACTGGATCTAGTATATGGAGAAATAGGTAAATTTAAATAGTATCAAACACCTAAATTAAGACCTAGGACCTATGAGTTCATAGTAAGCTATTCACTATTAATGGTAATTGTCCATGTCCCCCACACGACAAGCATGTAAGAAAAAAAAAGAGAGACACTTTTTAACATTTTCACCATTCATTTACTTTTCTAATATCTATAAGTCATAAGCAAAAAAACAAAAACAAAAACAAAAAAAGGGCAAAGATAAAATATAAATTAAATATGTAATTAATCTGTTAAGTAGATTTAATTATTTAAATTTTAAGAAAAATTCCACCATTTTGTTAACGTCTCTCCACCACTTGTTTAGCGATTTTAACTGCATTACAATGAATAATCTAAAAATAGTTGATAAATTTTTGTGCAATTTACATCAATCACAAGTGGCAAAAGTCTTTCCTTCCAAGAAAACTTATATATTACAAAACAAACCAAAAAAAAAGGAAGTGGACAACACTATAGGGTCGACTTAGAGCATCCACATTGGTAGTCTTTCACCAAATTTCTCAAAAAACTATATATAAATATATATAAAAAAATAATTAATAGAGGTTCTCAAATGAAAGACTCTCAACACTCTCTCTCTTCATTTTAAGAACCCCATATTATTTGATTATTGTAAAAGAAATAATATTTTATGGTGAAAGATTCTCACGAGAGATTACCAATGCCGATGATCAATGCTTGCTTATATAAAGACTGAAAGGACCTTTGGTTCTCGTATCATCTCCATCAACAAAACACAAGAAGTTGAAGAAATCTCAGAAAATGGCCGTAAGTTGCGTAACAACATCTCCAGAGGAAGAAGACAAACCGAAACTAGGCCTTGGAAATATTCAAACGCCATTAATCTTCAATCCTTCAATGCTTAACCTCCAACCCAATATCCCAAACCAATTCATTTGGCCTGACGACGAGAAACCTTCCATCGAAGCTCCCGAGCTTGATGTTCCCCTCATCGACCTCCAAAACATTCTCTCCGATAGGGACTCAGCATCTGCTTCTCCCTCCCCCTCCACTCTAGAAGCTTCCAGAAGAATCTCTGAGGCCTGTAAGAAGCACGGCTTTTTCCTTGTAGTCAATCACGGCATCGACGAGGCGCTTATATCAGACGCTCAATGAATGCATGAGCCGCTTCTTCGATATGCCTCTCTCCGAAAAACAGAGGGTTCTGCGAAAACCCGGCGAGAGTTGTGGCTACGCAAGCAGTTTCACCGCCGCTTCTCCACCAAGCTTCCATGGAAGGAAACCCTTTTCTTTCCGGTTTTGCGACGACAAGAACCGCTCAAGAACCGTTCAAGATTACTTCTGCGATGCGTTGGACATGGGTTGAGCATTTTGGGTAAAAGTTAAACAGAGCAATAATAACTAAAACAACAAAAAAAGAGAGAAAAAACAAACATTTTAACCTGTCTTTTGTCCTTTCCTCTGGTTTTAGAAACGTCTTAAACCAATAACCGGTTTCATCTATACCGAAACTTTAGAAGACTTATGTTATTCTTGGTCTTTGTGGTTGCAGGAAGGTGTATCAAGAGTACTGTGAGGCGATGAGTTCTCTGTCACTGAAGATCATGGAGCTTCTGGGACTAAGTTTAGGCGTCAACCGAGACTACTTTAGAGAGTTTTTCGAAGAAAATGATTCAATAATGAGACTGAATTACTACCCTCCATGTCAGAAACCAGATCTTACATTAGGAACAGGACCTCATTGTGATCCAACTTCTCTTACCATCCTTCACCAAGACCATGTTAATGGCCTTCAAGTCTTTGTCGAAAATCAATGGCGCTCCATTCGTCCCAATCCCAGAGCCTTTGTGGTCAATATCGGCGATACTTTCATGGTAAACCTTCTAAAGAAAAGAAATAAACACATCTTGGTTAGATATACACATAGCCATTGGCTATGTACAGGCATATACTAAATCGGCCTTAATCTCGTGTTGTAGGCTCTATCGAACGATAGATACAAGAGCTGCTTGCACCGGGCGGTGGTGAACAGTGAGAGCGAGAGGAAATCACTTGCATTCTTCTTGTGTCCCAAAAAAGACAAAGTAGTGAAGCCACCAAGAGAGCTTTTGGACAGCATCACATCAAGGAAATACCTTGACTTCACATGGTCTATGT
>CM022177.2:16046303-16072590 GCA_011420285.2 Erysimum cheiranthoides
GCTGTAAGCTAAGACTAACCTGTGGACTTTTAGCAATTTCAACACATCTATTCATGTTTTCCCATCACTGATACCTCTTTGTAGGAAAATTGCATTACCTATTGGAGGAATTTGTGGCAGAATACTTCTCACCTCGTGCAAAGCAAAGGTTGTGCTTGTCACAGTACGAAGTGCTGGGCACCATGCGCTTGGCATGTTTACACAGGCAGCTCCGGTCAGTTTCTTCTTAGCTCCGTGTGTTTTGATCTTTTATAATATTGGTGTTCTGCATCTGTGTAACTTTAGCCATACGCATGTTTACTCCACCTGTACTATTTATGAATTACACTTATTTTTTTAATTAATAAGTCCATTATCTTCTCATTGTGTTTGCAGGATATGTGGCAGTGTGATCTTTGCGGCACTAAGTCTGGAAAGGGATTTGGTAAGAGAGTTGCAAGTTTCATTCTTGTGTATACTTGTATTTCTATGCCTTCACTTGAGCACAATATAGCAACTTACATATGCTAATTTCTCTCTTAATATTATTCGAAACTTTGATGATTGTTTTAAAAACTCTTTATTAGTCAAAAACTCAAAATAGTAGCTAACTGTCATCTTCTCGTGTAAATCCGCAGAGGCAACTTTCGATGTGCTTGCCAGACTTATTGAAATCAAATTTGCGAGTGGCATCATTGACGAGCTCTTATATCTGGACCACCCACGGGAAAACAGATTTCCCAATGGACTGATGATGTTAGAATATAGAAAAGCAGTTCAGGAAACTGTACACGAGCAGTTTCGTGTTGTTCGTGAGGGCCATCTTCGCATCATATTCTCTCATGATCTGAAGGTATCTAGAACAATTCTCTGGTTCGAGATTTTGATTTTCTTCCAATTTTCTGTTGCCCTGCCTATTCATCGAACATGAAAAGGAAAGAGAAAAGCAATCACCAGTGTGCTAATGCTTAACTAATCTTGACTCTTTCTTTTCTAGATACTGTCTTGGGAGTTTTGTGCTCGGCGTCATGAAGAGCTTCTACTTCGCAGACTTATTGCTCCGCAGGTACTATTCTATTGGCATGACCCTTACGTTAATTGTTAGGACCTTAAGACTTTACAAAAATACATTTGTAGTCAACTGTATAACTTTGTTTCCTTAAACCCTTGGTTATGAAATTGAGGATAGCTAATTCCTGTTCCTTAAACATTTTGTTATGTGCTTATCTTCCAGTTTCTATGAATTAGAGCATAAAGTCTTTAATTTTACTTCAGAACAGATGTTTAGGCATGCTACAATGGTGTTGGGAAGTGTACTAAAAACTTATTATTGGTCATGCAGGTGAACCAGTTGCTTCAGGTTGCACAGAAATGCCAGAGCACGATCTCGGAGAGTGGGTCAGAGGGAGTTTCTCAGCAGGATTTACAGTCAAACAGTAACATGTGAGTTGATCCGTAACACTTGCTCTACTTTTTTACTCCAATATGATGGATGCAGACTATTCTTTTATTGTCGATACACTTGCATTTGTTTCTAGTGCTCTTTATCATTGTTGGGTGCTAATTTGTGTTTCAGGGTCTTGGGAGCAGGACGGCAGCTGGCAAAGTTCATGGAATTACAGTCGCTGAATGATCTTGGCTATCCAAAAAGATATATCAGAACTCTACAGGTGCTCATTAGCTCCTTTCCTAGCTGTTACTTTTGTATATGAAGTCTTAAGAACTCCTAATATTGAGCCATTGTGAGTGACAGATATCTGAAGTTGTCAAGAGCATGAAGGATCTGATGAATTTCACTGTCGAGAACAAAATCGGCCCTATTGGTAAGTCTACAGTTTCCATCCACAACATTCTTCTTGAATGAGATTCAAAACCAGGTTTCCCCTCGGGTGCATCTTCTACTTAAAATACTGATTTTTGTAATCTCCTGGTGAAAATGTTCTGTTTGATTTTCTGACTGAATGTGAACGTTTTGATGCTTGCTTATGTACTTTATGCAGAGGGGTTGAAACAGCTTTTGGAACAGACAGCGACAGTGAAGCTCCAGAGACAGAAAATGCAAGAGATGGAGCAATTTGGGAATAATGGAGCTATGAATGGACAAGGTCAAGCTCAAATGGCGTTAACTTCAGGATCGATGAGCTGCCCAACTGCCAACAACAACTCTAGTAATCACCATCAAATGGTTGGTCGTGGAGCTATGAGTGGGCCAGCTCAAGCTCAAATGGCGTTATCTTCAGGAACGATGAGCGGCTCAACTGCCAACAACAACTCCAATAATCACCATCAAATTGTTGGTCGTGGAGCTATGAATGGCTCAGCTCAAGCCGCAGCAGCTCTGACCAACTACCAAAGCATGCTTATGAGGCAAAATGCTATGAATAACTCAAACTCAAATATAGGCAAACCAGAGGGGTTCTCGAGTCAGAATGCAGCCCCGAACTCAAACCAGAGTCCAACTTCTTCGTCCCATCAGAGGCAGAACTTAGCAACAGGTGGATATCCCAGCTCTCCTCAAATGCAACAGCAACAGCGCTCCATGAATGGTGCTCCCAACATGCTTCCGCAAAATCATCCTCATCATTTGCAACCACCACATTCACATGGTACCGATCAGGAGCAGCAGATGCTTCATCAACTGTTGCAGGAGATGTCTGAAAACGGAGCAAGTGTGCAACAGCAACCAGCCTTTTCGGGTCAAAGTGGTACCAACAGTAACGCAGAGAGAAACACAACTGTGTCTACTTCCAGCATCTCAGTAGGAGGCCGAGTTCCAAGCCGCAACAACAGTTTCAAAGCAGCCTCAAACAACAACCTTCATTTGTCGGAAGATATATCGGTTACAGATCTATCTCATGATTTCTCAGAAGACGGCTTCTTCAACAACAACGATATCTATGGTGGCTTGTAGTATCCCAACAGAACAGGGGCATTGTTACTTTGACTTAACACAGTGAAAGAGAGTTTAGGGCTCATTTAGGTTGGTTTGGTCTTTGTATAGAAACCAAAGAGATATGAGACCAATGAAGGAATTTGTGATATTGTTGTAACCTACTCTCATCTATAGGAACTTTTAGCTTCTTCATTTTTTCCCCCTTCCAGATATGGTAAGATAAAATCTTAGATTATGATTTCTGCAAACACTTTCATGTAATCTTATTCTTTTTATATGCTTTTACTTTGATAACAATCTGTTTATAGAAAGGATTTTTAAGTTTTTTAAGTTACTCATCCTTTTTTAGTATAATAATACTATGGTCTCGACTGGTAACCATTAGAAGAACAATAATTTACACTGAAAATGAATGAAATGAACAAAATGAAATTGAATTGAAAACTATAAATGAACATGCAATCATTTAGAGATGGAATGAAATAAGGCACATCTCTTTCATTTTAGGGACCTTCTAACTCCCGCTTCAGATTATAAGAGCCCTATGTTAGGATCCTACATCAAAAATTGGAGGAGACCTACAAAAATACGTAAGTGATATGGATTAATGCACTCATTGTCAATTGGTTTGAGTTTGGAAATCATGAAATTTTAATATGGTATTCTTAAACTATTTGCAAACCTTAGAAAAAGAATGGGTAACTTTAAAATCCTTTATAATTAATTGTCATGAAAGTAAAAGCATATAAAAAGAATAAGATTACATGAAAGTGTGTGCAGAAATCATAATCTAAGATTTCATCTTACTATCTCTAAAAGTGAAGTAAATGAATAAAGTGCCTATGGGTAGCCGTAGGTTACAACACATCACAATTTCCTTCATATATCTTTGGTTTCTATACAAAGACCAAACCAACCTAACTGAGAAAAATAAGCCCTAAACTCTCTTTAATTGTGTTAGACAAAGTAACAATGCCTTTGTTCTGTTGGATTTTACAAGCTACCATAGATATCGCTGTTATTGAAGAAGCCGTCTTCTGAGAAATCATGAGATAGTTCTGTAACCGATATATCTTCTGACAAATGAAGGTTGTTGTTTGAGGCTGCTTTAAAACTGTTGTTACGGCTTGGAACTCGGCCTCCTCCTGCGATGTTGGAAGTGGAGGCAGTTGTGTTTCTCTCTGCGTTACTATTGCTACCACTCTGACCTGAATAGGCTTGTTGTTGTTGCACTTTTGGTCCGGTTTCAGACATCTCCTGCAACAACTGATGAAGTATCTGCTGCTCCTGATTGTTACCTTGTGAATGTGGTGGTTGCAAATGATTGGGATGATTCTGCAGAAGCATATTAGGAGTGCCATTCATGGTGCGCTGCTGCTGTTGCATTTGAGGAGAGCTGGGATATCCACCTGTTGCTAAGTTCTGCCTCTGATGGGACGAAGAAGTTGGACTCTGGTTTGAGTTTGGGGCTGCGTTCTGACTCGAGAACCCCTCTTGTTTGCCTATATTTGAGTTTGAGTTATTCATAGCATTTTGCCTCATAAGCATGCTTTGGTAGTTGGTCAGAGCTGCTGCGGCTTGCGCTGAGCCATTCATAGCTCCACGACCAACAATTTGATGGTGATTATTGGAGTTGTTGTTGGCAGTTGAGCCGCTCATCGTTCCTGAAGATAACTCCATTTGAGCTTGAGCTGGCCCACTCATAGCTCCACGACCAACAATTTGATGGTGATTATTATAGTTGTTGTTGCCAGTTGAGCCATTCATCGTTCCTGAAGTTAATGCCATTTGAGCTTGACCTGGTCCATTCATAGCTCCACTATTCCCATACTGCTCCATCTCTTGCATCTTCTGTCTCTGGAGCTTCACAGTCGCCGTCTGTTCCAAAAGCTGTTTCAACCCCTCTGCATAAGGGACATAAGCAGGCATCAAAACGTTTACATTCAATCAGAAAATCAAATAGAATATTATACCAGGAGAGTTACAAAAGTCAGTATTTGAAGTAAAAGATGCACCAGGGGTGAAACCTGGTTTTGGATCTCATTGAAGAAGAATGTTGTGGATGGGAATTGTAGACTTACCAATAGGGCCGATTTTGTTCTCGCCAGTGAAATTCATCAGATCCTTCATGCTCTTGACAACTTCAGATATCTGTCACTCACAATGGCTCAATATTAGGAGTTCGTAAGACTTCATATACAAAAGTAACAGCTAGAAAAAGAGCTAATGAGTACCTGTAGTGTTCTGATATATCTTTTTGGATAGCCAATATCATTCAGCGACTGTAATTCCATGAACTTTGCCAGCTGCCGTCCTGCTCCCAAGACCCTGAAACACAAATTAGCACCTGGCAATGACAAAGAGCACTAGAAACAAATGCCAGAGTATCGACAATAACAGGATAGTCCGCATCCACTATATTGGATGTAGAAAGGAAAATTAAGAGTTAAGAATCAACTAACATGTTACTGTTTGACTGTAAATCCTGCTGAGAAACTCCCTCTGACCCACTCTCTGAGATCGTGCTCTGGCATTTCTGTGCAACCTGAAGTAACTGGTGCACCTGCATGACCAATAATATGTTATCAAGAGACTTTCCAACACCATTGCAGCATGTTTAAACATCTGTTCTGAAGTAAATTACATAGGTAACCAAGAAGATAAGCACACCGGGTATTAGCAATCCTTAAATTCATAACCAAGGGTTTAAGGAAACAAAGTTATACAGTTGCCACAAACGTTTTGTGTAAAGTCTTAAGCTTCCTAATAAGCCTAATAATTAATGAAACAAGTGTAATGCCACCAGAATAGGACCTGGGGAGCAATAAGTCTGCGAAGTAGAAGCTCTTCATGACGCCGAGCACAAAACTCCCAAGACAGTATCTGCAACGAACCAAAGTCAAGATTAGCTAAGCATTAGCACACTTGTGGTTGATTTTTTCTTTGCTTTTGACAATTTTGAACCAGAGAATTGTTCTAGATACCTTCAGATCTTGAGAGAATATGATGCGAAGATGGCCCTCACGGACAACACGAAACTGCTCGTGTACAGTTTCCTGAACTGCTTTTCTATATTCTAACATCATCAGTCCATTGGGAAATCTGTTTTCTCGTGGGTGGTCCAGATATAAGAGCTCGTCAATGATGCCACTCGCAAATTTGATTTCAATAAGTCTGGCAAGCACATCGAAAGTTGCCTCTGAGGATTTAACACGAGAAGGTGACAGTTTAGCTACTATTTTGAGTTTTTGACTAATAAAGAGTTTTTAAAACAATCATCAAAGTTTCGAACAATATTAAGAGAGCAATTAGCATATGTAAGTTGCTTCATTGTGCTCAAGTGAAGGCACAGAAATACAAGTACACACAAGAATGAAACTTGCAACTCTCTTACCAAATCCCTTTCCAGACTTAGTGCCGCAAAGATCACACTGCCACATATCCTGCAAACACAATGAAAAGATAATGGACTTATTAATTAAAAGAATCAGTGTACTGAAATTCATAAACAGTTCAGGTGGAGTAAACATGCGTATGGCTAAAGATACACAGATGCAGAACACCGATATTATAAAAGATCAAAGCACACAGAGCTACAAAGAAACTGACAGGAGCTGCCTGTGGAAACATGCCAAGCGCATGGTGCCCAGCACTTTCGTACTGTGACAAGCACAACCTTTGCTTTGCACGAGGTGAGAAGTATTCTGCCACAAATTTCCTCCAATAGGTAATGCAATTTTCCTACAAAAACGTATCACTGATGGGAGAACTTGAATAGATGTGATGAAATTGCTAAAAGTCCACAGGTTAGTCTTAGCTTACAGCAGGTCGTTGTTGCAGATGATACAAATACATCATCAATTTCCGAGCACACACTCCAACTTCATAAGGACGTACATTAGGAGGGATCTGTTGAGTGCCTTGTTGCTGTAATTGCTGTCTCAATTGCTGCTGTTGCTGAAGTTGGAGTCTCTGAGATGGTGACATGGATTGAAGAATCTGCTGATGTTGCCTCAGTCTCTGCTGCTGAAGCAAAGCTTGCAACTGCGGATTCCTCCCCGCGGGATCCTGACGCTGGATCAACTGCTGTAAAATCTGCTGCTGCAACATGTCCTCTTGCTTCACTTCTAATCTGGGTTTCTTATCGACATGGGAATAATTGTTTTCCCTGATTGGAACTGAACCTTGGCCAGCTTGCTGTTGTAGTTGCTGCTGAGGTAAGTGTTGCATTGAAGTAGACCCATCAAGAACCAATGAACCAGGCATGTTAACGCTATTAGAGGAGAAAGACATTGGTGATGTTGGGATACGCATATTATTATTGATGCCACTGGTCCTCTGCATATTCAGAGCTTCGAGACCAACAGCATCTGTTAATGAGAAACTGGATTCGACAGCTCCTGAGACCGCTGCTCTGTTCATGCCCCCAAGAGAGCAGACACAGACCAAGTCGTCCCAAATACAATGAGGGATTCGGAGGAATGAAAAGCTTGAAACTTTGGAAGCGTCCAGTAGTAAAAATCTGAAGGAAATGAAAACCAAATCAGCGACTAGATATACAAATCCGAGACGGTAAAGTAGGAAAGCAAATTGTTCGTCTATGCAAGAAAGAAGACGGAAAGACGAATCCTTCATTACATTGGAAAGCCCTAAAATATCAGACAAGCAAAAATTTGAAAGCATAGCATGTTTGTAGACAGCTCAAAGGGGCAAAACTTACCACAAGAACAAACTTGAAATCCAATCGGCAACTCAAACTCAAAATCCCAGATACTTTCAACCAAGTAGACTCGACTCGCACCAATCCCAAAGTCAGAATTTTTATGAAACCCACTAGTCAAGGGAGTTTAACTAGAGATTTTAAATTTGCAGCCAGCATTCAGGGAAAACAATCAATCAATATTAAAGCGGACGACCAATATCGGCAAAACCAGAAGAAAAAAAAGAAAAAAAAAAAGTTATATATTTTTGGTGACAAATAGTAATACATATATAGCTTCGCGATTAGTCTTTTGAGTCCAAAAAAAAAGAAAAAAAAAACATTAGGGACTAGTCCGAACGTTGTCGAGAGGCCTAAGAGGAGTTACAAGACCCAAGTGGAGTCAAGAGGACTGTCATTGACTTGCATCATTTCGGCATACTGTTTGAGTTACACATCGATGCATGAGGGAACTTGTTCGCATTCGAGAGCTGCAAGTTCATTGACCCGTAAAGGCGTTACACAGTCCAAGACAAATTAATAACGGACGTGGTCCATTGTCTCCGGCCCGAAGAAGGTTGAGGCCGACGAAGAAGATGCATACAAGGCTCAATTGGGAAGTATATTCTTCTACTGCCTCATTTCGAGTCTTCTAATTCATGATTGGACTTCGAACTTAGATGATAGAAACGAAAAATGCAGTAGCTTGGCACAACAAAGTCTTTCAATCCAACAATAAAAGATATCCGAGTTCGAATCTATCAAAAAAAGCATTTAAGCAAAAGACATAAACTAAACACGACAACAACATAGTGTTTACTACAAACAGTTACACCATCCTACTTTGATAGAGGTTCTGGATCCTTTTTCATCACTCGTCAGCTGGTGGCGAACGCGACCGGCTGCAACAAAAAGAATAAGGGTTAGCTTCACAAATACCAGAATATATAACAAGAATCAAACTATATCACCATCTAACCTCTTCTGCATTGGACTCTCTGCACCATCGTACCCACCATCGCTGTCTCTTCTTCCTATTGAGCCAGGGCTTTCAACTTGGCCATTCTCAGGGCTAGACCTCGATCTCTCCCTCCTTTCAATTGGACTATCAACTTCACCCACTCCATTTCTCGGACTTTCCTTCTTGAAGGGGCTGTGATTAGGGCTCATCCTCTCTCTCTTGTTGTTGGGACTGCGGCTGTACTTAGGGCTTGCGACTCTCTCCCTCCTGCGAGGGCTATCGTTGCCTCTGCGGTCGCGATCGCGGCCGTACTCGGGACTGCCACGCCTTGATTTCTTGTAAGGACTTGGACTACGTCTGCGGCCGTAGTCAGGACTGGTCCTTTCCTTTCTGTATGCAGTAACAGGACTAGCACCTCGGCCATAATCAGGGCTTCCTCTTTCTCTTTTGTAAGGACTAGGTGATCGCCTTCTCCTTTCGGGTGACCTATCACGGCGTCTGTCAGGACTGTGTCCATTCCCTCTGGCATCATCATCCTTCACCGCATACTCCACCGAGATCACCTTATCCATCAGCTTACTGAATGAAAACATAGGCGAAAGGTGAGTCTTAAGTAAAGAAAGCAATTAGATACTGAACTGGACAGGGACAAACCTGTTATTTGTAGCATCCAGTGCCCGGGTGGCATCTTCTTGTGCCTCGTATTGGATAAATGCAAAATTCCTCCTGATCCTAACGTTTACGATTTTTCCATACGGCTCAAAGTGTCTCTCCAGATCCCGGGTCCTAGTATTATCCGCATCAAAGTTGATAACAAAGAGAGTCTTGGAAGGTCTCATGCCGGATGAGGATCTCCTTGAACCACCACCAGATCTTCTATCACCTCCACGTTCACTCTATACACAGACCCATTAGTGTTATCAGTATTTCAAACCTCATAATTAAGTCTGGGAAGAAATAAATCCTGAGGTCAGTAACCTACCTTTGTCCACTCAACACGAAGTCTGCGTCCCTTACGCCCAAATTCAATGCGGTCCAGCGCTCGGATTGCATCTTCAGCATCCCTTTCATCTTCCATGTACACAAAAGCAAACCCTGGAGAAAAAGTCAAAAGCATAGATATGAGTACATTAACAGTGAGAAAATAAAACCAGGTTAAGAACCTCCAGCAAACATGAAGGCAGTCCTCCCTCCTTCAGCGGCATCAAAAAGCCCTACTTACCTACTAGGACATATTAAATTTTGAACATTCCTAGGGGCTAAAAAACTCTGCAAACCAATTAACCAGTGAAGCAGTTACAGACCTTGCATTATGGAATTAATATGTCAAGGAACAACTGAAAATGTGGAAGTCAGACGGGGTGTGAATGAAAAGAGAGTGCCTTCTCCATTGCAGAGGAATGTCCAAGAGTGCAAAGTCATGAGGAATGAAATGCAATTAAGATGGCAGTGGTATAGCGGATCGAAAGTGACTTGTTTTGGGGGACAATGGACAATCATGGCCTGGTGGGAGTATGGGCATCCCAAGATTAACACATCCTGCGCCAAAGAAAATGCTGAGTATGGCGGTTTTATACTAATCTTTTTTTTTAATCTTTATCTTCTGAAGTACTTTCCAAACTCCGACTAGGCTGCTTCACGTGAGCAGGCGGAAGTGGTCTATGTTTAGTACTTCCTTCCAAAGGGATAGTCCTCCAGAGCCTTCTTGTGGAATGAAGGCGGAATTTGATATCATGACATGCATTTGAATTTTGCTTTCTCATCGCATTAAGTGGTTTACAATACTGCTTGTTCATCGAGGTTAACCGCAAAGATGGAGTACGTAAAAGGCAGAAGAAAAAGAAAAAAAGGGCTTACCAGCTTTCATATCCACCCTCTCAACCTTGCCATACTTCTTGAATAGTCGTTCCAGATCACCCTCACGCGCATCATACTCAAAGTTTCCACAAAAGACTGGCTTCATGCTTCCTGGATAGATACAATGTAAAAAGATTCAAATGGACTTCCTTACAAGTACGAGAATTAAAACTTTGACAGTGTATATTAGCCATCACACTAAATCGATAAGTTTGTATAGACTGATTTGCTCAATTATTCATCTATTCACTATTTAAGTAAAGACTTGAAAGTTATGAAAAATATTAGAGCTCGAATCCATTGGATCCATGCAATTAACGACCCAATATGAGAATCAAAAAATGACCAGAGTCAAGTTAATGCATCAGATCTAGCAGTCAGATCTGAAATCATTCACAAGAGAAATCAACCGAGAACAATCCAGGAAAGCATGAATCTTTACCACAACACAGAAACAAAGAAGCTCCGATGAGATTCAGCTAAAACAGAGGAGATCGAGAAACTGTATTGTTCTACTTTTCACCAGCAAAAACAAAAAACGAAAGAAGAAAGAGATAAGATCCAGGATACCGAGAGTCAAAACCTACAGAATCCTCCACAAATTTTACCTGTAGAGTGATCAAATGGAATGATTTGGCAGCCGTAGTCGCGTGGAAGCCCTGGAACAAGCTCGCCTCGAGAGGTAGGTGAAAGTTAGATAAGAGATTGATTATTTGGCTACGGACCAGATATTTATTTATTTTCTTATTTTTTTCTTTCATTTTTTTTTTCAAAGATATTTTCCTCAAACGAAGCTTCAGATTACATTTTGACTTTTTTTTTTTTTTTTTTTTGGGCAAAACATTTTGACTTTTTTCTTTATTATTTTTACAAGGATAGTGTTGGAGAAAAATAGTAAAGTGATCTTGGTCTAGTGGCAAATGATAAGTTCACAGAAGACAGACACCATCGCTAATAGACCGACCAGTTGTGGCCCAAATGTTGAAAAAAAAAAAAAAAAAGTGTTGGAGAAAAATAAAATTAAGATTCGTCTTTTTAGCTGTCTATTGTATTGGGCCAATCTGGTTAAACATTTCATTAAAAGCCCAACCAAAACTTATATCTTTTGTAGAATGAACCCCGGAACAAAATGATAGAAATGGAAAGAAGAATTATAAGGAATTGGGGATTTTGCTAATTGATCAGCTGGCACATTGTTCTTCCTTGGTGTCCATAGAAATTCTATTTCTTCAAACTTTGTAGCCCAATGCCAAGTTTCCCGTAGCCAATTAAAGCTATCAAAGTGTAATTGGGTGCCTGCAATGAGCTCAGCCACTTGTTTATAACAACAACGAAAAAAGATTTGGAACTTTTTTTTTTTCCAAACTAAAAGTTTACCCATGAACGCTTTGGACATTCAATCTGACTCGACTTTGTATCAAAATCTGGACAAGATATACTTCATTCTTCTCACCTTGAGGGTAATTTAGAAATTACAGTGAAAAGAAACCAAAGATTATGTATTCAAGTTGCCTGGTGTTGGGTGGAATATCAGGTTGTGTATATCTTTTCAACAACCTCATGGCTAATGGGCTGTTAGATGTTTTAATGATCCAATCAAGCAAATAGGCTTTAGATACAAAAGTTATCATCCCATAAAAACTGTACTAGTTTCCCATCGTTAAGAATTTTACATGATTAAGTTAACTGTTCAATAATAAACGTTAAAAACTGACTAATATATGATGATTTTCAATCTCGAATTCCACCTTGTCCGTGGTAGATTGCAAGATGTTTTCTTTAGAATCATGCATATGGCATCGACAAATCACCGCTGCACTAAAGCTTTGCAAACCAACACTTTCAAGATCCTTGCATGTGTCAAGATTTCTATTTGAAAAAGGAGTATTAGCACATGATATAAGGTTTTTATGAAGTTGGATAATGGTTGTTAAAAAGTTAAAGCTTACAAAAAAAAAAATTGTATACAAACCAAATGTATTTGTTTCTGCAATAGTCCGAATGTAACTGTTTATTCTACTTAAGTCTTCGTTATCCACGTCTTTGCTTCAGTACATATTTTAAAAGTCTAATACAGTAGTTGCTTTCAGGGAAGAATATGTGGCCACAATTAATCTCCATCCACCTTACACGTTGATGAGAACGAATTTTCAACTTTCCAAATATACGACAAGCCTGCATTATTTTATCTGAATATCTCCTACGAATTACTATTTACTACTCCCTCTGTTCCTAATAAATTGATGTTCTAGGTTTTAATTTTGTTCTTTAAAGATTGATTTTCTAGAATTAAAAACTAAAATATATTTTTTTTCTTTATGCTTTTTGTCACATGTCATGATAACTATGGTCTAAATTTTCTCTTTCTACTCATGAAATAATTTTAAATTAATTAAAACATAAAATTTTCTCATGTCTTAATATGTGTGCAAAAGGTAAAACATCAATTTTTTAGGAACAGAGGGAGTACATAACAATATAACATACGTACATTTTATCTGCAAAAAGCTACAAAATATTAAATAAAAAGGAGGCGTCTCGAATCTAGCAACAAAAAGCTACCAAAAAAAAAAAAAAAAGATTCAGTCCAATTGACTAAAGAATGTTTTTTTTTTTCTTTGTATTGTTACCTGAAAAAAATTATAAAACCGAAACAGCTGATTCAGCAAAAGCTCAACTAATTCTCCGTACACCAAAAACGGAAAGATGGTCCCACAAAAGAGAGTCTGGGCCAGTGGAAATCATAAAACCGTGGTTCGACCGTGGCAGTACTGTCCCTACCTTTCCCTTCATTGCCCCTCACTACGTGGCTGGCTCTCGAGCAGTCGAGCTCCTTAACACGTTCCTATTACTTTCAAAGCTTACTTTCTATTTTGCACTAAAATCTTATTTTGTTGTTTTCTCTTCCTTACCACTCTTTTTCCCTCTCTTTGTCGTCCGAAGATGTCAATAATAGGGTGCGAGGTCACGACAGAGACGTTTTTGTAAACGAATATTTTATGAAGATATTTTATAGGTATTATTGGATTTCGGATATTATTTTTGAGATTTCAGATACTCTTCTTTTTTTTTGTCACAAGAGATTTGAGATACTTTATATTTGATTTTATCTCAGAAAAAAACAAAAAGCAAGATATAGATGCATTATTGTATCGGTCTAATCTAACCCTTGGCATAATCCAGTTGCATATTTTTGTTTACTCTGTTAAACACCTGTTAGACATAGGTAATGAGCATTTGAGCTTACTTATACATGTATAAGACAGTGCATTCGTGCAGAGGATTATTCGGCTGAGGGTTTACTTTTAATACTTTAATTTAGTACTTTAAGAAGCATTGATTAAGGGATAAGAGATTAAAAAAAATACAATGGAATAACATCTTTTTAATCTTAACTTCAGAATTAATCCAAATGGTCTACTTTATAAATTGTGTTTTTTTGTTATTATTATTTTTTTTTTTACATAATGCAGATCATGATTAAATCAGTAACGAATTAATATATGGATGGGAACACATGATTTCAAATTGTATATTGTAAAGAAAAAAATAAATAAAGTACAACTTTGACTTGAATGAGATTAATTACCATATTAAGTTGTATACTGTGAAGAAAAAATATATATACCATGAATGGGTATAGAACACTCAAATGGAGCTAATATATAAGTTTGAAACATATAATTTTAATTGGAGTATCTTCTCAGGAAGTTCAACTCACAGCGGTTTCCTAGAAGTTTTCCAACAATGAAAGTGGCAGAGAAGTAGTTGAAGAGGAGAGGATCAGAAGATAGATGTGGTGATTGAAGGAAAGAAGATGAGAGATGCAAGTGGAGGAGGCTCTTCCAAGTGAGAAGCTCTCGGCAGAGGTAGAGGAGAAGAGGATCAATGAAGGAGGTGTGCTAGTCATAGGAGGAGGAGCTTGTCACCACCATTAGAGAGAAAAGAGAGCAACTGAACTAGAGTGTGAGCGAAGTTGAGGGTTGAGATCAACTGCATTTAGAATGTTCTTTTATTGCATGCTTACCACATTCTCTTTTTGTCACATATTCAAAGTTTCAAAAACTTGTTCATTCTGTCTCCCAACCCAACACACCCCCACCACTTGCCAAGAGACAGTCAGGTGAATCCATGTAGAGAGTAAAAAATTGACTAATTTATGCCATAAATTCCAAATTCGTTTTTCGGTCCGATCCAAAACCGCTATTTTATTTGGTTTAACCGGACTTGCGTTCTCACATATTCAACAAATTAAATCTCAAATATAACTAATTATTAAATCAAGAATAATTATATTCTAACTTTGTTTGATTATTTAGACATAAATATTTACTCCTACTATCAAGTAAAAGAAAAAGACGAGGAAAAAAAAAAGAAAAGAAAGAAGAAAAAAAATCTACTGGCACTAATTATTTGCAATGCACGATATGTCCAAGGACAGGAAAAATAAAATATTATTTCACGTATCTATAGATCTATTATATTTTATAAACGGGTGACAGTTAGTTTAGTCATGAAAATATAATAAACGGTTGTCCTCCACTACACAAACAACAGCCACAGATTCACAATATACAAGTTAATAGAAAACCCCACAAAGATATAATAACGAGTGAAGAGTCAAGATCTTTCTCAGACGGGTCAAAGGACACATCTGTCAGTCTCTTAGTGAGTAAAACCCTAAACAACTTATTTTTAACCGTGGGAATGCTTACTTGTGACTTGTGTCTTGTAGACGTGGCATTCTTAGAGACAGAAGCTCCGTGTTCGCCTCTGTTTTTTTTTTTTTTTTGCAAACGTTTTTTCTTTTTGCCCATAAAATATCCAATATTTCCGGCCAATATAAAGACGAACTCTCACCCCAACTTTTTTTAACTACAAACTTTAAAACCACCTGAATTAAACAGAAAGGAGAGAGAAATAAATATTTTAACGAGACAGAGATCTTTAACTAATCCAAAAAAAAAAAAACAGAGAGCTTTTAGTTACTACTTATAACGGTATTCTGATTTTCAAACAGAGTATTGCTCAATGAACTCATTCTCTGCTTTCTCCAAAATGTCTGGCTCCGATTATGAGTCTCCGGTTTCTTCAGGCGGTGATTATTGTCCGATGCTTGCGGCGAGCTGTCCCAAGAAGCCGGCGGGAAGGAAGAAGTTTCGTGAGACTCGTCACCCAATTTACAGAGGAGTCCGTCGGAGAAACTCCGGTAAGTGGGTGTGTGAAGTGAGAGAGCCAAACAAGAAATCAAGAATTTGGCTCGGGACTTTCCCAACAGTCGAGATGGCAGCTCGTGCTCACGATGTCGCCGCCATAGCCCTCCGTGGCCGATCAGCCTGTCTCAATTTTGCAGACTCGGCTTGGCGGCTACGAATCCCGGAGTCAACATGCGCCAAGGAAATTCAGAAGGCGGCGGCTGAAGCTGCGCTAGCTTTTCAGAATGAGATGATGAGCGATACGACGACGGATCATGGCCTGGACATGGATGAGACGTTGGTGGAGGCTGATGTGACGGCGGAACAGAGCGATTCGTTTTATTTGGACGAAGAGGCAATGTTTGGGATGCCGAGTTTGTTGGCTAATATGGCCGAAGGGATGCTTTTGCCGCCGCCGTCCGTACAATGGAATAACAATTATGACGGCGAGGGAGATGCTGACATGTCTCTATGGAGTTATTGAAATTCGATATTTATTTCGAGTTTTGTACTATAATTTTTCAAAATTTTAAATCCTTTTTTTGGTAGTATGAGAAACGACTAACGAGTGTAAATAATTCAATTCAAAGAAATCGTTTTCTACTTCTTAGTTTCACATAAGTTAAATAACGAAGAAAATAAATTAAAAGTAAAATACTCTAGTTGCTTTAAAGGCAGAATGCCACAATCATTACACGTGGATGATATTTGTAAATATTATTTCCCCTCTTTCAAAATATAAGTTGTTTTGGTTGAATGCACAATTATTAAAAAAAGTTACTTTTAAAAATAAAAATATGATTTAGTATATAAAATAAATATAATTTAATCAATTAAAAATAATGTAATTGGTCACACATTATTCAATAAAAATAAAAGTTACATTAAACTATGAAAACAACTTATATTGTTAACTTTATCAAAAAAAACTTATATTGTTAAACAAAAAAAAAATTTCTAAAATAACTTATATTTTGAAACAAAGGGAGTATTTTATTTGTTCATATCCCCTGTCAATTGCAGACTTACACTTTAGCAACAAAAGCTACAAAATCTTACATAAAATATAGGCAACTCAAATCTACCAACAAAAAAGCTACAAAAAAATCTATTCCAATCCACTAAAATAAATGTATAAAACCGAAACAATCGTTTCAGCAAACCAAAAATAACATTTCCGTACGACAACCAAAAATTAATAAACTCCGTATTCCATAAAAAAAAAAATATAGGGTCTGAATGGTAACATCGTTTTTTGTTGTGCGGGGAAAGCGGTATTATAGTGTTGTACGGTTTAACTGCGGTACAAGCGGTATGCGGAATAAATACAGTTTTTATAAATAAGCGGTACAAAATAATGTTTGATTGGTAAAAAAAAAAATAAAAGCGGTGCGGTATACATATTATAATTAAATAATTTAAAATAAATATATTAGTAATATCAATATAATCATAAATTAAACATTCATATATATATATATAATACAATGTGATACATATATAATAATTCTTAAAATATTTACTATTTTTTAAATATTTTGAATAGTTAAAAATAAAAAAATAATAAATGGTGCAAATTAATATAAGAACTAAAAACTAGAATTGTTTTATAAAATTTTCAAATATAATTTAAATATTTATTATTCAATTTATACGAAATAATTTAACCATAGTTTAATAAAATCTTAATATAATGTTTTTTTCTTCTTCTATAGATCTGTTTTATTTTTTACTAAAACTAATTATTTTATAATTTATGAAGAATAATGAAGTAAGTTAATTTTTTTCTAAAAAAACACATTTTAAAAGTAAAATATTTATGAGAATTATTAACAAGTTAAATTAACAAAAAAACATATTTAGTAGTGTATAATGTTATTTGTTGTTATACAAAAAAAAAAATCTTATTTGTTAAAATGTGTAGTGGTTATTAGTTTTTTTAATGAATCATAAAATAAATTTAAAAAAACAAAAGGAACAAAAAAAAGATAATCCTTTTATCCTGTGCGGAATTGATAAAACCGCTGGGTAATTGATCACTAGAGAAAAGAAGTGCGGTTCATTGGTTAATGACGTGTATTGAAAAACGCAAACAACTTTTTCTGTATTTCTAGAAAACCGCATATTATTGAAGCAGATATATGGTGACAATGTGTGGTTTTCAGAAAAGAAAATTGAAATCCGGTCTCCACTCTCCATTCACAGCCATAGTCCCGTTGAGAAAAAATAGAAATATAGTCCCACAAAATAGCGCATGGGTGGGCCAATCAAAATCTTAACACCGTAGCTCGACCGCGGAAAGAGTCCCTACCTTCCCTTCATTGCCCCCTAGCTACGTGGCTCGCTGTGGAGTCTCGTACCACGTGTCACGTCACTTCAAACTTACTTTCTATTTTATACTAAAATCTTATTTTGCCCATACCTCTCTTTGTCGTCTTGCTTTTCCGAAATATCTCAATAACGTGAGAGTCTTGAGTGTGACTAACGAAGGAGACGTTTTTTGGAAGCGAATATAACTTATGCTGATATTTTATAGCTCTTATAGGATTTGAGATATTCTATATGTATTATTGACATTTGAAATATTTTGTAGGTATTATAGTGTCGGTCTATAATCCTTGGCATAATCCACTTACTTTTCTTTTTTTTTTTCTTAACCCAGTCACTTTTGTTTAGTTGTTCAAACATTAATTTATTTAGTTTATTAAAACTGAATATCCCTACGCTAGTTTTGTTAAACACATGTTAGACGTAACTAAATTTAAGCTTCTTTTTTTTTAACATTCGGCGTGGCTAATTTATTTTCTCAATAGACATAATATATATTAGAATATTTTAGTACTTTGAGAAGTATCGGGGATACGAGATAAGATACAATGGATTAACTTGTTTTTAATTCGGACTCCAGAATTATTTTTCATTGCCTATTACTATTATAACTTGTGTTTTTTTTTTCATAATTCAGATCATCTGATGTAAAAAAAAATTAAAAAATTAAAAAATCAGATTATCACTAATTCAGTAGCAAAGGTACGGAGAACACATGATTTTAGGTTATATATTGTAAAGAAGAAAAAAAAGTATATCATGATGGATATAAAACATTCAAATAATGCAAATAGATAAGTATCAAGTATGTGATCAAATGGGTTTACGTACCGGAGCTGAGTACCTTGGCGATCGAGAGAAATCTATTCATTGTGATTTGGGACGATTTTTTTGGTAAAGGAAGATGGAGCAGAGGTAGCTGAAGAGGAGAGGATCATTATTAGATAAAGGTGGTGGTTGAAGGAAATAAGAGAAGAGAGGAGGAAGAAACTCCTCCGAGTGAGAAGCTCTCGGCAGAGGTGAGTGAGAAGGAGGTGCGGTGCCTGAAGGAGGAGTAGGAGGTCGCCACCATCACTAGAAAGAAGAAGAGAGAGAAACTAGTCTAGAGTGAGAGAGGGGGTTGAGACTTGTGATCAACTTAATACGATATATATGTTATTTTATTGCATGCTTACTACATTCTCCTTTTGTCACATACTCAAACACTTTTCTATTTTGTCTCCTAAATCCAACACACCCCACCATTTGTCAATGCACGATGGAGCTATAATATTAAAGAAAATTGACTAATTTATGCAATTAAATTTTATGCTTCAAACTCGTCTTGCGATCCGATCCAAACTGCTATTTTATTTGGTTTTATAATTGGATTCATGTTCTAATGGATCAGAAACAATATATTGAAATTCTAAGTATAATTTTCATAGCTTCCATAAGATATTCTGAAAGTAACTCTAGAATATTCCAAATTATCGTGAAATATATATAATTTATAATAATAATAATACTAGAATACAATTCTTTTCCCAAAAATTTTAGAGGATCACTCAAATTAGTTGTTGGAGACGCGTTACTTGAGTTACATATAGAATGATGATTGAGAATTTTAGTTATCAATATAGGATTCCCAATTCACCAAAAAAAAACCAATATAGGATTCCCAAATTTATTATATCTCGGCTTCCTTCTAGTTTACCGATTACAAGTCCAATTCTCCATAAGCCATATTTCTTAACTTTTCATATTTCTTATTTAATCTTAAAAAATCATTTTAAATCGCAAATTAAATTCAAAAGTTTTAATTTTCCGCCAAAACTACTTCATAACTTACATGCTTATATGTTTTGTTATCACTTTTTTGGCATGAGATGTTTACATGTTTTTTTTTTTTTTGATAACTCAGTATAAATCCCAAATTTATGAAAGAGCCCAAACAAATCTCTGAAGGAGGTGCATTCCATGGATAGACCATCTCTTTGAATATTCAAATGGACCAAAAACAATAATCCATATTTATGTGGATGTCCATAAACCAATGTTTTGATACCCGATCCGAACAGTGAACCAGATTACTTTCTGGGTCACCGGGTCATCGGGTCAACCGGGTTCGACCGCGGATCAACCGATTTTTTCATTTTAATGTATTTATATTTTATAGATTTAAAAAATAGTTAAATACCATTTGAGTTTTCAGCATTTGTGTTTTCATTAAAAGATTAAAACAACTGAAATTCTTTAAAACTCTATATTTTATTCTTAAAATCAAAAGAATTTTATTGAACCAATATTAATCGTCGGTTGAACCGGTTCATCGGGTCATCGGGTCACGGGTGGTTGGCAAGTTTTTCAGGGTTTTTTCGGTTTTATGATTGCCGAATTTTAGCACTAAACCCAAACCGGGAGAACGTTTGGGTCGCGGTTGAACCGAGCCGATCGGACGGTCCGGTCCGGGTCTCAAAACACTGCCATAAACAATGTATTAAAGTTTCGCGTAGCAAGTAATATGTTTATAAGTTTATTACCAGATTTGATCAATTTAAATTTTAAACTAAGAATTCATTATGTTTTAATTTGTGTATATTTAATTCATTTTAGCTAACTATTAGACCATCTGGATTGGAGTATTCTTTGCTAAAATCTTAGCAATATAAAAACAAAAAATAATACAAATAGTGCTTTTCAAGGGAAAGTCGATTCTTCTTGAAGATGTTTTTGTTCAGGATCTTACAGGCACGTGGCTTGCTGGGAGGAACCTAGTGACTATCTGTTTTCTAAACATAAACTTTTAATTTATTTTAATAATAAAATCCTCTTAAGATCTATCCCAAAGGATATACCTTTAAAGATGCTGTTAGTACACAAAATATCTACTCTCGCTACTCGTATTCTAGAAGGATTTGCAATGCACAAAATGTCATGGGAAAAAATACCAAAAAAAAAAAAAGGAGCATCTAAAATATCGTTTAACAGATCTTTATGTCTGTATATTGGACGGGTGACAATTAACGAATATTTCCACATTCAGGAATATAATAATGAATAATGGTGGTGACCTACACTTAGTACATATACATAACAGCCACACATTCACACGATTAGAGGTTATAAAACTCAGAAAGGTATAATAACGAGTGAAGAGTCAAAAAGTCTTCTCAAATAGGGTAGAAGGACACATGTCAGACAGTGAGTGAGTAACAGCCTAAACAAGTCATTTTTACAGAACCGTGGGATTGCTTAGCTGTGTCTTGTCCACGTGGCGTTCCCAGAAACACAATCTCCGTGTTCGCCTTTTCTTTTTACCCCTAAAATATCTAATGTCTCCGGCCAATATAAAAAGACCAAGCTCTCACTCCAACTTTTATTTAACAACCAACTTAAAAAAGAATCCACCTGAAAAGAGAAAAAGAAAGGAGAGAGAAATAAATATTTTAACAAAACAGAGATCTTTTACTTATCAGAAGAAACAGAGATCTTTTACCATATCCAGTTTTTTTGAAACAGAGTATTGCTCAATGAACTCATTCTCTGCTTTCTCTGAGATGTTTGGCTCCGATTACGAGTCTCTGGGTTCACCAGGCGGTGATTATTGTCCGATGCTGGCGACGAGCTGTCCCAAGAAGCCAGCGGGAAGGAAGAAGTTTCGTGAGACTCGTCACCCAATTTACAGAGGAGTTCGTCGGAGAAACTCCGGTAAGTGGGTGTGTGAAGTGAGAGAGCCAAACAAGAAATCAAGAATTTGGCTCGGGACTTTCCCAACCGCCGAGATGGCAGCTCGTGCTCTCGACGTCGCCGCTATAGCCCTCCGTGGCCGATCAGCCTGTCTCAATTTCGCAGACTCCGCTTGGCGGCTACGAATCCCGGCGTCAACATGCGCCAAGGAAATTCAGAAGGCGGCGGCTGAAGCCGCGCTGGCTTTTCAGATTGAGATGTGTGATACGACGACGGATCATGGCCTGGACATAGGGGAGACGTTGGTGGAGGCTATTGTCACCGCGGAACAGAGCGATTCGTTTTATTTGGACGAAGAGGCAATGTTTGGAATGCCGAGTTTCTTGGCTAATATGGCCGAAGGGATGCTTTTGCCGCCGCCGTCCGTACAATGGAATCATAATTATGATGTCGACGGTGATGATGACGTGTCGTTATGGAGTTATTAAACCTCCGATTTTCATTCCATTTTTTGGCTATGGTTTTTTAGTATATTTTTGCAGATCCTTTTTTAGAACGGATCCTTCATTCTTTTTTTGGTAGCAAGAGAAACCGAGTGTAAATGGTTCACTAAGGGTGGATTTTTCTTAAATGCAAGTAACTTTTTGAGTGCAGTATTAATTTAATCTTGGTCTCCTTCTAGGCAACAACAAAAGTTCATCTTCCTGTGTTAAAGATCCGTCTGGAATTCTGGATCAACAATTGGAATTTAGAGGATAAGGAATGCCATTAAAATAATGACAGAAACAAAACAAAAAAATAGTAAAATAAATGACGCAAACATTGGTGTTTGAGTAAAAATAATCGGTTTGAAAATAGTCGAATATAGTTTTTTTATTGATCAAGTATCAGTCTAAATACAAGAATCAAACACACCATAATCAATCTATAACTTTAGTCGCGTTAAGGGATTGATCTTTGTAGTCTTGTGATTTTTGTCAATTCTCTTGTATTCGCTCTCGATCCTGTGTCTTTTTACTAATGTCTATGACTCTCTATTTATAGAAAGCCCTACCGTTACCCTAATCTTCATGAAATCAGGAGTCAGTTGTTTGATTCCGTCTACGATAAAGTAGAAGCACGAGACTTGTGGATGGTTGAGTTGATCATGATTCGCTTTTATTCAATATTTTTAAAAAAATTCTTTCATTTTTTATTTGTTTATCAAATTTATCTCATATTTTATTTATTTAATTACTATGATAAAATTATATATACAATTTATAGTTGACAAAGTTTCTGACATATCTCTAACTAAACAATAGAGTCGTCTCAAATCTGGTCCAATATTTCCTAAACTAGAGTATGAAACCGGAACAACTGATTCAGCAAACCTCCATTAATAGTCCGTAATCCGTAATCCAAAAACAGAAAGATGGGTCCCACAAGAAAGCATTGTGGTCCCCCTCATGTCATGTCGTTTTCAAATTTTATTTTCTATTTTTATACTTATATCTTATTTGTCGTTTTCTGTACCTGACCTCTCTTTTCACCCACCATTCTTTGTCGTCTTATATCTCCGAATATGTCAATAACGTGAGGGACTTGATAGTGAGAGTAACGACAGAAACGTTTATTGTGATTTGTGAAGATATTTTATTGGGTTTTTTTTTAATAAGAGTTTTTTCTCTTTTTTTTTTGTGATTTGTGAAGATATTTTATTGGGTTTTTTTTTTTGAGTTTTTTTTTTTTTTTTTTTCAGTAAAAAAAAATTGGGGTTGTTGCTTTGAGATATTTTGTAGCTATTATTGAGCTCTGAGCGTGCTGTATCCTTTGCTCTTGTCGGTCTTCTCCTGGGCTTTACCTTTTTTAGTTAGGTTTATTCCCTCAATGTCCCTCGCTTTACTTTTGTTCCCGTCCATATTAGCCGTCCCTCAGCATTTTCAGTTCCAAAAAGAAATGTTTGACCGCTCTCATTGTGTGCCTGGCTTCTTCGCGGTAGCGAGGTATATATATACATCTTACACCGTGGAGGTAATCAATTTCTCTAACCCTCTCTGTATTGAGTTAAACAGTATGTGACTAGGGATAAGAGATCAACCACACCCGATAGTATGTGCTGATTATTGAACCTTAAGAATTTAATGAAATTGTCTGCTTCAGAAACCGTGTTTTTCTTGGTATAATCCAGTCATTTTGATCTGTACCAACGTGCTGGAGACCAATATGATCGTGATGGAGAACCAAATATGATTAAATTGTATCTTCTCGAATTCCGCCAATTCTCTAGCAGTGAAATTGAGCAAATAATAAGTTGGGATCACCAGGTTTCCAATTCTTTTTTTTTTTTTTTTTTTTTTAGGTTTACCATTCTAATTTGCGGAAAAAATCTTGTGTTGGTTTAAGGGGTTTTCCGGTAAAGAAGGGTGGAAGAAAGGTAGATGAAGAGGATAAGATCAAAGATAGAGATGGTGGTTGAATGAAGAAAGAGTTCCTACGAGTGAGAAGCTCTTGGCGAAGGGAGAGTAAAGAGGAAGAAGTGCGGTGGCCGTTGTTTACCAAAAAAAAAAAAAAAAGTGCGGTGGCCGTTAGAGGAGAACTCGATCGTCACCACCACTAGAGAAGGGAGATAAACTAGTCTATTATGGGAGAGATGCGGATAATTGCGATCAATTCCATGCAAAATGGTCTTTTTGTTTCTTGCTTACCATATTTTTCTTTTGGGAAATACCGAAACAATTGTCCTATCTTCTTGTCTCCCAAATCCAATATAGCCCTGCCACTTGTTAATGCATCACGACCATGTATTGATGGATAAGGTTATTAATGTTCGATCGGTCCTTAATCCAAAATCGAAATTATAAGATTTCTTGCCAAATTTGTATTACGACTTACATACTTATATGCCTCAATTTTAGCCGATCATTTTAGTTGATCACTACCTCTTTTTGGTACATGGTGTTACATGCGTACTACCAAACTCGATTGCTGTAATTTTTTAATCAAAGTTTTGTACTATGTTCTAAATCTCTAATTAAATATTTAATATTATTTTGTAATTTTTATTTTAATAAAAGTTTTCGCTAAATATTATGACACAAATATCTACTCTCACTGTACTAACTCTAGAAGTATTTGCAGTGCAACGATATGCCAAGGGAGATAAGACATAGAGAGCATTTAAAATATCTTCTTTATGTCTATTATTTTATATAGAAGGGCGACTATTAATAGTAACAATTTGTTTATTCATGGAAAGTAATATTTAATAATGTTTGTCCTAAGATGCCAAAAGAAAAATAATAATAATGGTTGTCGTACAGCATAAACAACAGCCACACATTCATACCATAAGAAGTTAAAAAACTCATAGAGGCATAACGAGTGAAGGTGAGAAGCTTTCCAAGATGGGGTCAAGGACATGTGTCAGACTCCGAGTGATTGGCAGCCTAAACAATTACAAAACCGTGGGAACGCTCGCCGCTTAGCTGTGTCTTGTCCACGTGGCGTTCCCAGAGACAGCCTAAGGCCCTAAACTCCGTGTTCGACCAAGAGAAATATCCAATACAGTATCTTCCTCCCATATAAACAGCAAGCTCTCACTCCAACTAATCCACAAACTATAAATCCACCTGGAACAAATAAATATTTTATCAAATCAACAAACGCATAGATCTTTTTTAGTCACTGCCTAATAACCTTATCCATTTTTTGAAAACAGAAATGAACTCATTTTCTGCCTTTTCCGAAATGTTTGGCTCCGATTACGAGTCTCCGGGTTCATCCGGCGGAGATTATTGTCCGACGCTAGCGACGAGCTGTCCGAAGAAACCGGCGGGAAGGAAGAAGTTTCGGGAGACTCGTCACCCAATTTACAGAGGAGTTCGTCAGAGAAACTCCGGTAAGTGGGTGTCTGAGTTGAGAGAGCCAAACAAAAAAAAGGATTTGGCTCGGAACTTTCCCAACCGCCGAGATGGCTGCTCGTGCTCACGACGTCGCCGCCATAGCCCTCCGTGGCCGATCAGCCTGCCTCAATTTCGCTGACTCGGCTTGGCGGCTACGAATTCCCGAGTCAACATGCGCCAAGGAAATCCAGAAGGCGGCGGCCGAAGCTGCGATGGCTTTTCAAGATGAGATGTGTGATACGACGGCGACGGATCATGGCCTTGACATGGAGGAGACGATGGTGGAAGCTATTGTAACGGCGGAACACAGCGATGAGTTTTATATAGACGAGGAGGCCATGTTTGGGATGCCGAGTTTGATGGCTAATATGGCGGAAGGGATGCTTTTGCCGCCGCCGTCCGTACAATGGAATTATTCTTATGATGTCGACGACAATGACGACGTGTCGCTGTGGAATTATTAATTCGATTTACATATCCATATTTGGTTGTATATCTTTTTATATTTGATATCCATTTTTGGAACGGATCCTCATTTTTGTTGGTAGTGTGAGATATTAGTGTAAATGATTTAGTAAAGGTGTTGTCAAGTGGAAGTATTTTTGAGTACATAATTATATAATTTTGGTCTCTTTATAAGCAACAATTAAATATATAATAATACTAAGTAAATTGGTAAAAACAAAAAGGTTGGACTCACATGTAAAAGTTAAACAATTTCTGTGGCTAAGAAAAGTTCTAGGCACTTATATAAATATCAAAAGGTTTAAGGTTCTTTTGTAATTAACAAAAGATGCGAGACACTTTAAAAGTAAAAGCTCT
>CM022177.2:16072690-16095190 GCA_011420285.2 Erysimum cheiranthoides
TCGATTTTGTCTCTAAATCCAACACACCCCACCATTTGTCAATGCACGATGGAGCTATAATAAGAAAATTGACTATTTATGCAATTAAATTTTATGCTTCAACTCGTCTTGCGATCCGATCCAAACTGCTATTTATTTGGTTTTATAATTGGATTCATGTTCTAATGGATCAGAAACAATATATTGAAATTCTAAGTATAATTTTCATAGCTTCCATAAGATATTCTGAAAGTAACTCTAGAATATTCCAAATTATCGTGAAATATATATTATATAATAATAATACTAGAATACAATTCTTTTCCCAAAAATTTTAGAGGATCACTCAAATTAGTTGTTGGAGACGCGTTACTTGAGTTACATATAGAATGATTTGAGAATTTTAGTTATCAATATAGGATTCCCAATTCACCAAAAAAAAAATATAGGATTCCCAAATTTATTATATCTCGGCTTCCTTCTAGTTTACCGATTACAAGTCCAATTCTCCATAAGCCATATTTCTTAACTTTTCATATTTCTTATTTAATCTTAAAAAATCATTTTAAATCGCAAATTAAATTCAAAAGTTTTAATTTTCCGCCAAAACTACTTCATAACTTACATGCTTATATGTTTTGTTATCACTTTTTTGGCATGAGATGTTTACATGTTTTTTTTTTTTTTTGATAACTCAGTATAAATCCCAAATTTATGAAAGAGCCCAAACAAATCTCTGAAGGAGGTGCATTCCATGGATAGACCATCTCTTTGAATATTCAAATGGACCAAAAACAATAATCCATATTTATGTGGATGTCCATAAACCAATGTTTTGATACCCGATCCGAACAGTGAACCAGATTACTTTCTGGGTCACCGGGTCATCGGGTCAACCGGGTTCGACCGCGGATCAACCGATTTTTTCATTTTAATGTATTTATATTTTATAGATTTAAAAAATAGTTAAATACCATTTGAGTTTTCAGCATTTGTGTTTTCATTAAAAGATTAAAACAACTGAAATTCTTTAAAACTCTATATTTTATTCTTAAAATCAAAAGAATTTTATTGAACCAATATTCGTCGGTTGAACCGGTTCATCGGGTCATCGGGTCACGGGTGGTTGGCAAGTTTTTCAGGGTTTTTTCGGTTTTATGATTGCCGAATTTTAGCACTAAACCCAAACCGGGAGAACGTTTGGGTCGCGGTTGAACCGAGCCGATCGGACGGTCCGGTCCGGGTCTCAAAACACTGCCATAAACAATGTATTAAAGTTTCGCGTAGCAAGTAATATGTTTATAAGTTTATTACCAGATTTGATCAATTTAAATTTTAAACTAAGAATTCATTATGTTTTAATTTGTGTATATTTAATTCATTTTAGCTAACTATTAGACCATCTGGATTGGAGTATTCTTTGCTAAAATCTTAGCAATATAAAAACAAAAAATAATACAAATAGTGCTTTTCAAGGGAAAGTCGATTCTTCTTGAAGATGTTTTTGTTCAGGATCTTACAGGCACGTGGCTTGCTGGGAGGAACCTAGTGACTATCTGTTTTCTAAACATAAACTTTTAATTTATTTTAATAATAAAATCCTCTTAAGATCTATCCCAAAGGATATACCTTTAAAGATGCTGTTAGTACACAAAATATCTACTCTCGCTACTCGTATTCTAGAAGGATTTGCAATGCACAAAATGTCATGGGAAAAAATACCAAAAAAAAAAAAAGGAGCATCTAAAATATCGTTTAACAGATCTTTATGTCTGTATATTGGACGGGTGACAATTAACGAATATTTCCACATTCAGGAATATAATAATGAATAATGGTGGTGACCTACACTTAGTACATATACATAACAGCCACACATTCACACGATTAGAGGTTATAAAACTCAGAAAGGTATAATAACGAGTGAAGAGTCAAAAAGTCTTCTCAAATAGGGTAGAAGGACACATGTCAGACAGTGAGTGAGTAACAGCCTAAACAAGTCATTTTTACAGAACCGTGGGATTGCTTAGCTGTGTCTTGTCCACGTGGCGTTCCCAGAAACACAATCTCCGTGTTCGCCTTTTCTTTTTACCCCTAAAATATCTAATGTCTCCGGCCAATATAAAAAGACCAAGCTCTCACTCCAACTTTTATTTAACAACCAACTTAAAAAAGAATCCACCTGAAAAGAGAAAAAGAAAGGAGAGAGAAATAAATATTTTAACAAAACAGAGATCTTTTACTTATCAGAAGAAACAGAGATCTTTTACCATATCCAGTTTTTTTGAAACAGAGTATTGCTCAATGAACTCATTCTCTGCTTTCTCTGAGATGTTTGGCTCCGATTACGAGTCTCTGGGTTCACCAGGCGGTGATTATTGTCCGATGCTGGCGACGAGCTGTCCCAAGAAGCCAGCGGGAAGGAAGAAGTTTCGTGAGACTCGTCACCCAATTTACAGAGGAGTTCGTCGGAGAAACTCCGGTAAGTGGGTGTGTGAAGTGAGAGAGCCAAACAAGAAATCAAGAATTTGGCTCGGGACTTTCCCAACCGCCGAGATGGCAGCTCGTGCTCTCGACGTCGCCGCTATAGCCCTCCGTGGCCGATCAGCCTGTCTCAATTTCGCAGACTCCGCTTGGCGGCTACGAATCCCGGCGTCAACATGCGCCAAGGAAATTCAGAAGGCGGCGGCTGAAGCCGCGCTGGCTTTTCAGATTGAGATGTGTGATACGACGACGGATCATGGCCTGGACATAGGGGAGACGTTGGTGGAGGCTATTGTCACCGCGGAACAGAGCGATTCGTTTTATTTGGACGAAGAGGCAATGTTTGGAATGCCGAGTTTCTTGGCTAATATGGCCGAAGGGATGCTTTTGCCGCCGCCGTCCGTACAATGGAATCATAATTATGATGTCGACGGTGATGATGACGTGTCGTTATGGAGTTATTAAACCTCCGATTTTCATTTCCATTTTTTGGCTATGGTTTTTTAGTATATTTTTGCAGATCCTTTTTTAGAACGGATCCTTCATTCTTTTTTTGGTAGCAAGAGAAACCGAGTGTAAATGGTTCACTAAGGGTGGATTTTTCTTAAATGCAAGTAACTTTTTGAGTGCAGTATTAATTTAATCTTGGTCTCCTTCTAGGCAACAACAAAAAGTTCATCTTCCTGTGTTAAAGATCCGTCTGGAATTCTGGATCAACAATTGGAATTTAGAGGATAAGGAATGCCATTAAAATAATGACAGAAACAAAACAAAAAAAGTAAAATAAATGACGCAAACATTTGTGTTTGAGTAAAAATAATCGGTTTGAAAATAGTCGAATATAGTTTTTTTATTGATCAAAGTATCAGTCTAAATACAAGAATCAAAACACCATAAATCAATCTATAACTTTAGTCGCGTTAAGGGATTGATCTTTGTAGTCTTGTGATTTTTGTCAATTCTCTTGTATTCGCTCTCGATCCTGTGTCTTTTACTAATGTCTATGACTCTCTATTTATAGAAAGCCCTACCGTTACCCTAATCTTCATGAAATCAGGAGTCAGTTGTTTGATCCGTCTACGATAAAGTAGAAGCACGAGACTTGTGGATGGTTGAGTTGATCATGATTCGCTTTTATTCAATATTTTTAAAAAAATTCTTTCATTTTTTATTTGTTTATCAAATTTATCTCATATTTTATTTATTTAATTACTATGATAAAATTATATATAACAATTTATAGTTGACAAAGTTTCTGACATATCTCTAACTAAACAATAGAGTCGTCTCAAATCTGGTCCAATATTTCCTAAACTAGAGTATGAAACCGGAACAACTGATTCAGCAAACCTCCATTAATAGTCCGTAATCCGTAATCCAAAAACAGAAAGATGGGTCCCACAAGAAAGCATTGTGGTCCCCCTCATGTCATGTCGTTTTCAAATTTTATTTTCTATTTTTATACTTATATCTTATTTGTCGTTTTCTGTACCTGACCTCTCTTTTCACCCACCATTCTTTGTCGTCTTATATCTCCGAATATGTCAATAACGTGAGGGACTTGATAGTGAGAGTAACGACAGAAACGTTTATTGTGATTTGTGAAGATATTTTATTGGGTTTTTTTTTTAATAAGAGTTTTTTCTCTTTTTTTTTTGTGATTTGTGAAGATATTTTATTGGGTTTTTTTTTTTAAAGAGTTTTTTTTTCTTTTTTTTTTCAGTAAAAAAAAATTGGGGTTGTTGGAATTTGAGATATTTTGTAGCTATTATTGAGATCTGAGAGTGATGTATAATTTGCTACTGTATCGGTCTTATCCTGGGCTTTACATATTTTAGTTAGGTTTATTAAACTCAATGTCCCTACGCTAATTTAATTTTGTTAAACGTACACATATTAGAAGTAACTAAGCATTTTCAGTTCCAAAAAGAAATGTGTAAGACGCTACTACATTTGTGTGCATATATGATTATTCGCGGTAGAGGTATAATATATACATATTACAACCGGTGGAGGTAAATCAATTTCTCTAACCATCTCTGTATTGAGTTTAAAAAGTATGTGACTAGGGATAAGAGATCAACCACAAACGAATAGTATGTTGCTGATTAATTTAAACTTAAGAATTTAATGAAATTGTCTGCTTCAGAAACCGTGTTTTTCTTTGGTATAATCCAGATCATTATTAGATATGTAACGAAGTGATGGAGAACAAATATGATTAGTGATGGAGAACAAATATGATTATAAATTGTATATTATAGAAAAATTAAGAAATTATATAGAACAGTGAAATTGAGCAAATATATAAGTTTGGGATAAAAAAGGTTTACAATTCTTTTTTTTTTTTTTTTTTGGTTTACCATTCTAATTTGCGGAAAAAAATCAACTTGTGTTGGTTTAAGGGGTTTTCCGGTAAAGAAGGGTGGAAGAAAGGTAGATGAAGAGGATAAGATCAAAAGATAGAGATGGTGGTTGAATGAAGAAAGAGTTCCTACGAGTGAGAAGCTCTTGGCGAAGGGAGAGTAAAAGAGGAAGAAGTGCGGTGGCCGTTGTTTACCAAAAAAAAAAAAAAAAAAGTGCGGTGGCCGTTAGAGGAGAACTCGATCGTCACCACCACTAGAGAAGGGAGATAAACTAGTCTATTATGGGAGAGATGCGGATAATTGCGATCAATTCCATGCAAAATGGTCTTTTTGTTTCTTGCTTACCATATTTTTCTTTTGGGAAATACCGAAACAATTGTCCTATCTTCTTGTCTCCCAAATCCAATATAGCCCTGCCACTTGTTAATGCATCACGACCATGTATTGATGGATAAGGTTATTAATGTTCGATCGGTCCTTAATCCAAAATCGAAATTATAAGATTTCTTGCCAAATTTGTATTACGACTTACATACTTATATGCCTCAATTTTAGCCGATCATTTTAGTTGATCACTACCTCTTTTTGGTACATGGTGTTACATGCGTACTACCAAACTCGATTGCTGTAATTTTTTAATCAAAGTTTTGTACTATGTTCTAAATCTCTAATTAAATATTTAATATTTAAAGTTTTGTAATTTTTATTTTAATAAAAGTTTTCGCTAAATATTATGACACAAATATCTACTCTCACTGTACTAACTCTAGAAGTATTTGCAGTGCAACGATATGCCAAGGGAGATAAGACATAGAGAGCATTTAAAATATCTTCTTTATGTCTATTATTTTATATAGAAGGGCGACTATTAATAGTAACAATTTGTTTATTCATGGAAAGTAATATTTAATAATGTTTGTCCTAAGATGCCAAAAGAAAAATAATAATAATGGTTGTCGTACAGCATAAACAACAGCCACACATTCATACCATAAGAAGTTAAAAAACTCATAGAGGCATAACGAGTGAAGGTGAGAAGCTTTCCAAGATGGGGTCAAGGACATGTGTCAGACTCCGAGTGATTGGCAGCCTAAACAATTACAAAACCGTGGGAACGCTCGCCGCTTAGCTGTGTCTTGTCCACGTGGCGTTCCCAGAGACAGCCTAAGGCCCTAAACTCCGTGTTCGACCAAGAGAAATATCCAATACAGTATCTTCCTCCCATATAAACAGCAAGCTCTCACTCCAACTAATCCACAAACTATAAATCCACCTGGAACAAATAAATATTTTATCAAATCAACAAACGCATAGATCTTTTTTAGTCACTGCCTAATAACCTTATCCATTTTTTGAAAACAGAAATGAACTCATTTTCTGCCTTTTCCGAAATGTTTGGCTCCGATTACGAGTCTCCGGGTTCATCCGGCGGAGATTATTGTCCGACGCTAGCGACGAGCTGTCCGAAGAAACCGGCGGGAAGGAAGAAGTTTCGGGAGACTCGTCACCCAATTTACAGAGGAGTTCGTCAGAGAAACTCCGGTAAGTGGGTGTCTGAGTTGAGAGAGCCAAACAAAAAAACGAGGATTTGGCTCGGAACTTTCCCAACCGCCGAGATGGCTGCTCGTGCTCACGACGTCGCCGCCATAGCCCTCCGTGGCCGATCAGCCTGCCTCAATTTCGCTGACTCGGCTTGGCGGCTACGAATTCCCGAGTCAACATGCGCCAAGGAAATCCAGAAGGCGGCGGCCGAAGCTGCGATGGCTTTTCAAGATGAGATGTGTGATACGACGGCGACGGATCATGGCCTTGACATGGAGGAGACGATGGTGGAAGCTATTGTAACGGCGGAACACAGCGATGAGTTTTATATAGACGAGGAGGCCATGTTTGGGATGCCGAGTTTGATGGCTAATATGGCGGAAGGGATGCTTTTGCCGCCGCCGTCCGTACAATGGAATTATTCTTATGATGTCGACGACAATGACGACGTGTCGCTGTGGAATTATTAATTCGATTTACATATCCATATTTGGTTGTATATCTTTTTATATTTGATATCCATTTTTGGAACGGATCCTCATTTTTGTTGGTAGTGTGAGATATTAGTGTAAATGATTTAGTAAAGGTGTTGTCAAGTGGAAGTATTTTTGAGTACATAATTATATAATTTTGGTCTCTTTATAAGCAACAATTAAATATATAATAATACTAAGTAAATTGGTAAAAACAAAAAGGTTGGACTCACATGTAAAAGTTAAACAATTTCTGTGGCTAAGAAAAGTTCTAGGCACTTATATAAATATCAAAAGGTTTAAGGTTCTTTTGTAATTAACAAAAGATGCGAGACACTTTAAAATAGTAAAAGCTCTAGACACTTTACTTACATAAATACAAAAAGTTCCCACATGGACTTTTATGTAAATAAGAAACGATCCTAAGTAAATAGCAAAAGTTCTGTGGGTATCAGATGAATAACAAAAGTTTCTAGCAGTTCAATAAATAGCAGTCAAAAGAAATTGGGGATTTAATGCCTCCATAAAAAATATTGATGCTTTTTTTTTCAATTGTTTTAAAATTTTGAGGATTAACCTGTCATTACAGTATACAATATATAAGTATTAAGGGATTCATATATTTATGAATATAGCAAATGTTTCGATATTGTAAAGAGAAAACGATACCACTTTGGCAAATAGTAAAACTTACAGGATATTTTTAGCTGAGTAGCAGTAAATAGCAAATAACCCGGAGAACCACTTCACATATAAAAAGTTTTGGGTACTTCCTTGAATAGCAAAAGATCTGAGGCTCTTTAAATGAAAATTTTGGGTACTTGTGCAATACTTGTTAGCAAAAGAACTGAACTACTTGGGAAAGTAGTACAATTTTGATGATAGCTTAAGTTGCAAGGTACTATTTGGAATTCTCAGGTTGGAGACATAATGATCAGTTTTGATGAAAGCTAAAGTTGATATCAAATCCATAATCAAAGGTCCCAAACCTTTTATTTGGTATATTTTGACGAAACAATTATGCAAGAAAAGAAAAGCTTCCAACATTATGATGATATATTGGCGGTAAATAATCAAGACCTAACCTACTCCAGATACTATTATATGAATGGATGACAAATATTTAAATCTCATTATCAGATAGTGGACCCATCATCGCAATTTCTTCCCTTATACAGTATTATCCGTATTAGAAAGACGTTACTATGATGTCATGTGATGCCAAAAAAAAAAAAAGAGAAGACGTTACTACTACTACTTCCATGTTCGTCGACCAGTCCACGTGGCTTTTTGTGAGGTCCCGGAGAAAGGAAAGTGAAATTCTTTTTATTTTTTAATTTCTAAAATTACCTAATTCTCTACAGTGGTGAAGCTCGTTGGATTGATACCTATGGCGACTGCAACAACCACTCTCCTCTTCCACCACGGCACCACTGGAATCGTTGCTCGTAGACAGTGCCATGCGTCTGTCCTAAGGCCGTGCGGACTAAAGCCCTTTCTTTCCTTCCGCAGCTTACCTAGCTCCACTGCGCCGTTGAGGGTGAAATCTGATGGCTTGGCTCGGGCCTATGTCACTGGAGCGCCGCCTATTGTGGGTGAATCAGACCCTAAGATTGAAGGATCCAAATCGGAGGATGACAAGGACCAATCCAAGGATTTAATCACCTGGGGGCTTGTGTGGAGCTTGATGAACAACCACAAGTTTAGACTCGCTGTTTGCTTTTTGACTCTCATTGGCTGCAGTACCTGCACTCTTTCTATGCCTATTTTTTCTGGTAATTCACTCTCACCTTAAGCGATTGTAATTGTACTCTCTCGACTCTCTATGCCCATGTTTTTTTTGGTTTCAATTTAGGTTAAGTTTTGCTTCACCCAGATGGCTTAGCTTATTATCTGTGTTTAATTCTTTATCTTTTGGTGAAGCTGTTATAATGGTTAGTGTTATGGTTTGAGTAAAGGTAGATTCTTTGAAGTGCTGATTGGGGTGCGACCGGACCCTCTGTGGCGTCTGCTGAGCAAAATTGCTGTTTTGTACTCGTTGGAACCGATATTTACCATTGTTTTTGACCAACATGACTGCTATCTGGGAAAACGTTATGGCAACATTAAGAGCTCAGATTTTCAGAAGGGTTTTGATCCAGAAGGTATGGTTTCTTTTGGTATGATCAAAGTTTTCTTAAGCTACTGTTAGCTCTTGTGGTTTATCACCATTGAAATATATCTTTGATGGTGTTTTTTTTGTTTGCCGTTTTTAAATATTTGCAGGCTGAGTTTTTCGACAAATATAAGGTCTGTGTTTTTCTTACTTTGTTCAGGTTTGGGACATTTTGGGGCATATCTTCCTAGTCATTATGTTAAATTGAGTTCGTTTGTTGTAGGTAGGAGAGCTGACGGGGCTGCTCACGTCTGATCTTGGTGCTCTGAATAGCGTTGTGAATGATAACATCTCCCGAGATCGTGGATTTAGGGCATTTTCCGAGGCAAGCCATTTCTTTACTATGCAAATGTGAGATTTGTGTTTGTACTTCCATTTTGCATAATGAATACAGACAAATTTTAGCCTGGTGTTTTCTCTGATGTTATTTTTGGAGTTCTATCAATGATAGAGAGTATCTTGTTGCATCTGAAGAATGCCCAGGTCTTATGACTCATGCATTATTCTTTTTTTAGGTTTTTGGAACAATCTGCATTCTCTTTACTCTCTCTCCTCAACTTGCACCTGTGCTTGGTCTATTGATGCTTGCTGTTTCAGTTTTAGTTGGTAAATCCTCTATGTCCTTTTCATTTCTTCTAAACCTTTTCTTTTTGGTAATCACTTTGGTTATCTTTGCTGACCTTTACATCTGCTCACTCGGTCAAATCTCAAAAGCTGTATACAAGAGGTCGACTGCTCCTGTTTATATTGCACATGGATTAGCCCAAGCAACAATGTCTGATTGTGTATCAGAAACGTTCTCTGCAATCCGAACTGTAAGTTCTTACGTCACTGTATTTGTATGTTTTAGGGCAGATTAACCTAAGTATATAGACTTTAATTTGCTTTGAAGACGCAAGTAATTGTCTCTCTTTATAGGTAAGATCATTCAGTGGTGAAAAACGTCAGATGTCTCTCTTCGGTAGTCAGGTCATATTTCAGACTTCTTACTAGCTAAAAGTCGTATCTTCTAAACAATTGTTGTTTATTATAACTGTTACATGATCTATTATTCTAACCTTCTCTTTGATGTACAGATTCTTGCTTTCCAGCGTAGCGGCTTAAAGCTTGGTACTTTCAAATCAATAAATGAATCTATAACAAGAGTTGCTGTTTATATTTCACTGTTGGCTCTTTACTGTCTTGGGGGAAGCAAGGTGAAGACGGTAAGATATGCCTTCCTGTAAGACTTTTTGATTGCCATTTTGATCATTGAACTTGAAATAAAGCTTCTTGGCTAGTATCACATAAAGAGAAAACATGGTCTGACAAATATTTCTTACAGAAGTTCGTGTTACTTGTCATTCATATTTTCTGGAATAGATGATTGTGGATGTTTTAAGCTAGCATAAAGTTACTACCTTCTGAAATTTTTAAATCATCAAAACTAAAGAATTAAAAATCTCTTATTTATCTTTTATGTAGTTTCTTATGCCGGTACCTTTTTGCTCCTTTTCACTTTATTTTCTTGGTTCTTATTCTTAAAGTTTTCTCCTACGCAGGGTGAGCTCGCTGTTGGAACAGTTGTTTCATTCATTGGATACACATTTACTCTAACATTTGCTGTTAGTACCTCCTCCACAGCATTTACTGTTACCCATATGCTATACTTGTCATTTGGTTTACCATAATCAGTGTTTTTCCAGGTCCAAGGGCTTGTAAACACATTCGGAGATCTACGTGGGACTTTTGCTGCTATTGACAGGATCAATTCCATTTTAAACGCGGTGGACATAGATGAGCCTCTTGCCTACGGGTTAGAAAAAGATATACAGGCAAAGAAAGTCCAAGATGAAAATCTTCGATTGTTCTTGTCCTCTGGCCCTAATGTGAATATCCGTCATCTCGATAATTACTACATGTCAGATCTGAAATCAAATAACAATCTACGTACCCTAACATGGGCAGGAGATGTCTGTCTTGACGGTAAAACCAGACCAAGAAAAAACCTCCTCATATTACTTTAAGAGCCCCCAACCCCTCTAATTTTCTAAGGTTAACTGTAGATTTACCTTTCTCTTATCTGTTTTTTTTTTCCATGTTCCATTTTGTCTAATGTAGATGTGCATTTTGCTTATCCTCTACGACCTGACGTGAAAGTTCTTGATGGGCTTAGTTTGACGTTGAATTCTGGTACCGTAACTGCTCTTGTTGGCTCTAGTGGTGCGGGAAAAAGTACTATTGTACAGTTATTGGCACGCTTTTATGAGGTTAATCTACTCTCTTCTTCCAATTTGAAGTGCAATCTAAGTTTGAAGACACTTTTATATCATGCTGATAGGTTAAATTTTCGATTCTCGCAGCCAACACAAGGACGTATTACTGTCGGTGGAGAGGATGTGAGGATGTTTGACAAGACTGAATGGGCTAAGGTTGTCTCAATTGTGAATCAGGTGTGTATACGTAACATCTATATGGGTCAGGCACGGTCTGATTATATCTTATCCTCTTTTTCAAAGGTTATATTTCTGTGTGATTCAGGAGCCCGTTCTCTTTTCTCTCTCTGTGGCCGAGAATATTGCATATGGTCTCCCCAATGCTCATGTGTCGAAGGACGACATCATTAAGGCAGCCAAAGCTGCCAACGCTCATGAGTTCATAATCTCACTTCCTCAGGTTCAGATTCATGTGACTTATGTGCAACAACTCACCTGTTCTTCCAGGCAAATACACTTCAGTCCTTCTGAGCAATACCGGTGTTTGTTTATAGGGTTACGATACACTGGTTGGTGAACGAGGAGGTTTGCTTAGCGGAGGACAGAGACAGGTATAGAAACATTAAGAGCTATATGTTTTTGGCTCCTTATAGAATTTTGCTACCGCTCTAATGTGCTTGTTCATCAACGTTTCAGAGAGTTGCCATAGCCCGTTCTCTGCTGAAGAATGCCCCCATCTTGATTCTCGATGAGGTGAGAGACTCTTTGTTAAATAATGCCTCTGATTTTCTGAATGACTTTTTGCTTTGCTAGACCCCTTACCTAAGTAATAGCATATTCAAACAAGAAGACAAAAATTTCCGTTTATAGATAATATGAGTCTTGTCTGCTTATTCTTCTCTCTTGGTTGCTTGTTGCAGGCCACAAGTGCGCTTGATGCAGTGAGCGAGCGCTTGGTTCAGAGTGCGTTGAACCGTCTGATGAAAGACAGGACAACATTAGTCATTGCTCACAGATTGAGCACAGTCCAAAGCGCGCATCAGATCGCTGTATGCTCTGATGGTAAGATCATAGAGCTTGGAACACATTCGGAATTGGTGGCGCAAAAGGGATCATATGCTTCACTTGTTGGCAGTCAGAGGCTGGCCTTTGAGTAATGTATAGTTTACTCTGTGTTCCTTCACAAGTTGTACTTAAGTTTTGAGTAAAGACCATATAATCTAGTGAAGATTGTAGATTATTATTACATAAGTGTAGTTTGAGAATTGATGGTGGTTTCTGTGTTGTTTATCTGTAACTTTGATTAACAATCAAGTTTATAGAAATTTGATTTTGACAATAAGAGATACAAGGTAAATAAATACTATAACAATTAGAAATTTAACGACCATCGATGTGAAGCTGACGTGGAGGGATCTAATTTCTCTGTTCAAGAACATCCGAAGATAACAAAACACGAAGCCGCTTCGCATATTCTTTCAATCCTCTTCCATTGATCACTTTTGTCTTCCAATTTTGATTAATCAAAGGAAGAGAGATTGTATTTATATACTTTCAGAGAGGTAACTGTTGCTAGGGTTTCGTTCGATTTTGGCGCTTGTTTTTTTCACTTATGATCGGATTTGGTCTTTTGAACAGTAATGATCCGTTCCACGTTTACAGGATAACCCAATTCCGAGTTTTCTGAGTCAATTCTTGTAACTTTAGAGAGAATCCAATTCGATGGATTTAGATATGAACGGAGGAAACAAGAGAGTCTTTCATAGACTAGGCGGCGGCTCCAATCGGCCGACCACGGACACGAATCAGAAGGTTTGTTTCCACTGGCGAGCTGGCCGGTGCAATCGTTACCCTTGTCCTTATCTGCACAGAGAATTGCCGGGTCCGGGTCCGGGTCCCTTCGCAGCTTCTTCGTCGCTCTTCGAATAAAAGGGTCGCTGATGAGTCTGGTTTTGCGGGTCCGAGTCACCGGAGAGGGCCTGGATTCAGCGGGACTGCTAATAGCTGGGGGAGATTCGGTGGGAATAGAACAGTGACCAAAACGGAGAAACTTTGCAAATTTTGGGTTGATGGGAATTGCCCTTACGGTGATAAATGTAGATACTTGCATTGCTGGAGCATAGGGGATAGTTTCTCATTGTTGACGCAGCTAGACGGCCATCAGAAGGTATCTTTGGAGTTTTTATAAGTGATGCTGGATTCTTGTGCTTGTTGGCCATGTTGACGCTTTTTTTGCTTCTGATTTCTTGAGCAGGTTGTCACTGGGATTGCTCTGCCATCAGGATCCGATAAGCTCTACACTGCCAGTAAAGACGAAACTGTGCGGATCTGGGATTGTGCTTCTGGACAGGTTTTGATTTGTCTCTTATTGTTCATGTTTCCATTCTATAGTGGTTGTAGAATCATTTTATGGATTCTTGTCATTGCTTGTTTAGAACCGGACCAAAGGATGTACCATTTTCGCCTATCACTCTGCAGAACCCATGTATGGGTTATGTAGTTTAGTTGTTGAACTTAAAGACATTATTTTGATAAGCATGTTTGCATTAAGGATCGCTTTCTGATATTTTTCTAGATTGACTATATTTAAGCGTGCTTATCGTTCTAGTATTGTTTTTCCTATGATGTAGTGTACAGGTGTACTCAATCTTGGTGGGGAAGTTGGCTGCATGATTAGCGAAGGCCCCTGGCTATTGGTCGGCATGCCAAATCTTGTTAAGGTAAGTTTAGATTATGATTCACTAGCATGGTTCCTTGACTGTTGAAACTCTCCATCTATACTGAGAATCGCTTTTATTGTCCTATGTCAGTTTTATTGCTGTTACGGATATAGATTTTTGAATATACACACACGTATGTGCAGGCATGGAATATCCAAAATAATGCAGACCTGAGTCTCACTGGACCTGTTGGCCAAGTATATTCACTGGTTGTGGGTACTGATCTGCTCTTCGCTGGCACACAGGTAAATACTTTTACTGCCTGTTAACTTTTTCTTTTAAAGGCCTTGGATTAGAATTGTGCTTCAGCGTCATGTGTGTACGTCATCTTTTTTTTCTCCTGAAATATCATTACGAGTTACGAGTATCTTTGCTTCATCTCTGGGAAAACTCACCTATGTGATAGAAATCTACAGATCTATTGGATTTTGGCTATGTGAGAATTTTTTCTTACAAGGATATATCACTCTCTGTGCAGGATGGCTCTATTTTGGTTTGGAGATACAATAGTACCACTAGCTGTTTTGATCCAGCTGCGTCACTAAAAGGCCACACTCTTGCAGTTGTTTCTTTATATGTTGGAGCAAACAGACTCTATTCCGGTGCCATGGACAATTCTATAAAAGCAAGTAGTGCCTATCATACCTGAATTAAAACCCCCTTTTCTGTTTTTTATTTGAGCTAATAGGTCGGCCTTATCTGTGTATAATAATAGGTTTGGAGCCTAGATAATCTGCAGTGTATACAAACGCTTACAGAGCATACTTCAGTTGTCATGTCTCTCATTTGCTGGGATCAATTTCTTCTGTCATGTTCATTAGACAATACCGTCAAGGTTTGTTTTTAAACGGGCTAGAATTTTTTTGACCTGGCTCGATTTCTGAATCTGACATTATCCCCTGTTGAGGTTTTTTTTTTGCGCTGTAGATATGGGCTGCTACCGAAGGTGGAAACTTAGAAGTGACGTATACTCACAAAGAAGAATACGTACAGTTCCTTGCGTTTTTGGTGAAATGTTATCCTCTCTTTTGTTTCAATCTACATGTAACTAATGATTTCTCAATGGCTACTTGGATTTAGGGCGTGCTAGCCCTCTGTGGCGTCCATGATGCAGAAGCCAAACCAGTATTGCTATGTTCGTGCAATGACAATTTGTTGCACCTCTATGATTTGCCATCGTAAGTCCTTCCAGTGCTGTTTGTTTCATGAGTCTACAGTTTTGTTTTACTTTCAAGAGCTTAGTTCTTCCTTCTTTTGTAAGGTTTACGGAAAGGGGCAAAATTTTAGCAAAGCAAGAGATTCGGTCGATTCAGATAGGTCCAGGGGGCATATTTTTCACCGGGGACGGAAGTGGTCAAGTTAAAGTATGGAAGTGGTCGACAGAACCAACCGCCATTTTGTCTTGAGGCGCAAAACAGAGACATAGTTCCTCACCTTTTGACAAAATCTCTTCTTCTCCAAGTGTCGAGAATTCTTGTTTGTTTTGTCGTACGAGAGATCGTTAGTAGCATCAAGGCATCTGTCTCTCTGGCTCCATTAAGTCTGCAGTTTAGACAGACGGCCTCGAGAAGATGATGGACCAATGATTGTATCAACTATTATATTGGATTGATGTCCGAGCAGAGATATCTAATCAATTCCAGGCAGGCGTATGGATCTGACCACGTCGGTTGCAGTTCTTACTTCTTAGGCATAAGAACTTTTGTCCCTCTTTGCTCAACATTCTTGTCTTGTAATTTATGTTATAGATGTTTGTGGTCTTTTTTCAGAGTACTAAGAGAGATTTATCGTAAAGGGAATTCATACTGTATTCAGATTATAGTCAGAATCGAATGTGCAGGAGAATGTCGATAATGCTGTATTAACAGAGTTTCAGAAGCATCTTATTAACCTTGATAAAATCACTTCCACGAGCATCGGGCTTTTTCCACTTCCTCTTGAGAGATACCGAGCCTGTGGGTATTGAGCGGCTTCACATGGATCTTATGGCTAGCCAACAGCAGAAGACACAGATGCCAGGTGTTCTTGTAGCTGCTAGGTACAGTCGTACAGAGCCAAACGGGCATAGAAAGGTTGGCCTTTCATTTTTTTGTTAATATTTGTGTCTGTGTGGTTTAATCGGGATGCTCATGATCTCATGTAGTTCACAGGTGGAGCAAGAAATATTGTTGAAATAGAAAGATGACCAGTGATCAAAGATATGTTCATTCTCTCGTATGGTGAACTCAGAATGACATGTGGGGATATCTTACGTTATAAAGTTAATACTGCTTCCAAATTAATAACAGCCCGTCTAGCTCAGTTGGTAGAGCGCAAGGCTCTTAACCTTGTGGTCGTGGGTTCGAGCCCCACGGTGGGCGCATTTTTTGCCCGTCGGCTAGTTCCCTCTTCCACTGCACTCTATAAGGTCGTCAAAAATGAAAACTAGATATGACATTATCTAAGTATTTCTAATTTGGGTGTGTTACGTGTGCATATATTTATTTTTGCGTTCATAATGACGTGTGGGACTGCGTCACTCCAACGAAGGGCCGAGTCGAGTTAATGTGAACGCCATTATGAATTTATGGTTATGATTTATGACCCACCCCACTATATATAGGTAGTAAATATCTAAATGTATTTATATAAGCACTTGAACACTTGCCATTATCGAGTCGTAGTTGTTCTCATTTCGAAATCATTAGCCTCGTTGAAAACCACTCTCCTTTTTCTCTCTATCTTCTTCTTCTTTGGTTGAACACCTTGAATCCAATCTCTCCTCCAATTTCTCAGAATTCGAAGCATGTCAGACCAAGAGGCTCCTCTGATTAATGGAGTACTAGAACACAAGACTTGTGAGGTACTTCCGTTTGTGGATGATGACTACGGAGGAGTGATCGTGGAGATGAAAACTCCTATGGATCCCAAGTGTTTTGTTGCAGCGCTTAGGTATTCGTTCGAGCAGTGGCGGTTACAGGTTTGTGCTCTGGTGCAATCACATGCATCTTCCTCTTCTAGAGTGAGTGTTTGATTATGAAAACTAATGCTTTTTTTTTCCTCAGGGTAAAAAGGGAGTCTGGTTAAACTTGCCTCTCTCACACGTAAACCTCGTGGAACCCGCAGTTAAGGTGATGCATGCCTAAGTACTCTTGCATATTAACGTCACTTATTAATTACCGGCTTTCGTTAATTAGATGTCATTTGTCTAAGACGAATCCTCAGTGCCAATTAGTTTTGAGATGAAACAACACTAACCGTCCGTGACAAATCTATAAAACGTTTGATATGGAAAGAGCGTGTTGTGTTGTCTAGTTGATATATAAGTTATCGCTGCAAACCACCGAGATATTATTACAGTGAAGGATGAACCAACCTGGTCCGATAAATAATGTGTGCAGGAAGGTTTCCGGTACCACCACGCCGAGCCAACTTACCTGATGCTAGTTTACTGGATTCCAGAAGCCGAGAGTACTATTCCTTTGAATGCTTCCCATCGTGTTCGTGTTGGTGCTGTTGTCTTGAACGATAACAAAGAGGTACTTACGACACGATTGTTTATCTTTGTATTTCCAAGTCATAATATTCTAATCAGCATAGCACGGATAAATGCAAACGCAAACGTACGGTTTTATTATAGTGAACGATCAGTGTTTTGCTGTCAATATGAGTTAAAAGGTTACCTCCATTCAAGTATTGCATCTTAAAGTTAAAACTAGCTAGAGGCAGATTCTTGTGGTGCAGGAAAAATATGGTACATTACGCGGGTCAGGTATCTGGAAGATCCCAACAGGAGTTGTTGACGAGGTGTGTATTATCTGTAGCGACAAGTTTTCAATTCCTTTGTATATGTTTGTTGAAGAGGAGTTCACCTTTGATCTTTTTGCGTCTAGGGTGAGGAGATTTTTGCGGCAGCCATTAGAGAAGTAAAAGAAGAAACAGGCGTAAGAAGATCCATATATCTTAATGTAAATGTGTTGAATCAATATATAACCTAATGTTTTCATACATCTATCAGATCGACACGGAGTTTTTGGAGATTCTAGCTTTTCTGGTACTGATCATTACATCCTCTGCTTCATTGTTTCTTGATACTTGCACGTTCTAATCCTTTTAGCCTTCTGCTTGCAGTCAAACCCACGAGTCATTTTTTGCCAAGTCCGATTTATTCTTCGTTTGTCTCTGCGACCTACCTCCTTCGATATTCAAAAGCAGGACTTAGAGATCGAAGCAGCTCAAGTAAAGTAACCTCTACTTTTTATTCTGAATGAAGCATTTTTCTCGCAATCTTTCCGATTTTTTGTGCTTGAATGTGCAGTGGATGCGGTTCGAGGACTCTGCCTCTCAACCTATCACACACAAAAAACGAGCTCTTCGAAGATATTCACCGCATTTGCTCACTGAAAATGGAAAAGAGCTACGCTGGTTTTTCCAAAAAACATTACATCTCTTCTTTGACGACAAGTTAGGTTATCTCTACTTGAATAAACAAGATATCAAGCACAATCACATTTCTTAATAATTTTCCTAGAACATTTTTTTTTTTTTTTTGCTAAGAATGTAAATATTTTATTAATAATTTTTCCTAGAACATAAAAGTTCAAACATCGCCATTAAGATGCATTTGGAGATCCTTTGCTGAGCCAAAAACATTAATCGATTTGAAGGAAAAGAAATGCATGAGGTTCAGATTTAATCTCTTAAAGGAGATGCTGAATTATTCCTCAGCAAGCAAAAAAACATAGGAAGAGGATAAAACAAGGGAAGACGGCCCTGTTCGTTTACCTGTCGCTGGCGACTGTCGCTAATTGATGTCGCTGGTCGCTGTCGCCAGCGACAACATCTGTTGTTCGTTTTGCAGTCGCTGACGACTGTCGCTAGCGATTGTCGCTATGTTGTTTGTTTACATGTCGCTGCGACCAATTGCTATATTTCTATATATAATTTTCACATAAACATTTTTTAAAAAATTTTAAAAATATGTACATATGAGAATTTGTATTTTCAAATAAAAATGTAAATTATTTGTATACTAAACATATTATATTTTTTAATTTTTGAAAAAATAATTTATATTAATATATACTACTATTTATTAATATAATTATATATTTATTTTAAATTATTTATTCAATTAGATTTAATTTTATTACTTTTAATGTAATTTAATTTTAGTTTAATTTAGTTTAATATTATTTTTTTTTTAGTTTAAATTATCAATTTTTTTTTTTTTTATATTTTTTTTTTTTTTTTTGTAGTCGCTGTATTGTTCGTTTGACAGTCGCTGGATCCAGCGACCAATCGCAGCGACTGATCACTGGAAGTCGCTGAAAAATCTAGCGACTGAAAATCATGATCGCTGGTCGCTGGCGACTGTCGCTGCGATTGGTCGCTGAACCCAGCGACTGTCAAACGAACAGTCGCTAGTCGCTGTCGCTGATCGCTGTCGCCAGCGACTGCCAAACGAACAGGGCCGATATTGTTTGTATTTGATGATTTGAAAAGCTCAATACAGTTAACATACAATCACTACTACATTAGTTAATTTCTGGGTTAAGTTGCAACTTAATTAGTAAACCAGACATATTACCACATAGAATCCACGAAGCAATAAATAAATAAATACCAAATTTTTTTTGCTATAATAATATATGATTTCATTCAAATAAATTAAATCATTGTCTTCGTGACTCCTTCATCCATTTATTTAACGTTCCATCGGCAAGTCTTCGAATGTTGACGTAAACAGAGAAATATCTGACATCTATTTTTTTAAGTAATTCATTTTATTATTCCATTATTATCAATTTTTCTAAAAATTTCAAATTTGATGTTGATGATGATTTGCTTGGTCTTCCAGCTTTGAGCTAATTTTTTTTAGTGGGGAGTAATTGAAGTACTGTATTGTCAAATAAAACGGATAATGGTTTTTTTTTTCCTTTTTGCTTAAACCTGGGACGGCCATCAAGTAGATTTTAACCACATAATTTAATTCATCGTCGCTGTTGCAGAAAATATTGCGACAGTACAGTTGTTTGTGGTCCTCATAAATCATAATTGACGAACATTTATATCCGTTTATCGTAATATCGGTAATATTGAACTTGTGGTATTTGAGGTTAATGGTCCCCTTGACAAACCTTGATGCTCATATGTAGGCTAAGCTGAAATCTTTTTTACTAGTGTTATTTTACCGTTAACTTTGTTTAAGAAAATGATCATCAATCTTACTGCTCCATGCTCTATAGTGTTTGGATCATGTGTTAAAGGTGATTTAAATTTGAGGGTGCTTGATCTGGTTCATCGTTTAACCTAAATCGGAGGTGAAATCCAACTGTTATAGCCTATAGGCGGTTATGAGCTAAAGAGAAGACACTGAATCAGAGAAAATGTTAAACTTCTAAGGGAAACCGGAAACATGCTACACGAAGGAGAAGATTTACCATTTCAAGTAGGATTTGGTCGTTAAAAGTATATAAATACTCTGTTTCCTATGCGGCCATTTAATTTTTTAATCTAAACAACATCTTTTTCTTCTGATTTCATGGACTCTCCAATTGTACGAGGCTTGTCAATGTAATCACAACTTTGATTAGTGAATTGCAAGAACCTTCCGACACATCTCAATTTGAGTATTCTAAACTCGTAAAACCAAGTGGTTTATTAGTTCTTGCAGTCGTGCCTCGTGCGTATAAAGTAAGTTGAACATGATATCGCTGATCGATCGGTGTGTTCAAGGGTAAAAGATTCTCAACATATAGTATAAGTTTTCTCAAAAAAAACATATAGTATAAGTTTTTAAGCTTTAGTGCATTGATCTTTCAGATAACAAATTTAGATCCTTTGGGCTATTTCACGAACAACATTTTCACCAAATCTCGTGTTAGAAAAGGGTGAATTGTCAAATACAAAAAAAAAAGAACACAAATTGCCATTGGCAATGACACAAATCATTTCAATCTTTGATCAAATACACTTCTCTTAATAAGAACTTTTCACTTGTTCATTTTCTTGAATAAACTTTCAAAATTGTTATATAGCTAAATTACTATCCTGTTTATTTACAAGAAATAGTTTAAATTTCTATTATAATTAATTCGATCCAATACATTTCTAATGCAGTTACAGTATTTTGAAGATATTTTTTCTCAATAACATTAATATTGTTTAAAAACTTAGAACCACACTATATATCAAAAAAATTTTAAAATTAATTACACTATTTCCATCATATCAAATGTGGTGGTCTGTTTTTCTTTTAATTTCCTTCTTATTTACATGTTATTTGATCTGTCAACGTCATATGTCGGCCGACCCATTTTTAGCAAAATAGACAGTAAAAAATCTTATCTTTTTTGTTTGCTTCCTTTCTTACCAATTGAATACAAAGAAATTGCCCACACATCCGTGGTCTAGGGCGGTTGAGAATTGGGGAGAAAGGTGGAAGGAACTAACCAGGTTCAATTCCCCTAGAAACAAAAATCATGGTTGTGTGGAAGTTTTGTCAATTGGGCCAAGGCCCATTGGTTTACATGGTAGTCAGAAATGCAGGCGGCCTGACTACCCCTGGCATTAGTCGGAAGGCATTCCAAACCCGGAACAGGCAGTGTGGTGGTCCTTCGGGAAGAAGAAGTCCACTCTGTAGCACTTCGGTGCGTTCCTACCGGGACCGACCGGATCAGCCGATAGGGTTTATCAAAAAAAAAAAAAAAAAAAAAAAAAAATACAAAGAAATTTCCAGAAGTCACAAGCACAACACCTTAGGAACTATACGGCGCTAGTTCCACGAGAGAGGCCGAACGTTCCCACATGTACTTGTGTTTGTGTCTTCATACGCATTTTTCTAATATGCCTAAGATATAACCGAAATTTTTTCCACAATGCCGACCTCCTAGAGAATGTCTTCTTTTTTTATTTTTCTAGAGATTGTCTTATATTATATTTCTGATGATATATGATACATGTATTCCATTTATTTCTTCTTAAGATAATTGAAAAAAAAATACCTGAAAATCTGAAATTTATAAAACATTTGACTTCTGACTTCTTTTTTTTTTTGTTTTTTTCAAAATTTAGATTCTAGATTTTAGAAACTAATAAGCGAAAGTGCAAAACTTTAAAATCATGATTCATAGTATTTTGTAGATATGCAGTCTAGTGACTCTAGTCTTTGTTTCTTTTATCTGTTTTCTTTTTTTTTTTTTAACAAAAAGTACAACAAACAAGAGTGATTGTCACAAATTTGTCTTTTATATTTCCAGAAAGATACAACAGATCAAACAGTCAAAACCAATTATTCCAAATACGAGAATACATTATTTTTGGAAGCTAGATTGTCGAGATGTTAACAATCGAGTGTTATCAAAATCGATCACCTACTAGCCTTGGTTAAATGTCACGATATAAAGGATCCCAAAGCCTATTAAAGACTTGTTGGTAAACTTTTTTTTATCTAGGAGTGATATTTTAAAGACTTGTTGGTAAACATTTCTGTCTAAGAGTGATGATTTTCAGGGCTTCTCTTCACTTAATTTGTTGGTGCAATTCCAATTATAAAATGATCTAAGGGAGATAAATCCAAAAGTCTTACCAAACTTAACACATATA
>CM022177.2:16096485-16120293 GCA_011420285.2 Erysimum cheiranthoides
GGAGGAGAGGAGAGAGAGGAGAGCGGAGCGGAGAGAGAGAGGAGGGAGGGAGAGAGGGAGAGAGAGAGGAGAGAAGAGGAGATGGAGAGAGAGGGCGAGGAGAGAGAGAGAGAGAGAGAGGGAGAGGAGAGGAGAGAGAGAGAGACGAGGAGAGAGAGGAGAGAGGAGGAGAGAGGAGGAGAGAGAGGAGGGAGCGAGAGAGGGAGAGAGGAGTGAGAAGAGAGGAGAGCGGAGAGAGAGATCGAGAGAGAGAGGAGAGGGAGCGATGGAGAGAGAGGTGGGAGAGGGAGAGAGAGGAGGAGAGAGAGAGAGGGAGAGAGAGGGAGAGGGAAGAGAGCGAGAGAGGAGAGAGCGAGAGAGAGAGAGGAGGAGAGAGAGAGAGAGAGAGAGAGAGGAGAGAGGAGAGGAGAGAGAGAGGGCGGAGGAGGAGAGAGGGGGAGAGAGAGGAGGAGAGGGAGAGAGAGAGAGAGAGATTTTGTGACGGCAACACAAACAAATGTGATTTTGTTCTTTCTCAAGCGTGAGGCTTGTGTTTATATATAGAGAGTTAGACTTTGTGATGGCAACACAAAAATGTGTCTTGTTCTTTCTCAGGCTTGGAGCTCGTTTACATATATATATATAAAATATTATACATACGTGGTGTTGTACTCATAAGCAATCACTATCACCACTCGGCAATTAAACTAATTTTCCGATTTTTGGTCAATTAAATAAGAACAAGTCATTAAAATAAAGAAGCAATATCAAATATGTAAAAACAATTTATATAAACGGTTAGAGTTTGAGAAGAAAGCTGAGGAAAGTGGTGTGAAGTGAGATATGTGTGTAGAACAAAACAAATGGCTTCCGTAAAGAAATTGCTCAATCCCACGCACTCATTTTTTTTTTTTTTATTTCCTCTCCGTGATTACTAATCTCTCCGTTTCCTAATAATATATGTTTTGGAAAAAAATTTGTTTCACAAATAGATGCATTTTGTTTCTTTTACCTGACCAAAATTTGTGTAACGTTTAATATTTTTTTCTTATTACTTAGATTAAAAGAAAAGGAAATAATTATTTTTTCTTATAGAATAACAATATTTTATATTATATAAACATTTTTATTATATGTGTAAAACCTTAAACATATAACTTTACCAAAAGAAGGGAGTAATAATATAATCATATTTTCCCTGTAAGAAAATTAATTTCTTATTTGATAACTAATAAATGTGACACATGCATATATTTCTTTTGTTATATGTGTTAAGTTTGGTAAGACTTTTGGATTTATCTCCCTTAGATCATTTTATAATTGGAATTGCACCAACAAATTAAGTGAAGAGAAGCCCTGAAAATCATCACTCTTAGACAGAAATGTTTACCAACAAGTCTTTAAAATATCACTCCTAGATAAAAAAAAGTTTACCAACAAGTCTTTAATAGGCTTTGGGATCCTTTATATCGTGACATTTAACCAAGGCTAGTAGGTGATCGATTTTGATAACACTCGATTGTTAAACATCTCGACAATCTAGCTTCCAAAAATAATGTATTCTCGTATTTGGAATAATTGGTTTTTGACTGTTTGTATGTTGTATCTTTCTGGAATATAAAAGACAAATTTGTGACAATCACTCTTGTTTGTTGTACTTTTTGTTAAAAAAAAAAAAGAAAACAGATAAAAGAAACAAAGACTAGAGTCACTAGACTGCATATCTACAAAATACTATGAATCATGATTTTAAAGTTTTGCACTTTCGCTTATTAGTTTCTAAAATCTAGAATCTAAATTTTGGAAACAACAAAAAAAAAAAAGAAGTCAGAAGTCAAATGTTTTTATAAATTTCAGATTTTCAGGTATTTTTTTTTTCAATTATCTTAAGAAGAAATAAATGGAATACATGTATCATATCATCAGAATATAATATAAGACAATCTCTAGAAAAAAAAAAAAGAAGACATTCTCTAGGAGGTCGGCATTGTGGAAAAAATTTCGGTTATATCTTAGCATATTAGAAAAATGCGTATGAAGACACAAACACAAGTACATGTGGGACACGTTCGGCCTCTCTCGTGGAACTAGCGCCGTATAGTTCCTAAGGTGTTGTGCTTGTGACTTCTGGAAATTTCTTTGTTTTTTTTTTTTTTTTTTTTTTTTTTTTGGATAAACCCTATCGGCTGATCCGGTCGGTCCCGGTAGGAACGCACCGAAGTGCTACAGAGTGGACTTCTTCCCGAAGGACCACCACACTGCCTGTTCCGGGTTTGGAATGCCTTCCGACTAATGCCAGGGGGTAGTCAGGCCGCCTGCATTTCTGACTACCATGTAAACCAATTGGGCCTTGGCCCAATTGACAAACTTCCCACACAACCATGATTTTTGTTTCTAGGGGGAATTGAACCTGGGTTAGTTCCTTCCAACCTTTCCCCAATTCTCAACCGCCACTAGACCACGGATGTGTGGGCTTTCTTTGTATTCAATTGGTAAGAAGGAAGCAACAAAAAGATAAGATTTTTACTGTCTTTTTGCTAAAATGGGTCGGCCGACATATGACGTTGACAGATACAAATAACATGTAAAATAAGAAGGAAATAAAAAAAAAAACAGACCACTCACATTTGATATGATGGAAATAGTGTAATAGAATTTTAAAATTTTTTTGATATTAGTGTGGTTCTAAGTTTTTAACAATATTAATGTTATTGAGAAAAAAATATCTTCAAAATACTGTAACTGCATTTAGAAATGTATTGGATCGAATTAATTATAATAGAAATTTAAACTATTTCTTGTAAATAAAACAGGATAGTAATTTAGCTAGATAACAATTTTTGAAAGTTATTCAAGAAAATGAACAAGTGAAAAGTTCTTATTAAGAGAAGTGTATTTGATCAAAGATTGAAATGATTTGTGTCATTGCCAATGGCAATTTGTGTTCTTTTTTTTTTGTTATTTGACAAATTCACCCCTTTTCTAACACGAGATTTGGTGAAAATGTTGTTCGTGAAATAGCCCCAAAGGATCTAAATTGTTATCTGAAAGATCAATGCACTAAAGCTTTAAAAACTTATACTATATGTTTTTTTTGAGACGAAAAACTTATACTATATGTTGAGAATCTTTTACCCTTGAACACACCGATCGATCAGCGATATCATGTTCAACTTACTTATACGCACGAGGCACGACTGCAAGAACTAATAAAACACACTTGGTTTTACGAGTTTAGAATACTCAAATTGAGATGTGGTCGGAAGGTTCTTGCAATTCACTAATCAAAGTTGTGATTACAATTGACAAGCCTCGTACAAATTGGAGAGTCCATGAAATCAGAAGAAAAGATGTTGTTTTAGATTAAAAAATTAAATGGACGCATAGGAAACAGAGTATTTATAATACTTTTAACGACCAAATCCTACTTGAAATGGTAATCTTCTCCTTCGTGTAGCATGTTTCCGGTTTCCCTTAGAAGTTTAACATTTTCTCTGATTCAGTGTCTTCTCTTTAGCTCATAACCGCCTATAGGCTATAACAGTTGGATTTCACCTCCGATTTAGGTTAAACGATGAACCAGATCAAGCACCCTCAAATTTAAATCACCTTTAACACATGATCCAAACACTATAGAGCATGGAGCAGTAGATTGATGATCATTTTCTTAAACAAAGTTAACGGTAAAATAACACTAGTAAAAAAGATTTCAGCTTAGCCTACATATGAGCATCAAGGTTTGTCAAGGGGACCATTAACCTCAATACCACAAGTTCAATATTAACGATATTACGATAAACGGATATAAATGTTCGTCAATTAATGATTTATGAGGACCACAAACAACTGTACTGTCGCAATATTTTCTGCAACAGCGACGATGAATTAAAATTATGTGGTTAAAATCTACTTGATGGCCGTCCCAGGTTTAAGCAAAAGGAAAAAAAAAAACCATTATCCGTTTTATTTGACAATACAGTACTTCAATTACTCCCCACTAAAAAAAATTAGCTCAAAGCTGGAAGACCAAGCAAATCATCATCAACATCAAATTTGAAATTTTTAGAAAAAATTGATAATAATGGAATAATAAAAATGAATTACTTAAAAAAATAGATGTCAGATATTTCTCTGTTTACGTCAACATTCGAAGACTTGCCGATGGAACGTTAAATAAATGGATGAAGGAGTCACGAAGACAATGATTTAATTTATTTGAATGAAATCATATATTAATTATTATGCAAAAAAAATTTGGTATTTATTTATTTATTGCTTCGTGGATTCTATGTGGTAATATGTCTGGTTTACTAATTAAGTTGCAACTTAACCCAGAAATTAACTAATGTAGTAGTGATTGTATGTTAACTGTATTGAGCTTTTCAAATCATCAAATACAAACAATATCGGCCCTGTTCGTTTGGCAGTCGCTGGCGACAGCGATCAGCGACAGCGACTAGCGACTGTTCGTTTGACAGTCGCTGGGTTCAGCGACCAATCGCAAGCGACAGTCGCCAGCGACCAGCGATCATGATTTTCAGTCGCTAGATTTTTCAGCGACTTCCAGTGATCAGTCGCTGCGATTGGTCGCTGGATCCAGCGACTGTCAAACGAACAATAACAGCGACTACAAAATAAAAAAATAAAAATATATAATAAATAAAATAAAATTGATTTTGATTAATTTAAACTAAAACTAAATTAAATAATATTAAACTAAATTAAACTAAAATTAAATTACATTAAAAGTAATTAATAAAATTAAATCTAATTGAATAAAATATAATTTAATTTAAAATAAATATATAATTATATTAATAATAGTAGTATATATATTAATATAAATTATTTTTTCAAAAATTAAAAAATATATAATATGTTAGTATACAAATAATTTTACATTTTATTTGAAAATACAAATTCTCATATGTACATATTTTTAAAATTTTTTAAAAAATGTTTATGTGAAAATTATATATAGAAATATAGCAATTGGTCGCAGCGACATGTAAACAAACAACATAGCGACAATCGCTAGCGACAGTCGTCAGCGACTGCAAAACGAACAACAGATGTTGTCGCTGGCGACAGCGACCAGCGACATCAATTAGCGACAGTCGCCAGCGACAGGTAAACGAACAGGGCCGTCTTCCCTTGTTTTATCCTCTTCCTATGTTTTTTTGCTTGCTGAGGAATAATTCAGCATCTCCTTTAAGAGATTAAATCTGAACCTCATGCATTTCTTTTCCTTCAAATCGATTAATGTTTTTGGCTCAGCAAAGGATCTCCAAATGCATCTTAATGGCGATGTTTGAACTTTTATGTTCTAGGAAAAATTATTAATAAAATATTTACATTCTTAGCAAAAAAAAAAAAAAAATGTTCTAGGAAAATTATTAAGAAATGTGATTGTGCTTGATATCTTGTTTATTCAAGTAGAGATAACCTAACTTGTCGTCAAAGAAAGATGTAATGTGTTTTTTGGAAAAACCAGCGTAGCTCTTTTCCATTTTCAGTGAGCAAATGCGGTGAATATCTTCGAAGAGCTCGTTTTTGTGTGTGATAGGTTGAGAGGCAGAGTCCTCGAACCGCATCCACTGCACATTCAAGCACAAAAAATCGGAAAGATTGCGAGAAAAATGCTTCATTCAGAATAAAAAGTAGAGGTTACTTTACTTGAGCTGCTTCGATCTCTAAGTCCTGCTTTTGAATATCGAAGGAGGTAGGTCGCAAGAGACAAACGAAGAATAAATCGGACTTGGCAAAAAATGACTCGTGGGTTTGACTGCAAGCAGAAGGCTAAAAGGATTAGAACGTGCAAGTATCAAGAAACAATGAAGCAGAGGATGTAATGATCAGTACCAGAAAGCTAGAATCTCCAAAAACTCCGTGTCGATCTGATAGATGTATGAAAACATTAGGTTATATATATTGATTCAACACATTTACATTAAGATATATGGATCTTCTTACGCCTGTTTCTTCTTTTACTTCTCTAATGGCTGCCGCAAAAATCTCCTCACCTAGACGCAAAAAGATCAAAGGTGAACTCCTCTTCAACAAACATATACAAAGGAATTGAAAACTTGTCGCTACAGATAATACACACCTCGTCAACAACTCCTGTTGGGATCTTCCAGATACCTGACCCGCGTAATGTACCATATTTTTCCTGCACCACAAGAATCTGCCTCTAGCTAGTTTTAACTTTAAGATGCAATACTTGAATGGAGGTAACCTTTTAACTCATATTGACAGCAAAACACTGATCGTTCACTATAATAAAACCGTACGTTTGCGTTTGCATTTATCCGTGCTATGCTGATTAGAATATTATGACTTGGAAATACAAAGATAAACAATCGTGTCGTAAGTACCTCTTTGTTATCGTTCAAGACAACAGCACCAACACGAACACGATGGGAAGCATTCAAAGGAATAGTACTCTCGGCTTCTGGAATCCAGTAAACTAGCATCAGGTAAGTTGGCTCGGCGTGGTGGTACCGGAAACCTTCCTGCACACATTATTTATCGGACCAGGTTGGTTCATCCTTCACTGTAATAATATCTCGGTGGTTTGCAGCGATAACTTGGTATATATATCAACTAGACAACACAACACGCTCTTTCCATATCAAACGTTTTATAGATTTGTCACGGACGGTTAGTGTTGTTTCATCTCAAAACTAATTGGCACTGAGGATTCGTCTTAGACAAATGACATCTAATTAACGAAAGCCGGTAATTAATAAGTGACGTTAATATGCAAGAGTACTTAGGCATGCATCACCTTAACTGCGGGTTCCACGAGGTTTACGTGTGAGAGAGGCAAGTTTAACCAGACTCCCTTTTTACCCTGAGGAAAAAAAAAGCATTAGTTTTCATAATCAAACACTCACTCTAGAAGAGGAAGATGCATGTGATTGCACCAGAGCACAAACCTGTAACCGCCACTGCTCGAACGAATACCTAAGCGCTGCAACAAAACACTTGGGATCCATAGGAGTTTTCATCTCCACGATCACTCCTCCGTAGTCATCATCCACAAACGGAAGTACCTCACAAGTCTTGTGTTCTAGTACTCCATTAATCAGAGGAGCCTCTTGGTCTGACATGCTTCGAATTCTGAGAAATTGGAGGAGAGATTGGATTCAAGGTGTTCAACCAAAGGAAGAAGATAGAGAGAAAAAGGAGAGTGGTTTTCAACGAGGCTAATGATTTCGAAATGAGAACAACTACGACTCGATAATGGCAAGTGTTCAAGTGCTTATATAAATACATTTAGATATTTACTACCTATATATAGTGGGGTGGGTCATAAATCATAACCATAAATTCATAATGGCGTTCACATTAACTCGACTCGGCCCTTCGTTGGAGTGACGCAGTCCCACACGTCATTATGAACGCAAAAATAAATATATGCACACGTAACACACCCAAATTAGAAATACTTAGATAATGTCATATCTAGTTTTCATTTTTGACGACCTTATAGAGTGCAGTGGAAGAGGGAACTAGCCGACGGGCAAAAAATGCGCCCACCGTGGGGCTCGAACCCACGACCACAAGGTTAAGAGCCTTGCGCTCTACCAACTGAGCTAGACGGGCTGTTATTAATTTGGAAGCAGTATTAACTTTATAACGTAAGATATCCCCACATGTCATTCTGAGTTCACCATACGAGAGAATGAACATATCTTTGATCACTGGTCATCTTTCTATTTCAACAATATTTCTTGCTCCACCTGTGAACTACATGAGATCATGAGCATCCCGATTAAACCACACAGACACAAATATTAACAAACAAATGAAAGGCCAACCTTTCTATGCCCGTTTGGCTCTGTACGACTGTACCTAGCAGCTACAAGAACACCTGGCATCTGTGTCTTCTGCTGTTGGCTAGCCATAAGATCCATGTGAAGCCGCTCAATACCCACAGGCTCGGTATCTCTCAAGAGGAAGTGGAAAAAGCCCGATGCTCGTGGAAGTGATTTTATCAAGGTTAATAAGATGCTTCTGAAACTCTGTTAATACAGCATTATCGACATTCTCCTGCACATTCGATTCTGACTATAATCTGAATACAGTATGAATTCCCTTTACGATAAATCTCTCTTAGTACTCTGAAAAAAGACCACAAACATCTATAACATAAATTACAAGACAAGAATGTTGAGCAAAGAGGGACAAAAGTTCTTATGCCTAAGAAGTAAGAACTGCAACCGACGTGGTCAGATCCATACGCCTGCCTGGAATTGATTAGATATCTCTGCTCGGACATCAATCCAATATAATAGTTGATACAATCATTGGTCCATCATCTTCTCGAGGCCGTCTGTCTAAACTGCAGACTTAATGGAGCCAGAGAGACAGATGCCTTGATGCTACTAACGATCTCTCGTACGACAAAACAAACAAGAATTCTCGACACTTGGAGAAGAAGAGATTTTGTCAAAAGGTGAGGAACTATGTCTCTGTTTTGCGCCTCAAGACAAAATGGCGGTTGGTTCTGTCGACCACTTCCATACTTTAACTTGACCACTTCCGTCCCCGGTGAAAAATATGCCCCCTGGACCTATCTGAATCGACCGAATCTCTTGCTTTGCTAAAATTTTGCCCCTTTCCGTAAACCTTACAAAAGAAGGAAGAACTAAGCTCTTGAAAGTAAAACAAAACTGTAGACTCATGAAACAAACAGCACTGGAAGGACTTACGATGGCAAATCATAGAGGTGCAACAAATTGTCATTGCACGAACATAGCAATACTGGTTTGGCTTCTGCATCATGGACGCCACAGAGGGCTAGCACGCCCTAAATCCAAGTAGCCATTGAGAAATCATTAGTTACATGTAGATTGAAACAAAAGAGAGGATAACATTTCACCAAAAACGCAAGGAACTGTACGTATTCTTCTTTGTGAGTATACGTCACTTCTAAGTTTCCACCTTCGGTAGCAGCCCATATCTACAGCGCAAAAAAAAAACCTCAACAGGGGATAATGTCAGATTCAGAAATCGAGCCAGGTCAAAAAAATTCTAGCCCGTTTAAAAACAAACCTTGACGGTATTGTCTAATGAACATGACAGAAGAAATTGATCCCAGCAAATGAGAGACATGACAACTGAAGTATGCTCTGTAAGCGTTTGTATACACTGCAGATTATCTAGGCTCCAAACCTATTATTATACACAGATAAGGCCGACCTATTAGCTCAAATAAAAAACAGAAAAGGGGGTTTTAATTCAGGTATGATAGGCACTACTTGCTTTTATAGAATTGTCCATGGCACCGGAATAGAGTCTGTTTGCTCCAACATATAAAGAAACAACTGCAAGAGTGTGGCCTTTTAGTGACGCAGCTGGATCAAAACAGCTAGTGGTACTATTGTATCTCCAAACCAAAATAGAGCCATCCTGCACAGAGAGTGATATATCCTTGTAAGAAAAAATTCTCACATAGCCAAAATCCAATAGATCTGTAGATTTCTATCACATAGGTGAGTTTTCCCAGAGATGAAGCAAAGATACTCGTAACTCGTAATGATATTTCAGGAGAAAAAAAAAGATGACGTACACACATGACGCTGAAGCACAATTCTAATCCAAGGCCTTTAAAAGAAAAAGTTAACAGGCAGTAAAAGTATTTACCTGTGTGCCAGCGAAGAGCAGATCAGTACCCACAACCAGTGAATATACTTGGCCAACAGGTCCAGTGAGACTCAGGTCTGCATTATTTTGGATATTCCATGCCTGCACATACGTGTGTGTATATTCAAAAATCTATATCCGTAACAGCAATAAAACTGACATAGGACAATAAAAGCGATTCTCAGTATAGATGGAGAGTTTCAACAGTCAAGGAACCATGCTAGTGAATCATAATCTAAACTTACCTTAACAAGATTTGGCATGCCGACCAATAGCCAGGGGCCTTCGCTAATCATGCAGCCAACTTCCCCACCAAGATTGAGTACACCTGTACACTACATCATAGGAAAAACAATACTAGAACGATAAGCACGCTTAAATATAGTCAATCTAGAAAAATATCAGAAAGCGATCCTTAATGCAAACATGCTTATCAAAATAATGTCTTTAAGTTCAACAACTAAACTACATAACCCATACATGGGTTCTGCAGAGTGATAGGCGAAAATGGTACATCCTTTGGTCCGGTTCTAAACAAGCAATGACAAGAATCCATAAAATGATTCTACAACCACTATAGAATGGAAACATGAACAATAAGAGACAAATCAAAACCTGTCCAGAAGCACAATCCCAGATCCGCACAGTTTCGTCTTTACTGGCAGTGTAGAGCTTATCGGATCCTGATGGCAGAGCAATCCCAGTGACAACCTGCTCAAGAAATCAGAAGCAAAAAAAGCGTCAACATGGCCAACAAGCACAAGAATCCAGCATCACTTATAAAAACTCCAAAGATACCTTCTGATGGCCGTCTAGCTGCGTCAACAATGAGAAACTATCCCCTATGCTCCAGCAATGCAAGTATCTACATTTATCACCGTAAGGGCAATTCCCATCAACCCAAAATTTGCAAAGTTTCTCCGTTTTGGTCACTGTTCTATTCCCACCGAATCTCCCCCAGCTATTAGCAGTCCCGCTGAATCCAGGCCCTCTCCGGTGACTCGGACCCGCAAAACCAGACTCATCAGCGACCCTTTTATTCGAAGACGACGAAGAAGCTGCGAAGGGACCCGGACCCGGACCCGGCAATTCTCTGTGCAGATAAGGACAAGGGTAACGATTGCACCGGCCAGCTCGCCAGTGGAAACAAACCTTCTGATTCGTGTCCGTGGTCGGCCGATTGGAGCCGCCGCCTAGTCTATGAAAGACTCTCTTGTTTCCTCCGTTCATATCTAAATCCATCGAATTGGATTCTCTCTAAAGTTACAAGAATTGACTCAGAAAACTCGGAATTGGGTTATCCTGTAAACGTGGAACGGATCATTACTGTTCAAAAGACCAAATCCGATCATAAGTGAAAAAAACAAGCGCCAAAATCGAACGAAACCCTAGCAACAGTTACCTCTCTGAAAGTATATAAATACAATCTCTCTTCCTTTGATTAATCAAAATTGGAAGACAAAAGTGATCAATGGAAGAGGATTGAAAGAATATGCGAAGCGGCTTCGTGTTTTGTTATCTTCGGATGTTCTTGAACAGAGAAATTAGATCCCTCCACGTCAGCTTCACATCGATGGTCGTTAAATTTCTAATTGTTATAGTATTTATTTACCTTGTATCTCTTATTGTCAAAATCAAATTTCTATAAACTTGATTGTTAATCAAAGTTACAGATAAACAACACAGAAACCACCATCAATTCTCAAACTACACTTATGTAATAATAATCTACAATCTTCACTAGATTATATGGTCTTTACTCAAAACTTAAGTACAACTTGTGAAGGAACACAGAGTAAACTATACATTACTCAAAGGCCAGCCTCTGACTGCCAACAAGTGAAGCATATGATCCCTTTTGCGCCACCAATTCCGAATGTGTTCCAAGCTCTATGATCTTACCATCAGAGCATACAGCGATCTGATGCGCGCTTTGGACTGTGCTCAATCTGTGAGCAATGACTAATGTTGTCCTGTCTTTCATCAGACGGTTCAACGCACTCTGAACCAAGCGCTCGCTCACTGCATCAAGCGCACTTGTGGCCTGCAACAAGCAACCAAGAGAGAAGAATAAGCAGACAAGACTCATATTATCTATAAACGGAAATTTTTGTCTTCTTGTTTGAATATGCTATTACTTAGGTAAGGGGTCTAGCAAAGCAAAAAGTCATTCAGAAAATCAGAGGCGAGATTATTTAACAAAGAGTCTCTCACCTCATCGAGAATCAAGATGGGGGCATTCTTCAGCAGAGAACGGGCTATGGCAACTCTCTGAAACGTTGATGAACAAGCACATTAGAGCGGTAGCAAAATTCTATAAGGAGCCAAAAACATATAGCTCTTAATGTTTCTATACCTGTCTCTGTCCTCCGCTAAGCAAACCTCCTCGTTCACCAACCAGTGTATCGTAACCCTATAAACAAACACCGGTATTGCTCAGAAGGACTGAAGTGTATTTGCCTGGAAGAACAGGTGAGTTGTTGCACATAAGTCACATGAATCTGAACCTGAGGAAGTGAGATTATGAACTCATGAGCGTTGGCAGCTTTGGCTGCCTTAATGATGTCGTCCTTCGACACATGAGCATTGGGGAGACCATATGCAATATTCTCGGCCACAGAGAGAGAAAAGAGAACGGGCTCCTGAATCACACAGAAATATAACCTTTGAAAAAGAGGATAAGATATAATCAGACCGTGCCTGACCCATATAGATGTTACGTATACACACCTGATTCACAATTGAGACAACCTTAGCCCATTCAGTCTTGTCAAACATCCTCACATCCTCTCCACCGACAGTAATACGTCCTTGTGTTGGCTGCGAGAATCGAAAATTTAACCTATCAGCATGATATAAAAGTGTCTTCAAACTTAGATTGCACTTCAAATTGGAAGAAGAGAGTAGATTAACCTCATAAAAGCGTGCCAATAACTGTACAATAGTACTTTTTCCCGCACCACTAGAGCCAACAAGAGCAGTTACGGTACCAGAATTCAACGTCAAACTAAGCCCATCAAGAACTTTCACGTCAGGTCGTAGAGGATAAGCAAAATGCACATCTACATTAGACAAAATGGAACATGGAAAAAAAAAACAGATAAGAGAAAGGTAAATCTACAGTTAACCTTAGAAAATTAGAGGGGTTGGGGGCTCTTAAAGTAATATGAGGAGGTTTTTTCTTGGTCTGGTTTTACCGTCAAGACAGACATCTCCTGCCCATGTTAGGGTACGTAGATTGTTATTTGATTTCAGATCTGACATGTAGTAATTATCGAGGGTGACGGATATTCACATTAGGGCCAGAGGACAAGAACAATCGAAGATTTTCATCTTGGACTTTCTTTGCCTGTATATCTTTTTCTAACCCGTAGGCAAGAGGCTCATCTATGTCCACCGCGTTTAAAATGGAATTGATCCTGTCAATAGCAGCAAAAGTCCCACGTAGATCTCCGAATGTGTTTACAAGCCCTTGGACCTGGAAAAAACACTGATTATGGTAAACCAAATGACAAGTATAGCATATGGGTAACAGTAAATGCTGTGGAGGAGGTACTAACAGCAAATGTTAGAGTAAATGTGTATCCAATGAATGAAACAACTGTTCCAACAGCGAGCTCACCCTGCGTAGGAGAAAACTTTAAGAATAAGAACCAAGAAAATAAAGTGAAAAGGAGCAAAAAGGTACCGGCATAAGAAACTACATAAAAGATAAATAAGAGATTTTTAATTCTTTAGTTTTGATGATTTAAAAATTTCAGAAGGTAGTAACTTTATGCTAGCTTAAAACATCCACAATCATCTATTCCAGAAAATATGAATGACAAGTAACACGAACTTCTGTAAGAAATATTTGTCAGACCATGTTTTCTCTTTATGTGATACTAGCCAAGAAGCTTTATTTCAAGTTCAATGATCAAAATGGCAATCAAAAAGTCTTACAGGAAGGCATATCTTACCGTCTTCACCTTGCTTCCCCCAAGACAGTAAAGAGCCAACAGTGAAATATAAACAGCAACTCTTGTTATAGATTCATTTATTGATTTGAAAGTACCAAGCTTTAAGCCGCTACGCTGGAAAGCAAGAATCTGTACATCAAAGAGAAGGTTAGAATAATAGATCATGTAACAGTTATAATAAACAACAATTGTTTAGAAGATACGACTTTTAGCTAGTAAGAAGTCTGAAATATGACCTGACTACCGAAGAGAGACATCTGACGTTTTTCACCACTGAATGATCTTACCTATAAAGAGAGACAAATTACTTGCGTCTTCAAAGCAAATTAAAGTCTATATACTTAGGTTAATCTGCCCTAAAACATACAAATACAGTGACGTAAGAACTTACAGTTCGGATTGCAGAGAACGTTTCTGATACACAATCAGACATTGTTGCTTGGGCTAATCCATGTGCAATATAAACAGGAGCAGTCGACCTCTTGTATACAGCTTTTGAGATTTGACCGAGTGAGCAGATGTAAAGGTCAGCAAAGATAACCAAAGTGATTACCAAAAAGAAAAGGTTTAGAAGAAATGAAAAGGACATAGAGGATTTACCAACTAAAACTGAAACAGCAAGCATCAATAGACCAAGCACAGGTGCAAGTTGAGGAGAGAGAGTAAAGAGAATGCAGATTGTTCCAAAAACCTAAAAAAAGAATAATGCATGAGTCATAAGACCTGGGCATTCTTCAGATGCAACAAGATACTCTCTATCATTGATAGAACTCCAAAAATAACATCAGAGAAAACACCAGGCTAAAATTTGTCTGTATTCATTATGCAAAATGGAAGTACAAACACAAATCTCACATTTGCATAGTAAAGAAATGGCTTGCCTCGGAAAATGCCCTAAATCCACGATCTCGGGAGATGTTATCATTCACAACGCTATTCAGAGCACCAAGATCAGACGTGAGCAGCCCCGTCAGCTCTCCTACCTACAACAAACGAACTCAATTTAACATAATGACTAGGAAGATATGCCCCAAAATGTCCCAAACCTGAACAAAGTAAGAAAAACACAGACCTTATATTTGTCGAAAAACTCAGCCTGCAAATATTTAAAAACGGCAAACAAAAAAAACACCATCAAAGATATATTCAATGGTGATAAACCACAAGAGCTAACAGTAGCTTAAGAAAACTTTGATCATACCAAAAGAAACCATACCTTCTGGATCAAAACCCTTCTGAAAATCTGAGCTCTTAATGTTGCCATAACGTTTTCCCAGATAGCAGTCATGTTGGTCACAAAAACAATGGTAAATATCGGTTCCAACGAGTACAAAACAGCAATTTTGCTCAGCAGACGCCACAGAGGGTCCGGTCGCACCCCAATCAGCACTTCAAAGAATCTACCTTTACTCAAACCATAACACTAACCATTATAACAGCTTCACCAAAAGATAAAGAATTAAACACAGATAATAAGCTAAGCCATCTGGGTGAAGCAAAACTTAACCTAAATTGAAACCAAAAAAAACATGGGCATAGAGAGTCGAGAGAGTACAATTACAATCGCTTAAGGTGAGAGTGAATTACCAGAAAAAATAGGCATAGAAAGAGTGCAGGTACTGCAGCCAATGAGAGTCAAAAAGCAAACAGCGAGTCTAAACTTGTGGTTGTTCATCAAGCTCCACACAAGCCCCCAGGTGATTAAATCCTTGGATTGGTCCTTGTCATCCTCCGATTTGGATCCTTCAATCTTAGGGTCTGATTCACCCACAATAGGCGGCGCTCCAGTGACATAGGCCCGAGCCAAGCCATCAGATTTCACCCTCAACGGCGCAGTGGAGCTAGGTAAGCTGCGGAAGGAAAGAAAGGGCTTTAGTCCGCACGGCCTTAGGACAGACGCATGGCACTGTCTACGAGCAACGATTCCAGTGGTGCCGTGGTGGAAGAGGAGAGTGGTTGTTGCAGTCGCCATAGGTATCAATCCAACGAGCTTCACCACTGTAGAGAATTAGGTAATTTTAGAAATTAAAAAATAAAAAGAATTTCACTTTCCTTTCTCCGGGACCTCACAAAAAGCCACGTGGACTGGTCGACGAACATGGAAGTAGTAGTAGTAACGTCTTCTCTTTTTTTTTTTTTTGGCATCACATGACATCATAGTAACGTCTTTCTAATACGGATAATACTGTATAGGAAGAAATTGCGATGATGGGTCCACTATCTGATAATGAGATTTAAATATTTGTCATCCATTCATATAATAGTATCTGGAGTAGGTTAGGTCTTGATTATTTACCGCCAATATATAATCATAATGTTGGAAGCTTTTCTTTTCTTGCATAATTGTTTCGTCAAAATATACCAAATAAAAGGTTGGGACCTTTGATTATGGATTTGATATCAACTTTAGCTTTCATCAAAACTGATCATTATGTCTCCAACCTGAGAATTCCAAATAGTACCTTGCAACTTAAGCTATCATCAAAATTGTACTACTTTCCCAAGTAGTTCAGTTCTTTTGCTAACAAGTATTGCACAAGTACCCAAAATTTTCATTTAAAGAGCCTCAGATCTTTTGCTATTCAAGGAAGTACCCAAAACTTTTTATATGTGAAGTGGTTCTCCGGGTTATTTGCTATTTACTGCTACTCAGCTAAAAATATCCTGTAAGTTTTACTATTTGCCAAAGTGGTATCGTTTTCTCTTTACAATATCGAAACATTTGCTATATTCATAAATATATGAATCCCTTAATACTTATATATATTGTATACTGTAATGACAGGTTAATCCTCAAAATTTTAAAACAATTGAAAAAAAAAGCATCAATATTTTTTATGGAGGCATTAAATCCCCAATTTTCTTTTGACTGCTATTTATTGAACTGCTAGAAACTTTTGTATTCATCTGATACCCACAGAACTTTTGCTATTACTTAGGATCGTTTCTTATTTACATAAAAGTCCATGTGGGAACTTTTGTATTATGTAAGTAAAGTGTCTAGAGCTTTTACTATTTTAAAGTGTCTCGCATCTTTTGTTAATTACAAAAGAACCTTAAACCTTTTGATATTTATATAAGTGCCTAGAACTTTTCTTAGCCACAGAAATTGTTTAACTTTTACATGTGAGTCCAACCTTTTTGTTTTTACCAATTTACTTAGTATTATTATATATTTAATTGTTGCTTATAAAGAGACCAAAATTATATAATTATGTACTCAAAAATACTTCCACTTGACAACACCTTTACTAAATCATTTACACTAATATCTCACACTACCAACAAAAATGAGGATCCGTTCCAAAAATGGATATCAAATATAAAAAGATATACAACCAAATATGGATATGTAAATCGAATTAATAATTCCACAGCGACACGTCGTCATTGTCGTCGACATCATAAGAATAATTCCATTGTACGGACGGCGGCGGCAAAAAGCATCCCTTCCGCCATATTAGCCATCAAACTCGGCATCCCAAACATGGCCTCCTCGTCTATATAAAACTCATCGCTGTGTTCCGCCGTTACAATAGCTTCCACCATCGTCTCCTCCATGTCAAGGCCATGATCCGTCGCCGTCGTATCACACATCTCATCTTGAAAAGCCAATCGCAGCTTCGGCCGCCGCCTTCTGGATTTCCTTGGCGCATGTTGACTCGGGAATTCGTAGCCGCCAAGCCGAGTCAGCGAAATTGAGGCAGGCTGATCGGCCACGGAGGGCTATGGCGGCGACGTCGTGAGCACGAGCAGCCATCTCGGCGGTTGGGAAAGTTCCGAGCCAAATCCTCGTTTTTTTGTTTGGCTCTCTCAACTCAGACACCCACTTACCGGAGTTTCTCTGACGAACTCCTCTGTAAATTGGGTGACGAGTCTCCCGAAACTTCTTCCTTTCCCGCCGGTTTCTTCGGACAGCTCGTCGCTAGCGTCGGACAATAATCTCCGCCGGATGAACCCGGAGACTCGTAATCGGAGCCAAACATTTCGGAAAAGGCAGAAAATGAGTTCATTTCTGTTTTCAAAAATGGATAAGGTTATTAGGCAGTGACTAAAAAAGATCTATGCGTTTGTTGATTTGATAAAATATTTATTTGTTTCCAGGTGGATTTATAGTTTGTGGATTAGTTGAGTGAGAGCTTGCTGTTTATATGGAGGAGGAAGATACTGTATTGGATATTTCTCTTGGTCGAACACGGAGTTTAGGGCCTTAGGCTGTCTCTGGGAACGCCACGTGGACAAGACACAGCTAAGCGGCGAGCGTTCCCACGGTTTTGTAATTGTTTAGGCTGCCAATCACTCGGAGTCTGACACATGTCCTGACCCCATCTTGGAAAGCTTCTCACCTTCACTCGTTATGCCTCTATGAGTTTTTTAACTTCTTATGGTATGAATGTGTGGCTGTTGTTTATGCTGTACGACAACCATTATTATTATTTTTCTTTTGGCATCTTTAGGACAAACATTATTAAATATTACTTTCCATGAATAAACAAATTGTTACTATTAATAGTCGCCCTTCTATATAAAATAATAGACATAAAGAAGATATTTTAAATGCTCTCTATGTCTATCTCCCTTGGCATATCGTTGCACTGCAAATACTTCTAGAGTTAGTTACAGTGAGAGTAGATATTTGTGTCATAATATTTAGCGAAAACTTTTATTAAAATAAAAATTACAAAACTTTACATATTAAATATTTAATTAGAGATTTAGAACATAGTACAAAACTTTGATTAAAAAATTACAGCAATCGAGTTGGTAGTACGCATGTAACACCATGTACCAAAAAGAGGTAGTGATCAACTAAATGATCGGCTAAAATTGAGGCATATAAGTATGTAAGTCGTAATACAAATTTGGCAAGAAATCTTATAATTTCGATTTTGGATTAAGGACCGATTCGAACATTAATAACCTTATCCATCAATACATGGTCCGTGATGCATTAACAAGTGGCAGGGCTATATTGGATTTGGGAGACAAGAAGATAGGACAATTGTTTTCGGTATTCCCAAAAGAAAAATATGGTAAGCAAGAAACAAAAAGACCATTTTGCATGGAATTGATCGCAATTATCCGCATCCTCTCCCATAATAGACTAGTTTTATCTCCCTTCTCTAGTGGTGGTGACGATCGAGTTCTCCTCTAACGGCCACCGCACTTTTTTTTTTTTTTTTTTTTGGTAACACGGCCACCGCACTTCTTCCTCTTTTACTCTCCCTTCGCCAAGAGCTTCTCACTCGTAGGAACTCTTTCTTCATTCAACCACCATCTCTATCTTTTGATCTTATCCTCTTCATCTACCTTTCTTCCACCCTTCTTTACCGGAAAACCCCTTCTTAAACCAACACAAGTTGATTTTGTTCCGCAAATTAGAATGGTAAACCTAAAAAAAAAAAAAAAAAAGAATTGTAAACCTTTTTTTATCCCAAACTTATATATTTGCTCAATTTCACTGTTCTATATAATTTCTTAATTTTTCTATAATATACAATTATAATCATATTTGTATTCTCCATCACTAATCATATTTGTTCTCCATCACTTCGTTACACTATCTAATAATGATCTGGATTATACCAAAGAAAAACACGGTTTCTGAAGCAGACAATTTCATTAAATTCTTAAGTTTAAATTAATCAGCAACATACTATTCGTTTGTGGTTGATCTCTTATCCCTAGTCACATACTTTTTAAACTCAATACAGAGATGGTTAGAGAAATTGATTTACCTCCACCGGTTGTAATATGTATATATTATACCTCTACCGCGAATAATCATATATGCACACAAATGTAGTAGCGTCTTACACATTTCTTTTTGGAACTGAAAATGCTTAGTTACTTCTAATATGTGTACGTTTAACAAAATTAAATTAGCGTAGGGACATTGAGTTTAATAAACCTAACTAAAATATGTAAAGCCCAGGATAAGACCGATACAGTAGCAAATTATACATCACTCTCAGATCTCAATAATAGCTACAAAATATCTCAAATTCCAACAACCCCAATTTTTTTTTACTGAAAAAAAAAAGAAAAAAAAACTCTTTAAAAAAAAAAACCCAATAAAATATCTTCACAAATCACAAAAAAAAAAGAGAAAAAACTCTTATTAAAAAAAAAACCCAATAAAATATCTTCACAAATCACAATAAACGTTTCTGTCGTTACTCTCACTATCAAGTCCCTCACGTTATTGACATATTCGGAGATATAAGACGACAAAGAATGGTGGGTGAAAAGAGAGGTCAGGTACAGAAAACGACAAATAAGATATAAGTATAAAAATAGAAAATAAAATTTGAAAACGACATGACATGAGGGGGACCACAATGCTTTCTTGTGGGACCCATCTTTCTGTTTTTGGATTACGGATTACGGACTATTAATGGAGGTTTGCTGAATCAGTTGTTCCGGTTTCATACTCTAGTTTAGGAAATATTGGACCAGATTTGAGACGACTCTATTGTTTAGTTAGAGATATGTCAGAAACTTTGTCAACTATAAATTGTTATATATAATTTTATCATAGTAATTAAATAAATAAAATATGAGATAAATTTGATAAACAAATAAAAAATGAAAGAATTTTTTTAAAAATATTGAATAAAAGCGAATCATGATCAACTCAACCATCCACAAGTCTCGTGCTTCTACTTTATCGTAGACGGATCAAACAACTGACTCCTGATTTCATGAAGATTAGGGTAACGGTAGGGCTTTCTATAAATAGAGAGTCATAGACATTAGTAAAAGACACAGGATCGAGAGCGAATACAAGAGAATTGACAAAAATCACAAGACTACAAAGATCAATCCCTTAACGCGACTAAAGTTATAGATTGATTTATGGTGTTTTGATTCTTGTATTTAGACTGATACTTTGATCAATAAAAAAACTATATTCGACTATTTTCAAACCGATTATTTTTACTCAAACACAAATGTTTGCGTCATTTATTTTACTTTTTTTGTTTTGTTTCTGTCATTATTTTAATGGCATTCCTTATCCTCTAAATTCCAATTGTTGATCCAGAATTCCAGACGGATCTTTAACACAGGAAGATGAACTTTTTGTTGTTGCCTAGAAGGAGACCAAGATTAAATTAATACTGCACTCAAAAAGTTACTTGCATTTAAGAAAAATCCACCCTTAGTGAACCATTTACACTCGGTTTCTCTTGCTACCAAAAAAAGAATGAAGGATCCGTTCTAAAAAAGGATCTGCAAAAATATACTAAAAAACCATAGCCAAAAAATGGAAATGAAAATCGGAGGTTTAATAACTCCATAACGACACGTCATCATCACCGTCGACATCATAATTATGATTCCATTGTACGGACGGCGGCGGCAAAAGCATCCCTTCGGCCATATTAGCCAAGAAACTCGGCATTCCAAACATTGCCTCTTCGTCCAAATAAAACGAATCGCTCTGTTCCGCGGTGACAATAGCCTCCACCAACGTCTCCCCTATGTCCAGGCCATGATCCGTCGTCGTATCACACATCTCAATCTGAAAAGCCAGCGCGGCTTCAGCCGCCGCCTTCTGAATTTCCTTGGCGCATGTTGACGCCGGGATTCGTAGCCGCCAAGCGGAGTCTGCGAAATTGAGACAGGCTGATCGGCCACGGAGGGCTATAGCGGCGACGTCGAGAGCACGAGCTGCCATCTCGGCGGTTGGGAAAGTCCCGAGCCAAATTCTTGATTTCTTGTTTGGCTCTCTCACTTCACACACCCACTTACCGGAGTTTCTCCGACGAACTCCTCTGTAAATTGGGTGACGAGTCTCACGAAACTTCTTCCTTCCCGCTGGCTTCTTGGGACAGCTCGTCGCCAGCATCGGACAATAATCACCGCCTGGTGAACCCAGAGACTCGTAATCGGAGCCAAACATCTCAGAGAAAGCAGAGAATGAGTTCATTGAGCAATACTCTGTTTCAAAAAAACTGGATATGGTAAAAGATCTCTGTTTCTTCTGATAAGTAAAAGATCTCTGTTTTGTTAAAATATTTATTTCTCTCTCCTTTCTTTTTCTCTTTTCAGGTGGATTCTTTTTTAAGTTGGTTGTTAAATAAAAGTTGGAGTGAGAGCTTGGTCTTTTTATATTGGCCGGAGACATTAGATATTTTAGGGGTAAAAAGAAAAGGCGAACACGGAGATTGTGTTTCTGGGAACGCCACGTGGACAAGACACAGCTAAGCAATCCCACGGTTCTGTAAAAATGACTTGTTTAGGCTGTTACTCACTCACTGTCTGACATGTGTCCTTCTACCCTATTTGAGAAGACTTTTTGACTCTTCACTCGTTATTATACCTTTCTGAGTTTTATAACCTCTAATCGTGTGAATGTGTGGCTGTTATGTATATGTACTAAGTGTAGGTCACCACCATTATTCATTATTATATTCCTGAATGTGGAAATATTCGTTAATTGTCACCCGTCCAATATACAGACATAAAGATCTGTTAAACGATATTTTAGATGCTCCTTTTTTTTTTTTTGGTATTTTTTCCCATGACATTTTGTGCATTGCAAATCCTTCTAGAATACGAGTAGCGAGAGTAGATATTTTGTGTACTAACAGCATCTTTAAAGGTATATCCTTTGGGATAGATCTTAAGAGGATTTTATTATTAAAATAAATTAAAAGTTTATGTTTAGAAAACAGATAGTCACTAGGTTCCTCCCAGCAAGCCACGTGCCTGTAAGATCCTGAACAAAAACATCTTCAAGAAGAATCGACTTTCCCTTGAAAAGCACTATTTGTATTATTTTTTGTTTTTATATTGCTAAGATTTTAGCAAAGAATACTCCAATCCAGATGGTCTAATAGTTAGCTAAAATGAATTAAATATACACAAATTAAAACATAATGAATTCTTAGTTTAAAATTTAAATTGATCAAATCTGGTAATAAACTTATAAACATATTACTTGCTACGCGAAACTTTAATACATTGTTTATGGCAGTGTTTTGAGACCCGGACCGGACCGTCCGATCGGCTCGGTTCAACCGCGACCCAAACGTTCTCCCGGTTTGGGTTTAGTGCTAAAATTCGGCAATCATAAAACCGAAAAAACCCTGAAAAACTTGCCAACCACCCGTGACCCGATGACCCGATGAACCGGTTCAACCGACGAATATTGGTTCAATAAAATTCTTTTGATTTTAAGAATAAAATATAGAGTTTTAAAGAATTTCAGTTGTTTTAATCTTTTAATGAAAACACAAATGCTGAAAACTCAAATGGTATTTAACTATTTTTTAAATCTATAAAATATAAATACATTAAAATGAAAAAATCGGTTGATCCGCGGTCGAACCCGGTTGACCCGATGACCCGGTGACCCAGAAAGTAATCTGGTTCACTGTTCGGATCGGGTATCAAAACATTGGTTTATGGACATCCACATAAATATGGATTATTGTTTTTGGTCCATTTGAATATTCAAAGAGATGGTCTATCCATGGAATGCACCTCCTTCAGAGATTTGTTTGGGCTCTTTCATAAATTTGGGATTTATACTGAGTTATCAAAAAAAAAAAAAAACATGTAAACATCTCATGCCAAAAAAGTGATAACAAAACATATAAGCATGTAAGTTATGAAGTAGTTTTGGCGGAAAATTAAAACTTTTGAATTTAATTTGCGATTTAAAATGATTTTTTAAGATTAAATAAGAAATATGAAAAGTTAAGAAATATGGCTTATGGAGAATTGGACTTGTAATCGGTAAACTAGAAGGAAGCCGAGATATAATAAATTTGGGAATCCTATATTTTTTTTTTGGTGAATTGGGAATCCTATATTGATAACTAAAATTCTCAAATCATTCTATATGTAACTCAAGTAACGCGTCTCCAACAACTAATTTGAGTGATCCTCTAAAATTTTTGGGAAAAGAATTGTATTCTAGTATTATTATTATATAATATATATTTCACGATAATTTGGAATATTCTAGAGTTACTTTCAGAATATCTTATGGAAGCTATGAAAATTATACTTAGAATTTCAATATATTGTTTCTGATCCATTAGAACATGAATCCAATTATAAAACCAAATAAATAGCAGTTTGGATCGGATCGCAAGACGAGTTGAAGCATAAAATTTAATTGCATAAATAGTCAATTTTCTTATTATAGCTCCATCGTGCATTGACAAATGGTGGGGTGTGTTGGATTTAGAGACAAAATCGA
>CM022177.2:16120393-16160535 GCA_011420285.2 Erysimum cheiranthoides
TCGATTTTGTCTCTAAATCCAACACACCCCACCATTTGTCAATGCACGATGGAGCTATAATAAGAAAATTGACTATTTATGCAATTAAATTTTATGCTTCAACTCGTCTTGCGATCCGATCCAAACTGCTATTTATTTGGTTTTATAATTGGATTCATGTTCTAATGGATCAGAAACAATATATTGAAATTCTAAGTATAATTTTCATAGCTTCCATAAGATATTCTGAAAGTAACTCTAGAATATTCCAAATTATCGTGAAATATATATTATATAATAATAATACTAGAATACAATTCTTTTCCCAAAAATTTTAGAGGATCACTCAAATTAGTTGTTGGAGACGCGTTACTTGAGTTACATATAGAATGATTTGAGAATTTTAGTTATCAATATAGGATTCCCAATTCACCAAAAAAAAAATATAGGATTCCCAAATTTATTATATCTCGGCTTCCTTCTAGTTTACCGATTACAAGTCCAATTCTCCATAAGCCATATTTCTTAACTTTTCATATTTCTTATTTAATCTTAAAAAATCATTTTAAATCGCAAATTAAATTCAAAAGTTTTAATTTTCCGCCAAAACTACTTCATAACTTACATGCTTATATGTTTTGTTATCACTTTTTTGGCATGAGATGTTTACATGTTTTTTTTTTTTTTTGATAACTCAGTATAAATCCCAAATTTATGAAAGAGCCCAAACAAATCTCTGAAGGAGGTGCATTCCATGGATAGACCATCTCTTTGAATATTCAAATGGACCAAAAACAATAATCCATATTTATGTGGATGTCCATAAACCAATGTTTTGATACCCGATCCGAACAGTGAACCAGATTACTTTCTGGGTCACCGGGTCATCGGGTCAACCGGGTTCGACCGCGGATCAACCGATTTTTTCATTTTAATGTATTTATATTTTATAGATTTAAAAAATAGTTAAATACCATTTGAGTTTTCAGCATTTGTGTTTTCATTAAAAGATTAAAACAACTGAAATTCTTTAAAACTCTATATTTTATTCTTAAAATCAAAAGAATTTTATTGAACCAATATTCGTCGGTTGAACCGGTTCATCGGGTCATCGGGTCACGGGTGGTTGGCAAGTTTTTCAGGGTTTTTTCGGTTTTATGATTGCCGAATTTTAGCACTAAACCCAAACCGGGAGAACGTTTGGGTCGCGGTTGAACCGAGCCGATCGGACGGTCCGGTCCGGGTCTCAAAACACTGCCATAAACAATGTATTAAAGTTTCGCGTAGCAAGTAATATGTTTATAAGTTTATTACCAGATTTGATCAATTTAAATTTTAAACTAAGAATTCATTATGTTTTAATTTGTGTATATTTAATTCATTTTAGCTAACTATTAGACCATCTGGATTGGAGTATTCTTTGCTAAAATCTTAGCAATATAAAAACAAAAAATAATACAAATAGTGCTTTTCAAGGGAAAGTCGATTCTTCTTGAAGATGTTTTTGTTCAGGATCTTACAGGCACGTGGCTTGCTGGGAGGAACCTAGTGACTATCTGTTTTCTAAACATAAACTTTTAATTTATTTTAATAATAAAATCCTCTTAAGATCTATCCCAAAGGATATACCTTTAAAGATGCTGTTAGTACACAAAATATCTACTCTCGCTACTCGTATTCTAGAAGGATTTGCAATGCACAAAATGTCATGGGAAAAAATACCAAAAAAAAAAAAAGGAGCATCTAAAATATCGTTTAACAGATCTTTATGTCTGTATATTGGACGGGTGACAATTAACGAATATTTCCACATTCAGGAATATAATAATGAATAATGGTGGTGACCTACACTTAGTACATATACATAACAGCCACACATTCACACGATTAGAGGTTATAAAACTCAGAAAGGTATAATAACGAGTGAAGAGTCAAAAAGTCTTCTCAAATAGGGTAGAAGGACACATGTCAGACAGTGAGTGAGTAACAGCCTAAACAAGTCATTTTTACAGAACCGTGGGATTGCTTAGCTGTGTCTTGTCCACGTGGCGTTCCCAGAAACACAATCTCCGTGTTCGCCTTTTCTTTTTACCCCTAAAATATCTAATGTCTCCGGCCAATATAAAAAGACCAAGCTCTCACTCCAACTTTTATTTAACAACCAACTTAAAAAAGAATCCACCTGAAAAGAGAAAAAGAAAGGAGAGAGAAATAAATATTTTAACAAAACAGAGATCTTTTACTTATCAGAAGAAACAGAGATCTTTTACCATATCCAGTTTTTTTGAAACAGAGTATTGCTCAATGAACTCATTCTCTGCTTTCTCTGAGATGTTTGGCTCCGATTACGAGTCTCTGGGTTCACCAGGCGGTGATTATTGTCCGATGCTGGCGACGAGCTGTCCCAAGAAGCCAGCGGGAAGGAAGAAGTTTCGTGAGACTCGTCACCCAATTTACAGAGGAGTTCGTCGGAGAAACTCCGGTAAGTGGGTGTGTGAAGTGAGAGAGCCAAACAAGAAATCAAGAATTTGGCTCGGGACTTTCCCAACCGCCGAGATGGCAGCTCGTGCTCTCGACGTCGCCGCTATAGCCCTCCGTGGCCGATCAGCCTGTCTCAATTTCGCAGACTCCGCTTGGCGGCTACGAATCCCGGCGTCAACATGCGCCAAGGAAATTCAGAAGGCGGCGGCTGAAGCCGCGCTGGCTTTTCAGATTGAGATGTGTGATACGACGACGGATCATGGCCTGGACATAGGGAGACGTTGGTGGAGGCTATTGTCACCGCGGAACAGAGCGATTCGTTTTATTTGGACGAAGAGGCAATGTTTGGAATGCCGAGTTTCTTGGCTAATATGGCCGAAGGGATGCTTTTGCCGCCGCCGTCCGTACAATGGAATCATAATTATGATGTCGACGGTGATGATGACGTGTCGTTATGGAGTTATTAAACCTCCGATTTTCATTTCCATTTTTTGGCTATGGTTTTTAGTATATTTTTGCAGATCCTTTTTAGAACGGATCCTTCATTCTTTTTTTGGTAGCAAGAGAAACCGAGTGTAAATGGTTCACTAAGGGTGGATTTTTCTTAAATGCAAGTAACTTTTGAGTGCAGTATTAATTAATCTTGGTCTCCTTCTAGGCAACAACAAAAAGTTCATCTTCCTGTGTTAAAGATCCGTCTGGAATTCTGGATCAACAATTGGAATTTAGAGGATAAGGAATGCCATTAAAATAATGACAGAAACAAAACAAAAAAATAGTAAATAAATGACGCAAACATTTGTGTTTGAGTAAAAATAATCGGTTTGAAAATAGTCGAATATAGTTTTTTTATTGATCAAAGTATCAGTCTAAATACAAGAATCAAAACACCATAAATCAATCTATACTTTAGTCGCGTTAAGGGATTGATCTTGTAGTCTTGTGATTTTTGTCAATTCTCTTGTATTCGCTCTCGATCCTGTGTCTTTTACTAATGTCTATGACTCTCTATTTATAGAAAGCCCTACCGTTACCCTAATCTTCATGAAATCAGGAGTCAGTTGTTTGATCCGTCTACGATAAAGTAGAAGCACGAGACTGTGGATGGTTGAGTTGATCATGATTCGCTTTTATTCAATATTTTTAAAAAAATTCTTTCATTTTTTATTGTTTATCAAATTTATCTCATATTTTATTTATTTAATTACTATGATAAATTATATATAACAATTTATAGTTGACAAAGTTTCTGACATATCTCTAACTAAACAATAGAGTCGTCTCAATCTGGTCCAATATTTCCTAAACTAGAGTATGAAACCGGAACAACTGATTCAGCAAACCTCCATTAATAGTCCGTAATCCGTAATCCAAAAACAGAAAGATGGGTCCCACAAGAAAGCATTGTGGTCCCCCTCATGTCATGTCGTTTTCAAATTTTATTTTCTATTTTTATACTTATATCTTATTTGTCGTTTTCTGTACCTGACCTCTCTTTTCAACCCACCATTCTTTGTCGTCTTATATCTCCGAATATGTCAATAACGTGAGGGACTTGATAGTGAGAGTAACGACAGAAACGTTTATTGTGATTTGTGAAGATATTTTATTGGGTTTTTTTTTTAATAAAGAGTTTTTTCTCTTTTTTTTTGTGATTTGTGAAGATATTTTATTGGGTTTTTTTTTTAAAGAGTTTTTTTTTTCTTTTTTTTTTCAGTAAAAAAAAATTGGGGTTGTTGGAATTTGAGATATTTTGTAGCTATTATTGAGATCTGAGAGTGATGTATAATTTGCTACTGTATCGGTCTTATCCTGGGCTTTACATATTTTAGTTAGGTTTATTAAACTCAATGTCCCTACGCTAATTTAATTTTGTTAAACGTACACATATTAGAAGTAACTAAGCATTTTCAGTTCCAAAAAGAAATGTGTAAGACGCTACTACATTTGTGTGCATATATGATTATTCGCGGTAGAGGTATATATATATACATATTACAACCGGTGGAGGTAAATCAATTTCTCTAACCATCTCTGTATTGAGTTTAAAAAGTATGTGACTAGGGATAAGAGATCAACCACAAACGAATAGTATGTTGCTGATTAATTTAACCTTAAGAATTTAATGAAATTGTCTGCTTCAGAAACCGTGTTTTTCTTTGGTATAATCCAGATCATTATTAGATATGTAACGAAGTGATGGAGAACAAATATGATTAGTGATGGAGAACAAATATGATATAAATTGTATATTATAGAAAAATTAAGAAAATTATATAGAACAGTGAAATTGAGCAAATATATAAGTTTGGGGATAAAAAGGTTTACAATTCTTTTTTTTTTTTTTTTTAGGTTTACCATTCTAATATTTGCGGAAAAAAATCAACTTGTGTTGGTTTAAGGGGTTTTCCGGTAAAGAAGGGGGGAAGAAAGGTAGATGAAGAGGATAAGATCAAAAGATAGAGATGGTGGTTGAATAAGAAAGAGTTCCTACGAGTGAGAAGCTCTTGGCGAAGGGAGAGTAAAGAGGAAGAAGTGCGGTGGCCGTTGTTTACACCAAAAAAAAAAAAAAAAAAGTGCGGTGGCCGTTAGAGGAGAACTCGATCGTCACCACCACTAGAGAAGGGAGATAAAACTAGTCTATTATGGGAGAGATGCGGATAATTGCGATCAATTCCATGCAAAATGGTCTTTTTTGTTTCTTGCTTACCATATTTTCTTTTGGGAAATACCGAAACAATTGTCCTATCTTCTTGTCTCCCAAATCCAATATAGCCCTGCCACTTGTTAATGCATCACGACCATGTATTGATGGATAAGGTTATTAATGTTCGATCGGTCCTTAATCCAAAATCGAAATTATAAGATTTCTTGCCAAATTTGTATTACGACTTACATACTTATATGCCTCAATTTTAGCCGATCATTTAGTTGATCACTACCTCTTTTTGGTACATGGTGTTACATGCGTACTACCAAACTCGATTGCTGTAATTTTTTAATCAAAGTTTTGTACTATGTTCTAAATCTCTAATTAAATATTTAATATTTAAAGTTTTGTAATTTTTATTTTAATAAAAGTTTTCGCTAAATATTATGACACAAATATCTACTCTCACTGTACTAACTCTAGAAGTATTTGCAGTGCAACGATATGCCAAGGGAGATAAGACATAGAGAGCATTTAAAATATCTTCTTTATGTCTATTATTTTATATAGAAGGGCGACTATTAATAGTAACAATTTGTTTATTCATGGAAAGTAATATTTAATAATGTTTGTCCTAAGATGCCAAAAGAAAAATAATAATAATGGTTGTCGTACAGCATAAACAACAGCCACACATTCATACCATAAGAAGTTAAAAAACTCATAGAGGCATAACGAGTGAAGGTGAGAAGCTTTCCAAGATGGGGTCAAGGACATGTGTCAGACTCCGAGTGATTGGCAGCCTAAACAATTACAAAACCGTGGGAACGCTCGCCGCTTAGCTGTGTCTTGTCCACGTGGCGTTCCCAGAGACAGCCTAAGGCCCTAAACTCCGTGTTCGACCAAGAGAAATATCCAATACAGTATCTTCCTCCCATATAAACAGCAAGCTCTCACTCCAACTAATCCACAAACTATAAATCCACCTGGAACAAATAAATATTTTATCAAATCAACAAACGCATAGATCTTTTTTAGTCACTGCCTAATAACCTTATCCATTTTTTGAAAACAGAAATGAACTCATTTTCTGCCTTTTCCGAAATGTTTGGCTCCGATTACGAGTCTCCGGGTCATCCGGCGGAGATTATTGTCCGACGCTAGCGACGAGCTGTCCGAAGAAACCGGCGGGAAGGAAGAAGTTTCGGGAGACTCGTCACCCCAATTTACAGAGGAGTTCGTCAGAGAAACTCCGGTAAGTGGGTGTCTGAGTTGAGAGAGCCAAACAAAAAAACGAGGATTTGGCTCGGAACTTTCCCAACCGCCGAGATGGCTGCTCGTGCTCACGACGTCGCCGCCATAGCCCTCCGTGGCCGATCAGCCTGCCTCAATTTCGCTGACTCGGCTTGGCGGCTACGAATTCCCGAGTCAACATGCGCCAAGGAAATCCAGAAGGCGGCGGCCGAAGCTGCGATGGCTTTTCAAGATGAGATGTGTGATACGACGGCGACGGATCATGGCCTTGACATGGAGGAGACGATGGTGGAAGCTATTGTAACGGCGGAACACAGCGATGAGTTTTATATAGACGAGGAGGCCATGTTTGGGATGCCGAGTTTGATGGCTAATATGGCGGAAGGGATGCTTTTGCCGCCGCCGTCCGTACAATGGAATTATTCTTATGATGTCGACGACAATGACGACGTGTCGCTGTGGAATTATTAATTCGATTTACATATCCATATTTGGTTGTATATCTTTTTATATTTGATATCCATTTTTGGAACGGATCCTCATTTTTGTTGGTAGTGTGAGATATTAGTGTAAATGATTTAGTAAAGGTGTTGTCAAGTGGAAGTATTTTTGAGTACATAATTATATAATTTTGGTCTCTTTATAAGCAACAATTAAATATATAATAATACTAAGTAAATTGGTAAAACAAAAAGGTTGGACTCACATGTAAAAGTTAAACAATTTCTGTGGCTAAGAAAAGTTCTAGGCACTTATATAAATATCAAAAGGTTTAAGGTTCTTTTGTAATTAACAAAAGATGCGAGACACTTTAAAATAGTAAAGCTCTAGACACTTTACTTACATAAATACAAAAAGTTCCCACATGGACTTTTATGTAAATAAGAAACGATCCTAAGTAAATAGCAAAAGTTCTGTGGGTATCAGATGAATAACAAAAGTTTCTAGCAGTTCAATAAATAGCAGTCAAAAGAAATTGGGGATTTAATGCCTCCATAAAAAATATTGATGCTTTTTTTTTCAATTGTTTTAAAATTTTGAGGATTAACCTGTCATTACAGTATACAATATATATAAGTATTAAGGGATTCATATATTTATGAATATAGCAAATGTTTCGATATTGTAAAGAGAAAACGATACCACTTTGGCAAATAGTAAAACTTACAGGATATTTTTAGCTGAGTAGCAGTAAATAGCAAATAACCCGGAGAACCACTTCACATATAAAAAGTTTTGGGTACTTCCTTGAATAGCAAAAGATCTGAGGCTCTTTAAATGAAAATTTTGGGTACTTGTGCAATACTTGTTAGCAAAAGAACTGAACTACTTGGGAAAGTAGTACAATTTTGATGATAGCTTAAGTTGCAAGGTACTATTTGGAATTCTCAGGTTGGAGACATAATGATCAGTTTTGATGAAAGCTAAAGTTGATATCAAATCCATAATCAAAGGTCCCAAACCTTTTATTTGGTATATTTTGACGAAACAATTATGCAAGAAAAGAAAAGCTTCCAACATTATGATTATATATTGGCGGTAAATAATCAAGACCTAACCTACTCCAGATACTATTATATGAATGGATGACAAATATTTAAATCTCATTATCAGATAGTGGACCCATCATCGCAATTTCTTCCCTTATACAGTATTATCCGTATTAGAAAGACGTTACTATGATGTCATGTGATGCCAAAAAAAAAAAAAAGAGAAGACGTTACTACTACTACTTCCATGTTCGTCGACCAGTCCACGTGGCTTTTTGTGAGGTCCCGGAGAAAGGAAAGTGAAATTCTTTTTATTTTTTAATTTCTAAAATTACCTAATTCTCTACAGTGGTGAAGCTCGTTGGATTGATACCTATGGCGACTGCAACAACCACTCTCCTCTTCCACCACGGCACCACTGGAATCGTTGCTCGTAGACAGTGCCATGCGTCTGTCCTAAGGCCGTGCGGACTAAAGCCCTTTCTTTCCTTCCGCAGCTTACCTAGCTCCACTGCGCCGTTGAGGGTGAAATCTGATGGCTTGGCTCGGGCCTATGTCACTGGAGCGCCGCCTATTGTGGGTGAATCAGACCCTAAGATTGAAGGATCCAAATCGGAGGATGACAAGGACCAATCCAAGGATTTAATCACCTGGGGGCTTGTGTGGAGCTTGATGAACAACCACAAGTTTAGACTCGCTGTTTGCTTTTTGACTCTCATTGGCTGCAGTACCTGCACTCTTTCTATGCCTATTTTTTCTGGTAATTCACTCTCACCTTAAGCGATTGTAATTGTACTCTCTCGACTCTCTATGCCCATGTTTTTTTGGTTTCAATTTAGGTTAAGTTTTGCTTCACCCAGATGGCTTAGCTTATTATCTGTGTTTAATTCTTTATCTTTTGGTGAAGCTGTTATAATGGTTAGTGTTATGGTTTGAGTAAAGGTAGATTCTTTGAAGTGCTGATTGGGGTGCGACCGGACCCTCTGTGGCGTCTGCTGAGCAAAATTGCTGTTTTGTACTCGTTGGAACCGATATTTACCATTGTTTTTGTGACCAACATGACTGCTATCTGGGAAAACGTTATGGCAACATTAAGAGCTCAGATTTTCAGAAGGGTTTTGATCCAGAAGGTATGGTTTCTTTTGGTATGATCAAAGTTTTCTTAAGCTACTGTTAGCTCTTGTGGTTTATCACCATTGAAATATATCTTTGATGGTGTTTTTTTTGTTTGCCGTTTTTAAATATTTGCAGGCTGAGTTTTTCGACAAATATAAGGTCTGTGTTTTTCTTACTTTGTTCAGGTTTGGGACATTTTGGGGCATATCTTCCTAGTCATTATGTTAAATTGAGTTCGTTTGTTGTAGGTAGGAGAGCTGACGGGGCTGCTCACGTCTGATCTTGGTGCTCTGAATAGCGTTGTGAATGATAACATCTCCCGAGATCGTGGATTTAGGGCATTTTCCGAGGCAAGCCATTTCTTTACTATGCAAATGTGAGATTTGTGTTTGTACTTCCATTTTGCATAATGAATACAGACAAATTTTAGCCTGGTGTTTTCTCTGATGTTATTTTTGGAGTTCTATCAATGATAGAGAGTATCTTGTTGCATCTGAAGAATGCCCAGGTCTTATGACTCATGCATTATTCTTTTTTTAGGTTTTTGGAACAATCTGCATTCTCTTTACTCTCTCTCCTCAACTTGCACCTGTGCTTGGTCTATTGATGCTTGCTGTTTCAGTTTTAGTTGGTAAATCCTCTATGTCCTTTTCATTTCTTCTAAACCTTTTCTTTTTGGTAATCACTTTGGTTATCTTTGCTGACCTTTACATCTGCTCACTCGGTCAAATCTCAAAAGCTGTATACAAGAGGTCGACTGCTCCTGTTTATATTGCACATGGATTAGCCCAAGCAACAATGTCTGATTGTGTATCAGAAACGTTCTCTGCAATCCGAACTGTAAGTTCTTACGTCACTGTATTTGTATGTTTTAGGGCAGATTAACCTAAGTATATAGACTTTAATTTGCTTTGAAGACGCAAGTAATTTGTCTCTCTTTATAGGTAAGATCATTCAGTGGTGAAAAACGTCAGATGTCTCTCTTCGGTAGTCAGGTCATATTTCAGACTTCTTACTAGCTAAAAGTCGTATCTTCTAAACAATTGTTGTTTATTATAACTGTTACATGATCTATTATTCTAACCTTCTCTTTGATGTACAGATTCTTGCTTTCCAGCGTAGCGGCTTAAAGCTTGGTACTTTCAAATCAATAAATGAATCTATAACAAGAGTTGCTGTTTATATTTCACTGTTGGCTCTTTACTGTCTTGGGGGAAGCAAGGTGAAGACGGTAAGATATGCCTTCCTGTAAGACTTTTTGATTGCCATTTTGATCATTGAACTTGAAATAAAGCTTCTTGGCTAGTATCACATAAAGAGAAAACATGGTCTGACAAATATTTCTTACAGAAGTTCGTGTTACTTGTCATTCATATTTTCTGGAATAGATGATTGTGGATGTTTTAAGCTAGCATAAAGTTACTACCTTCTGAAATTTTTAAATCATCAAAACTAAAGAATTAAAAATCTCTTATTTATCTTTTATGTAGTTTCTTATGCCGGTACCTTTTTGCTCCTTTTCACTTTATTTTCTTGGTTCTTATTCTTAAAGTTTTCTCCTACGCAGGGTGAGCTCGCTGTTGGAACAGTTGTTTCATTCATTGGATACACATTTACTCTAACATTTGCTGTTAGTACCTCCTCCACAGCATTTACTGTTACCCATATGCTATACTTGTCATTTGGTTTACCATAATCAGTGTTTTTCCAGGTCCAAGGGCTTGTAAACACATTCGGAGATCTACGTGGGACTTTTGCTGCTATTGACAGGATCAATTCCATTTTAAACGCGGTGGACATAGATGAGCCTCTTGCCTACGGGTTAGAAAAAGATATACAGGCAAAGAAAGTCCAAGATGAAAATCTTCGATTGTTCTTGTCCTCTGGCCCTAATGTGAATATCCGTCACCTCGATAATTACTACATGTCAGATCTGAAATCAAATAACAATCTACGTACCCTAACATGGGCAGGAGATGTCTGTCTTGACGGTAAAACCAGACCAAGAAAAAACCTCCTCATATTACTTTAAGAGCCCCCAACCCCTCTAATTTTCTAAGGTTAACTGTAGATTTACCTTTCTCTTATCTGTTTTTTTTTTCCATGTTCCATTTTGTCTAATGTAGATGTGCATTTTGCTTATCCTCTACGACCTGACGTGAAAGTTCTTGATGGGCTTAGTTTGACGTTGAATTCTGGTACCGTAACTGCTCTTGTTGGCTCTAGTGGTGCGGGAAAAAGTACTATTGTACAGTTATTGGCACGCTTTTATGAGGTTAATCTACTCTCTTCTTCCAATTTGAAGTGCAATCTAAGTTTGAAGACACTTTTATATCATGCTGATAGGTTAAATTTTCGATTCTCGCAGCCAACACAAGGACGTATTACTGTCGGTGGAGAGGATGTGAGGATGTTTGACAAGACTGAATGGGCTAAGGTTGTCTCAATTGTGAATCAGGTGTGTATACGTAACATCTATATGGGTCAGGCACGGTCTGATTATATCTTATCCTCTTTTTCAAAGGTTATATTTCTGTGTGATTCAGGAGCCCGTTCTCTTTTCTCTCTCTGTGGCCGAGAATATTGCATATGGTCTCCCCAATGCTCATGTGTCGAAGGACGACATCATTAAGGCAGCCAAAGCTGCCAACGCTCATGAGTTCATAATCTCACTTCCTCAGGTTCAGATTCATGTGACTTATGTGCAACAACTCACCTGTTCTTCCAGGCAAATACACTTCAGTCCTTCTGAGCAATACCGGTGTTTGTTTATAGGGTTACGATACACTGGTTGGTGAACGAGGAGGTTTGCTTAGCGGAGGACAGAGACAGGTATAGAAACATTAAGAGCTATATGTTTTTGGCTCCTTATAGAATTTTGCTACCGCTCTAATGTGCTTGTTCATCAACGTTTCAGAGAGTTGCCATAGCCCGTTCTCTGCTGAAGAATGCCCCCATCTTGATTCTCGATGAGGTGAGAGACTCTTTGTTAAATAATCTCGCCTCTGATTTTCTGAATGACTTTTTGCTTTGCTAGACCCCTTACCTAAGTAATAGCATATTCAAACAAGAAGACAAAAATTTCCGTTTATAGATAATATGAGTCTTGTCTGCTTATTCTTCTCTCTTGGTTGCTTGTTGCAGGCCACAAGTGCGCTTGATGCAGTGAGCGAGCGCTTGGTTCAGAGTGCGTTGAACCGTCTGATGAAAGACAGGACAACATTAGTCATTGCTCACAGATTGAGCACAGTCCAAAGCGCGCATCAGATCGCTGTATGCTCTGATGGTAAGATCATAGAGCTTGGAACACATTCGGAATTGGTGGCGCAAAAGGGATCATATGCTTCACTTGTTGGCAGTCAGAGGCTGGCCTTTGAGTAATGTATAGTTTACTCTGTGTTCCTTCACAAGTTGTACTTAAGTTTTGAGTAAAGACCATATAATCTAGTGAAGATTGTAGATTATTATTACATAAGTGTAGTTTGAGAATTGATGGTGGTTTCTGTGTTGTTTATCTGTAACTTTGATTAACAATCAAGTTTATAGAAATTTGATTTTGACAATAAGAGATACAAGGTAAATAAATACTATAACAATTAGAAATTTAACGACCATCGATGTGAAGCTGACGTGGAGGGATCTAATTTCTCTGTTCAAGAACATCCGAAGATAACAAAACACGAAGCCGCTTCGCATATTCTTTCAATCCTCTTCCATTGATCACTTTTGTCTTCCAATTTTGATTAATCAAAGGAAGAGAGATTGTATTTATATACTTTCAGAGAGGTAACTGTTGCTAGGGTTTCGTTCGATTTTGGCGCTTGTTTTTTTCACTTATGATCGGATTTGGTCTTTTGAACAGTAATGATCCGTTCCACGTTTACAGGATAACCCAATTCCGAGTTTTCTGAGTCAATTCTTGTAACTTTAGAGAGAATCCAATTCGATGGATTTAGATATGAACGGAGGAAACAAGAGAGTCTTTCATAGACTAGGCGGCGGCTCCAATCGGCCGACCACGGACACGAATCAGAAGGTTTGTTTCCACTGGCGAGCTGGCCGGTGCAATCGTTACCCTTGTCCTTATCTGCACAGAGAATTGCCGGGTCCGGGTCCGGGTCCCTTCGCAGCTTCTTCGTCGTCTTCGAATAAAAGGGTCGCTGATGAGTCTGGTTTTGCGGGTCCGAGTCACCGGAGAGGGCCTGGATTCAGCGGGACTGCTAATAGCTGGGGGAGATTCGGTGGGAATAGAACAGTGACCAAAACGGAGAAACTTTGCAAATTTTGGGTTGATGGGAATTGCCCTTACGGTGATAAATGTAGATACTTGCATTGCTGGAGCATAGGGGATAGTTTCTCATTGTTGACGCAGCTAGACGGCCATCAGAAGGTATCTTTGGAGTTTTTATAAGTGATGCTGGATTCTTGTGCTTGTTGGCCATGTTGACGCTTTTTTTGCTTCTGATTTCTTGAGCAGGTTGTCACTGGGATTGCTCTGCCATCAGGATCCGATAAGCTCTACACTGCCAGTAAAGACGAAACTGTGCGGATCTGGGATTGTGCTTCTGGACAGGTTTTGATTTGTCTCTTATTGTTCATGTTTCCATTCTATAGTGGTTGTAGAATCATTTTATGGATTCTTGTCATTGCTTGTTTAGAACCGGACCAAAGGATGTACCATTTTCGCCTATCACTCTGCAGAACCCATGTATGGGTTATGTAGTTTAGTTGTTGAACTTAAAGACATTATTTTGATAAGCATGTTTGCATTAAGGATCGCTTTCTGATATTTTTCTAGATTGACTATATTTAAGCGTGCTTATCGTTCTAGTATTGTTTTTCCTATGATGTAGTGTACAGGTGTACTCAATCTTGGTGGGGAAGTTGGCTGCATGATTAGCGAAGGCCCCTGGCTATTGGTCGGCATGCCAAATCTTGTTAAGGTAAGTTTAGATTATGATTCACTAGCATGGTTCCTTGACTGTTGAAACTCTCCATCTATACTGAGAATCGCTTTTATTGTCCTATGTCAGTTTTATTGCTGTTACGGATATAGATTTTTGAATATACACACACGTATGTGCAGGCATGGAATATCCAAAATAATGCAGACCTGAGTCTCACTGGACCTGTTGGCCAAGTATATTCACTGGTTGTGGGTACTGATCTGCTCTTCGCTGGCACACAGGTAAATACTTTTACTGCCTGTTAACTTTTTCTTTTAAAGGCCTTGGATTAGAATTGTGCTTCAGCGTCATGTGTGTACGTCATCTTTTTTTTTCTCCTGAAATATCATTACGAGTTACGAGTATCTTTGCTTCATCTCTGGGAAAACTCACCTATGTGATAGAAATCTACAGATCTATTGGATTTTGGCTATGTGAGAATTTTTTCTTACAAGGATATATCACTCTCTGTGCAGGATGGCTCTATTTTGGTTTGGAGATACAATAGTACCACTAGCTGTTTTGATCCAGCTGCGTCACTAAAAGGCCACACTCTTGCAGTTGTTTCTTTATATGTTGGAGCAAACAGACTCTATTCCGGTGCCATGGACAATTCTATAAAAGCAAGTAGTGCCTATCATACCTGAATTAAAACCCCCTTTTCTGTTTTTTATTTGAGCTAATAGGTCGGCCTTATCTGTGTATAATAATAGGTTTGGAGCCTAGATAATCTGCAGTGTATACAAACGCTTACAGAGCATACTTCAGTTGTCATGTCTCTCATTTGCTGGGATCAATTTCTTCTGTCATGTTCATTAGACAATACCGTCAAGGTTTGTTTTTAAACGGGCTAGAATTTTTTTGACCTGGCTCGATTTCTGAATCTGACATTATCCCCTGTTGAGGTTTTTTTTTTGCGCTGTAGATATGGGCTGCTACCGAAGGTGGAAACTTAGAAGTGACGTATACTCACAAAGAAGAATACGTACAGTTCCTTGCGTTTTTGGTGAAATGTTATCCTCTCTTTTGTTTCAATCTACATGTAACTAATGATTTCTCAATGGCTACTTGGATTTAGGGCGTGCTAGCCCTCTGTGGCGTCCATGATGCAGAAGCCAAACCAGTATTGCTATGTTCGTGCAATGACAATTTGTTGCACCTCTATGATTTGCCATCGTAAGTCCTTCCAGTGCTGTTTGTTTCATGAGTCTACAGTTTTGTTTTACTTTCAAGAGCTTAGTTCTTCCTTCTTTTGTAAGGTTTACGGAAAGGGGCAAAATTTTAGCAAAGCAAGAGATTCGGTCGATTCAGATAGGTCCAGGGGGCATATTTTTCACCGGGGACGGAAGTGGTCAAGTTAAAGTATGGAAGTGGTCGACAGAACCAACCGCCATTTTGTCTTGAGGCGCAAAACAGAGACATAGTTCCTCACCTTTTGACAAAATCTCTTCTTCTCCAAGTGTCGAGAATTCTTGTTTGTTTTGTCGTACGAGAGATCGTTAGTAGCATCAAGGCATCTGTCTCTCTGGCTCCATTAAGTCTGCAGTTTAGACAGACGGCCTCGAGAAGATGATGGACCAATGATTGTATCAACTATTATATTGGATTGATGTCCGAGCAGAGATATCTAATCAATTCCAGGCAGGCGTATGGATCTGACCACGTCGGTTGCAGTTCTTACTTCTTAGGCATAAGAACTTTTGTCCCTCTTTGCTCAACATTCTTGTCTTGTAATTTATGTTATAGATGTTTGTGGTCTTTTTTCAGAGTACTAAGAGAGATTTATCGTAAAGGGAATTCATACTGTATTCAGATTATAGTCAGAATCGAATGTGCAGGAGAATGTCGATAATGCTGTATTAACAGAGTTTCAGAAGCATCTTATTAACCTTGATAAAATCACTTCCACGAGCATCGGGCTTTTTCCACTTCCTCTTGAGAGATACCGAGCCTGTGGGTATTGAGCGGCTTCACATGGATCTTATGGCTAGCCAACAGCAGAAGACACAGATGCCAGGTGTTCTTGTAGCTGCTAGGTACAGTCGTACAGAGCCAAACGGGCATAGAAAGGTTGGCCTTTCATTTGTTTGTTAATATTTGTGTCTGTGTGGTTTAATCGGGATGCTCATGATCTCATGTAGTTCACAGGTGGAGCAAGAAATATTGTTGAAATAGAAAGATGACCAGTGATCAAAGATATGTTCATTCTCTCGTATGGTGAACTCAGAATGACATGTGGGGATATCTTACGTTATAAAGTTAATACTGCTTCCAAATTAATAACAGCCCGTCTAGCTCAGTTGGTAGAGCGCAAGGCTCTTAACCTTGTGGTCGTGGGTTCGAGCCCCACGGTGGGCGCATTTTTTGCCCGTCGGCTAGTTCCCTCTTCCACTGCACTCTATAAGGTCGTCAAAAATGAAAACTAGATATGACATTATCTAAGTATTTCTAATTTGGGTGTGTTACGTGTGCATATATTTATTTTTGCGTTCATAATGACGTGTGGGACTGCGTCACTCCAACGAAGGGCCGAGTCGAGTTAATGTGAACGCCATTATGAATTTATGGTTATGATTTATGACCCACCCCACTATATATAGGTAGTAAATATCTAAATGTATTTATATAAGCACTTGAACACTTGCCATTATCGAGTCGTAGTTGTTCTCATTTCGAAATCATTAGCCTCGTTGAAAACCACTCTCCTTTTTCTCTCTATCTTCTTCCTTTGGTTGAACACCTTGAATCCAATCTCTCCTCCAATTTCTCAGAATTCGAAGCATGTCAGACCAAGAGGCTCCTCTGATTAATGGAGTACTAGAACACAAGACTTGTGAGGTACTTCCGTTTGTGGATGATGACTACGGAGGAGTGATCGTGGAGATGAAAACTCCTATGGATCCCAAGTGTTTTGTTGCAGCGCTTAGGTATTCGTTCGAGCAGTGGCGGTTACAGGTTTGTGCTCTGGTGCAATCACATGCATCTTCCTCTTCTAGAGTGAGTGTTTGATTATGAAAACTAATGCTTTTTTTTTCCTCAGGGTAAAAAGGGAGTCTGGTTAAACTTGCCTCTCTCACACGTAAACCTCGTGGAACCCGCAGTTAAGGTGATGCATGCCTAAGTACTCTTGCATATTAACGTCACTTATTAATTACCGGCTTTCGTTAATTAGATGTCATTTGTCTAAGACGAATCCTCAGTGCCAATTAGTTTTGAGATGAAACAACACTAACCGTCCGTGACAAATCTATAAAACGTTTGATATGGAAAGAGCGTGTTGTGTTGTCTAGTTGATATATATACCAAGTTATCGCTGCAAACCACCGAGATATTATTACAGTGAAGGATGAACCAACCTGGTCCGATAAATAATGTGTGCAGGAAGGTTTCCGGTACCACCACGCCGAGCCAACTTACCTGATGCTAGTTTACTGGATTCCAGAAGCCGAGAGTACTATTCCTTTGAATGCTTCCCATCGTGTTCGTGTTGGTGCTGTTGTCTTGAACGATAACAAAGAGGTACTTACGACACGATTGTTTATCTTTGTATTTCCAAGTCATAATATTCTAATCAGCATAGCACGGATAAATGCAAACGCAAACGTACGGTTTTATTATAGTGAACGATCAGTGTTTTGCTGTCAATATGAGTTAAAAGGTTACCTCCATTCAAGTATTGCATCTTAAAGTTAAAACTAGCTAGAGGCAGATTCTTGTGGTGCAGGAAAAATATGGTACATTACGCGGGTCAGGTATCTGGAAGATCCCAACAGGAGTTGTTGACGAGGTGTGTATTATCTGTAGCGACAAGTTTTCAATTCCTTTGTATATGTTTGTTGAAGAGGAGTTCACCTTTGATCTTTTTGCGTCTAGGGTGAGGAGATTTTTGCGGCAGCCATTAGAGAAGTAAAAGAAGAAACAGGCGTAAGAAGATCCATATATCTTAATGTAAATGTGTTGAATCAATATATATAACCTAATGTTTTCATACATCTATCAGATCGACACGGAGTTTTTGGAGATTCTAGCTTTCTGGTACTGATCATTACATCCTCTGCTTCATTGTTTCTTGATACTTGCACGTTCTAATCCTTTTAGCCTTCTGCTTGCAGTCAAACCCACGAGTCATTTTTTGCCAAGTCCGATTTATTCTTCGTTTGTCTCTTGCGACCTACCTCCTTCGATATTCAAAAGCAGGACTTAGAGATCGAAGCAGCTCAAGTAAAGTAACCTCTACTTTTTATTCTGAATGAAGCATTTTTCTCGCAATCTTTCCGATTTTTTGTGCTTGAATGTGCAGTGGATGCGGTTCGAGGACTCTGCCTCTCAACCTATCACACACAAAAACGAGCTCTTCGAAGATATTCACCGCATTTGCTCACTGAAAATGGAAAAGAGCTACGCTGGTTTTTCCAAAAAACACATTACATCTTTCTTTGACGACAAGTTAGGTTATCTCTACTTGAATAAACAAGATATCAAGCACAATCACATTTCTTAATAATTTTCCTAGAACATTTTTTTTTTTTTTTTGCTAAGAATGTAAATATTTTATTAATAATTTTTCCTAGAACATAAAAGTTCAAACATCGCCATTAAGATGCATTTGGAGATCCTTTGCTGAGCCAAAAACATTAATCGATTTGAAGGAAAAGAAATGCATGAGGTTCAGATTTAATCTCTTAAAGGAGATGCTGAATTATTCCTCAGCAAGCAAAAAAACATAGGAAGAGGATAAAACAAGGGAAGACGGCCCTGTTCGTTTACCTGTCGCTGGCGACTGTCGCTAATTGATGTCGCTGGTCGCTGTCGCCAGCGACAACATCTGTTGTTCGTTTTGCAGTCGCTGACGACTGTCGCTAGCGATTGTCGCTATGTTGTTTGTTTACATGTCGCTGCGACCAATTGCTATATTTCTATATATAATTTTCACATAAACATTTTTTAAAAAATTTTAAAAATATGTACATATGAGAATTTGTATTTTCAAATAAAAATGTAAATTATTTGTATACTAAACATATTATATATTTTTTAATTTTTGAAAAAATAATTTATATTAATATATATACTACTATTATTAATATAATTATATATTTATTTTAAATTAAATTATATTTTATTCAATTAGATTTAATTTTATTAATTACTTTTAATGTAATTTAATTTTAGTTTAATTTAGTTTAATATTATTTAATTTAGTTTTAGTTTAAATTAATCAAAATCAATTTTATTTTATTTATTTATATATTTTTATTTTTTTATTTTGTAGTCGCTGTATTGTTCGTTTGACAGTCGCTGGATCCAGCGACCAATCGCAGCGACTGATCACTGGAAGTCGCTGAAAAATCTAGCGACTGAAAATCATGATCGCTGGTCGCTGGCGACTGTCGCTGCGATTGGTCGCTGAACCCAGCGACTGTCAAACGAACAGTCGCTAGTCGCTGTCGCTGATCGCTGTCGCCAGCGACTGCCAAACGAACAGGGCCGATATTGTTTGTATTTGATGATTTGAAAAGCTCAATACAGTTAACATACAATCACTACTACATTAGTTAATTTCTGGGTTAAGTTGCAACTTAATTAGTAAACCAGACATATTACCACATAGAATCCACGAAGCAATAAATAAATAAATACCAAATTTTTTTTGCATAATAATTAATATATGATTTCATTCAAATAAATTAAATCATTGTCTTCGTGACTCCTTCATCCATTTATTTAACGTTCCATCGGCAAGTCTTCGAATGTTGACGTAAACAGAGAAATATCTGACATCTATTTTTTTAAGTAATTCATTTTTATTATTCCATTATTATCAATTTTTCTAAAAATTTCAAATTTGATGTTGATGATGATTTGCTTGGTCTTCCAGCTTTGAGCTAATTTTTTTTAGTGGGGAGTAATTGAAGTACTGTATTGTCAAATAAAACGGATAATGGTTTTTTTTTCCTTTTTGCTTAAACCTGGGACGGCCATCAAGTAGATTTTAACCACATAATTTAATTCATCGTCGCTGTTGCAGAAAATATTGCGACAGTACAGTTGTTTGTGGTCCTCATAAATCATAATTGACGAACATTTATATCCGTTTATCGTAATATCGGTAATATTGAACTTGTGGTATTTGAGGTTAATGGTCCCCTTGACAAACCTTGATGCTCATATGTAGGCTAAGCTGAAATCTTTTTTACTAGTGTTATTTTACCGTTAACTTTGTTTAAGAAAATGATCATCAATCTTACTGCTCCATGCTCTATAGTGTTTGGATCATGTGTTAAAGGTGATTTAAATTTGAGGGTGCTTGATCTGGTTCATCGTTTAACCTAAATCGGAGGTGAAATCCAACTGTTATAGCCTATAGGCGGTTATGAGCTAAAGAGAAGACACTGAATCAGAGAAAATGTTAAACTTCTAAGGGAAACCGGAAACATGCTACACGAAGGAGAAGATTTACCATTTCAAGTAGGATTTGGTCGTTAAAAGTATTATAAATACTCTGTTTCCTATGCGTCCATTTAATTTTTTAATCTAAAACAACATCTTTTTCTTCTGATTTCATGGACTCTCCAATTTGTACGAGGCTTGTCAATTGTAATCACAACTTTGATTAGTGAATTGCAAGAACCTTCCGACACATCTCAATTTGAGTATTCTAAACTCGTAAAACCAAGTGTGTTTATTAGTTCTTGCAGTCGTGCCTCGTGCGTATAAGTAAGTTGAACATGATATCGCTGATCGATCGGTGTGTTCAAGGGTAAAAGATTCTCAACATATAGTATAAGTTTTTCTCAAAAAAAAACATATAGTATAAGTTTTTAAAGCTTTAGTGCATTGATCTTTCAGATAACAATTTAGATCCTTTGGGGCTATTTCACGAACAACATTTTCACCAAATCTCGTGTTAGAAAAGGGGTGAATTTGTCAAATAACAAAAAAAAAAGAACACAAATTGCCATTGGCAATGACACAAATCATTTCAATCTTTGATCAAATACACTTCTCTTAATAAGAACTTTTCACTTGTTCATTTTCTTGAATAACTTTCAAAAATTGTTATCTAGCTAAATTACTATCCTGTTTTATTTACAAGAAATAGTTTAAATTTCTATTATAATTAATTCGATCCAATACATTTCTAAATGCAGTTACAGTATTTTGAAGATATTTTTTCTCAATAACATTAATATTGTTAAAAACTTAGAACCACACTATATATCAAAAAAATTTTAAAATTCTATTACACTATTTCCATCATATCAAATGTGAGTGGTCTGTTTTTTCTTTTTATTTCCTTCTTATTTTACATGTTATTTGTATCTGTCAACGTCATATGTCGGCCGACCCATTTTAGCAAAAATAGACAGTAAAAAATCTTATCTTTTTGTTGCTTCCTTTCTTACCAATTGAATACAAAGAAATTGCCCACACATCCGTGGTCTAGTGGCGGTTGAGAATTGGGGAAAGGTTGGAAGGAACTAACCCAGGTTCAATTCCCCCTAGAAACAAAAATCATGGTTGTGTGGGAAGTTTGTCAATTGGGCCAAGGCCCAATTGGTTTACATGGTAGTCAGAAATGCAGGCGGCCTGACTACCCCCTGGCATTAGTCGGAAGGCATTCCAAACCCGGAACAGGCAGTGTGGTGGTCCTTCGGGAAGAAGTCCACTCTGTAGCACTTCGGTGCGTTCCTACCGGGACCGACCGGATCAGCCGATAGGGTTTATCCAAAAAAAAAAAAAAAAAAAAAAAAAAAATACAAAGAAATTTCCAGAAGTCACAAGCACAACACCTTAGGAACTATACGGCGCTAGTTCCACGAGAGAGGCCGAACGTGTCCCACATGTACTTGTGTTTGTGTCTTCATACGCATTTTTCTAATATGCTAAGATATAACCGAAATTTTTTCCACAATGCCGACCTCCTAGAGAATGTCTTCTTTTTTTATTTTCTAGAGATTGTCTTATATTATATTTCTGATGATATATGATACATGTATTCCATTTATTTCTTCTTAAGATAATTGAAAAAAAAAATACCTGAAAATCTGAAATTTATAAAAACATTTGACTTCTGACTTCTTTTTTTTTTTTGTTTCTTTTCAAAATTTAGATTCTAGATTTTAGAAACTAATAAGCGAAAGTGCAAAACTTTAAAATCATGATTCATAGTATTTTGTAGATATGCAGTCTAGTGACTCTAGTCTTTGTTTCTTTTATCTGTTTTCTTTTTTTTTTTAACAAAAAGTACAACAAACAAGAGTGATTGTCACAAATTTGTCTTTTATATTTCCAGAAAGATACAACAGATCAAACAGTCAAAACCAATTATTCCAAATACGAGAATACATTATTTTTGGAAGCTAGATTGTCGAGATGTTAACAATCGAGTGTTATCAAAATCGATCACCTACTAGCCTTGGTTAAATGTCACGATATAAAGGATCCCAAAGCCTATTAAAGACTTGTTGGTAAACTTTTTTTTATCTAGGAGTGATATTTTAAAGACTTGTTGGTAAACATTTCTGTCTAAGAGTGATGATTTTCAGGGCTTCTCTTCACTTAATTTGTTGGTGCAATTCCAATTATAAAATGATCTAAGGGAGATAAATCCAAAAGTCTTACCAAACTTAACACATATAACAAAAGAAATATATGCATGTGTCACATTTATTAGTTATCAAATAAGAAATTAATTTTCTTACAGGGAAAATATGATTATATTATTACTCCCTTCTTTTGGTAAAGTTATATGTTTAAGGTTTTACACATATAATAAAAAATGTTTATATAATATAAAATATTGTTATTCTATAAGAAAAAATAATTATTTCCTTTTCTTTTAATCTAAGTAATAAGAAAAAAATATTAAACGTTACACAAATTTTGGTCAGGTAAAAGAAACAAAATGCATCTATTTGTGAAACAAATTTTTTTCCAAAACATATATTATTAGGAAACGGAGAGATTAGTAATCACGGAGAGGAAATAAAAAAAAAAAAAAATGAGTGCGTGGGATTGAGCAATTTCTTTACGGAAGCCATTTGTTTTGTTCTACACACATATCTCACTTCACCCACTTTCCTCAGCTTTCTTCTCAAACTCTAACCGTTTATATAAATTGTTTTTACATATTTGATATTGCTTCTTTATTTTTAATGACTTGTTCTTATTTAATTGACCAAAAATCGGAAAATTAGTTTAATTGCCGAGTGGTGATAGTGATTGCTTATGAGTACAACACCACGTATGTATATAATATTTTATATATATATATATGTAAACGAGCTCCAAGCCTGAGAAAGAACAAGACACATTTTTGTGTTGCCATCACAAAGTCTAACTCTCTATATATAAACACAAGCCTCACGCTTGAGAAAGAACAAAATCACATTTGTTTGTGTTGCCGTCACAAAATCTCTCTCTCTCTCTCTCTCTCTCTCTCTCTCTCTCTCTCTCTCTCTCTCTCTCTCTCTCTCTCTCTCTCTCTCTCTCTCTCTCTCTCTCTCTCTCTCTCTCTCTCTCTTCTCTTCTCTCTCTCTCTATCTCTCTCTCTCTCTCCCCTGTTATAGTCATAGTGATGATGAGAGTTACGGTGTCGAGGTCACACACAGTCGCGTGTTACTGTATGGCGGCACTGCTGATCCTAACACTGGCGGGCCCGCTTAAAAACGACCACGGAGGAAGTGGCGGAGAGAATTTTCGGGCGGCGGCGAAGAGAAGAAACTGTGAGGTACGGAGAGGAAAGCAAATGATGGAGAGGCCATGTGAGGAGTTATACATAGTTGGGGAAGGAGAGACGCTTCACAGCATCAGCGACAAGTGCGGCGACCCGTTTATCGTGGAGCGTAACCCGCATATCCATGACCCGGATGATGTCTTCCCGGGTCTCCTCATCAAACTTCACATTAACCTCCCTCAATAATTCATAACAAGTTCAAGAGCATGATTAACCAAAAAAAGAAGTTCAAGACGATGTCGTTTTGTGTACATTATAAATACGTACATATTTTTCTCCCTTTCGTTTTCCTTATTTTCTATTATATTTGTTTTTTCTTGTTTGTTTTTTTTTTTTTTGTACGTTTTGGTTTCTGAATGAATAATAACTTTAACATGTCTTTGTTATGAATTGTTTTTATATGGTTGGAATTTGGTACAAACAAAGACCGATGCATTTCTACTGGACAAATACACTCTTGGATTTGTTCTTATTGTAAACTTTGTTTTGTCATCTGAGTAATTCAATAATAAAGCGAATAAAGCCAAAGAGATTAAATAAGAACAGAGTATCGAATATCAAAAACAGAGTCAGACAAGGCAATTAAAAACAGAACCAAACAAGGCACCTAAAAACCAACCGTCGCCTCAATATGAAATTTATTGTGCAGCCAAGCTGGACCTGCCATAGCTAAGTAAGATTGCAAATGACACACTGTAGTGACGTTTTTGGCAATATTCCTGCAAGTTAATTAGATTTGCTCGACAGAAGCACAAAAGGGCACCAACCGAACAAAGGAACAAGCTTGAGTATCTTCTTCAGATGAGCTCGATATTTGGCCACCCCGAAGGTAGTGATAAGGCATCAGTGGCAGGCTTACAATCCGAGGCTACTACTTCCACTTCTATAAAGATGAAGATTTCTCAAAATTTGGACATCCCAAAGAATATTTCGCAGCTCTACAATAATCTGATATTCCAGTGAGGTGAAGGCATGCCCGTGCCAAGCTATTCGGGGACTGAGACCATATTGCGCATCGCCTCTTCTACCTCTAAGGCTGGCATGTTTGTTGGAATGTTGTGTATCTGCAACTGCTAATTTTTTATCCTTACCTCTCAAGATATTTTAAGAATTATGGGCTTCTAAGTTCTAACTAGCTCAATTTGATTGGTAATGAGTGGATTGGTCTATGCCTATCATATATTACGTTAGATACAACTCCATTGTTCAATGTAAGACATTCTAAGTTGATTTTCCGAGATGAGAGCGGAAACAATCCATTATCTCGGAAATATCGCGACAAGATAAACGACTATAAAATTAAAAGTTGTCCATCATGTTAACCTAACTCTAAAGATCGTCCAAGTCAGAACCAATTAGCGATAATAAGATTGTTCATGTACATTATATACTGTTAGATATAGGTCTACTTCCAGTGCGAGATATTTTAAAACGATCCATCCAACTTGTGTTGTCACGCTTCCCTTGTTGTATATTGCATATAAACTACACTTAAACCATCTATTCTCCGGTCTCTTTAAATTCTAAATCGAGTTTTCGCCTGTCTGATTAAAGGTGTTTTCGGCTCCAATTGAGTTCTCGGTTATCCCATCTTTTGTATCTTCTTTTTCCTTTTGGAGTATTTCGTCCTCCATAAAAGTCTCTAAACTATATAAATCAGTCTCTAAACTCCTCATAATATCTTAGATTGATACTTGTTGCAACGTTGTTTGATTGAACAACAATGTGCATATAATGTTATGTATCCAGCCATCCAGATGCTTAATCAGGTTTGTTGATGTAGTACTTGTCCATTGCGGATATGTATTAATATAGGCGTTATAAATTAAAAATGGTCATGCTTAAAAAATATGTGTATAATACTTAAAAATGGTCCTGGAAAAGAATGGTCAGATGATGTAGTACTTGTCCATTGCGGATTTGCTTAGAGCCATTAACTAATCAGAGCAACATCATGATATATGAAATGACACGCACAACATTAAATTTTTAAAATGAATAACTAACAATTATAAATAAAATTAGAAAACGAATTGATCCACAACCAGAAATGTTATCGTAATTTTCGGGGAGATTAAGGTTTGGAACCTGCCTTTCATAATTTTGTTTGACTAAAAAAAAATTGATTGCCATTAATTTTAAATTCTACCCCTAGGTTCCAAAATATAAGTTGTTTTAGTTAAAAGCGCGCATATTAAGAAATCATAAATGTATATAATTTTTTATATAAAAGAATTATTTAATAATTTATTAAAATTATTTTAACCAATCACAAAAGATACTGCAAACAATAAATAGTCATAACATAATAAATAAGAATAAATTTTGCATAGAAACTTGCAAAACAACAAATAAAATGGAACAAAAAAACTCTTAAAACAACCTATATAATGGAACAGAGGGAGTATCAAATTGTATGATTTAATGGTCTTGAGGCCCATCTAATTTTTTTTTTAATTTTGTCAACATTTGGGCCACAACTGGCCGGCCCATTAGCCTAATTCCTACAAATTTGTAGGGTCGGGGACTCGATCCCTGGTGTGATGGTGTCTGTCTTCTGTGGACTTGCCACTAGACCAAGATCACTTCACGAGGCTCATCTAATTATTTAAATTTAAATCATATAAAAGTCCATCAACTTTTTTTTTTTTTGGTCAACATTTGGGACACAATTGGCCGGCCCATTAGCCTAATTTCTACAATTAAATTGTAGAGTCGGAGATTCGATCTCTGGTGTGATGGTGTATGTCTGTGGACTTATCATTTGCCACTAGACCAATATCACTTCACATAAAAGTCCATCAAATTTGTTAGGGTAATTTACATTTAATTTATGAGTTTCTCTATATACCATCTTGCCAAAAAAAAAAAAAACCTTTGAACATTTTTAATCAGAAGCTGATTGAAGCTTAAAATTTTCTTATTCATTTTTTTTTCCTTTTGCCTTCCGGCAACGTGGGATAAGCTAATTAGCATCCACAGAATACGAATTTTTTTCTTTCCTTAGACTAATCAAATTAATCAGAGAGCAAAAGCGAGACTAATGAAACTTAGGGTTTGTGTCTCCTGCATAAGGAGAGATAGACGAAAGAGAGAGTAAATCATCGAGGGATCTAGTTTGCGACTCATTCATTCATTTCTCTTTCCACCAATTTGATTGTTATTTACATCTTTTTCTTTCTACTCTTTTCTTGTGAAAAACTGTTCCTTATAGATATATCACAGATTTTCTTGGTCGGATTCTTTTGGTCACAGATTTCTGTTCTTTGGAGGCCTTTGAAGCGAATCTTGACAGATTTTAGGAAAAGGGTTTCTGTGGGGGTTTTTTTTTTTTATTTTCTCAGATTCTCCAACATATTCTGCGGAAGTTATCACCTTGACTTTTGATCATCTACACTTTGGATCTCCCTTCAGTTTTCAAGAAACCATTTCTGGGTTTTGGATTTTAGATCCAAGTGAGTTCGTTTTTATATCTTTCTAAAGAAATTTATATATTTTTTTCATTTCCCAAAAATGGCTCAGGTTTAGGGCTTTTCATTAATCTTGGCAGGAAGATGGTGAGAGGAAAGATCGAAATCAAAAGAATCGAGAACGTCACGAGCAGACAAGTCACGTTCTCCAAGCGTAGGAAAGGTCTCTTGAAGAAGGCTCACGAGCTTTCAGTTCTATGCGATGCTCAAGTCGCCGCTATTGTCTTTTCTCAGAAAGGAAGATTATATGATTTCGCCAGCTCCGAGTAAGCATCTATATCATTTATGAAATCTTTAATCGAATACTCATTTATACAATCATTTATAATCTTCTACATATATATGAATCTTTTGTTCTTGCATACTTAAGTAATTTTTCTTTCTGTAGTTGGCAGTGATATAGCTTTAATTTCTCTCCCTCTTTTCCCAATTCGTACTAGATATTTGCAGCTGTTGAATTTATTTTTTTCCCAAAATATGCTCTTTCAAAGTGCTTTGATTTTTCTGGCCATATGGGTATTTGGTAGTACCACGGAATTTTATTTTATGAATTAACTCCTAATCAAATTAATTAACTAATTGTGTCTGTTAAGTTAATTAAGTTCTTCTTCAAGCACGAGCAAGTGATAAGGTTTTCCCAAAAAGCGTTCTTGGACTTTGAACCTAGTATGCTTTGGAACTCATGCTGAAACCACTTGACATGTTATTATAACTATGGAAAAATCTCAGTGATCATACCATAAAAATAAATAATTTAAAGAGTACAGTTGAACCGCTTTAAGAAAAGGAAACTACATGATGTATGAGACAAGATCTTGTGGCTTTGTGCCAGGGTCTCAAACTCTAGCCCTAGATATATAGTTTTCATGATTCTTAACTGTGTTGATCTTTTAGATAGGCAATTGTAAAATTCTTACACCATATCCAAACTATTCCAAAGATCTTATATTGCCATATGACGCCTGCACAGTCAGGGGCGGACCTAGCATAATTTTTTAATGGGTGCAAAAATGTACCAAAGGGAATCGAACATGGAATTCTTGTGTCAAATGAGTGCCTTTAAAGCCATTTTGCCACTGAAGTTCTTCTACCTTAATGTAAAAAAATCAAATATCTATATGTTACTGGGTGCAACTGCCCCCCACCAATGATAACGTAGGTCGGCCCCTGTGCACAGTGACCAAGTGTGCAACTAATAATATCAAAACCACCATTGCTCATTATGTTAAACCATATGTTATACCCACTTGGTTAACTGTACTAATGATCTTCTTCCCCTTTGTTAGCTACTGCCAATAACTATATCTGAGTGAGTTTAGATAACAAACAAAAACTTTTGAGTTTAGATAAAGCATACTAGGTTTATGTAACAAACAAAAACTTTTGTGACTTGAGTTTTGTAACTATCCTAGCCTATATATAGGTCATGCTTATAGGCATCATTGGTTATTATAAATTTGAAACCAAGTCACACAAATTAAAAGCTATATATATTAACACGTTTAGATCTCATCTGCTTAGGAATCTCATTCCGTTAGGTCAAAACAGATCGATCCTTACGATGTAAATCATACATCCTTCGGATTCGGAAATTTTTTCATAGTTTCTCATTATACTAGTCATGAGATAGGTCAAGCGTGACTAATTTAATTCATGTATGGACAAATATGTCTGCAACACAGGAAAATTGCATATATGTGAATGTTCTTGTTGATCATGATAACATTTTCGAAAATAATATATATATATATATATATATATATATATATACGCTAATAAATTATACTAATAATGATGAAGAAGATATATTCAAAATGTATTCAGCATGAAGAAGATAATGGAACGACATGAGATATATAGAAGAGAGTATTTTGGGGCAGAGAGACGTCAAAAAGAGCAATATGTGCAGGAGCTCAAGAAGGAAATGGCGATAATGGTGAACAAGATTGAACATCTTCAACTTCATTGCCGGTAATTTGCTGATCTTTCTAAACCCACTGCATATGTTTTCTTGATATGCAAAATATAATTGTATATACACACTCCTATAACATCTTAAGGAAGGTGACGGGGCAAAATTTGGATTCGTGTTCGGTGGAGGAACTAAAGGAGCTAAGTATCCAAATTGAGAAAAGCCTTACTATTGTCAGATCAAGAAAGGTACACTTACATCAAGGATAAATAAATATAGAGATTAAGAAAACTTACTTCTCATTACAATCTTTTTATAAGTTTTCATAATGTGTTGAACAATATATAGTGGTCTTATAGTAAGGTATTTTGTAAAGGATTTGTCTTATTGTGAGAAGTTTATATCTAAATGATTAACTATCGAAACAGCCAGTCGTAATGTTTTTTTTTTTTTTGTGCCTTAACGGATTTGCTAAATCTGGATTCCATGATTTTGGCAGGCTAAGTTAAATGAAGATAAGATAAAGAAACTAAAAGCAGAGGTACTATTACTAATTAGTTTAATTAGTTTTAAGGGGAAGTAATTTCTATTAATTCTCCTTGCAAATTTTGTTCATTTTACTCCATTAGATTGCAGGAGAGAAAGAGGTCTTGAACGAGAGAAGTAGGCTGCACCAAATGGTACACACATATATATAACCCACGGCATGCATATATATATTTATTATGCACCAGCATTAAATTGTTGAGTTGCGTAGACTAATCTTTATTTTCAAATTAAAATAATCTGTTAAGGGTATTTCATGTATTTAGGCCTATAAATGTTTTGTTCTAGAGTTCTCTCGTATATAATTTGTCGGATTTGGGATGCAATTCCTATCATTAACATGTACCTTACTCTTTCTATGTTAACAACGACATTTAGATAATAGATGTATTGACGGCTAGGTTTTGCATTCATGAACAAAAACATCAATTAGCATTTTATCTCTTAAATAAATATACTACTTTTCTCTCTCTAAGTATTGAGTTTATCTTCTTTTTCCATGAAAAGTTAAGAAAATAATTTGTTACATTTCAGTTTGAAGAAAAGCCCTTGTGGATGCAGCTGAGAAGTCTAGAGAGTGAGAAGAATGCAGCCTCCTGTAGTTATGGAAACATGAACATATCGGATGTCAAAACTGATTTGTTCATCGGATTGCCTGAAATCTGAGTGCAATGATTTATCCAAGTATGTATATTACTAATTCAGAACGTTTTAATAGATTATCTCTATGCATAAATTATATAAGAATAAAGTAGTCTATAAGAGTTATCTACTTTAAGAGCTGTTTTTTTTTTTAACTTTGTGGAATGTTAGAGTTGTTTTTTTCATAATAATGTTATGGATGAATTTTATAACATCATTAGTATCATATAGTTTTTAAATCATTATATAATAATGCTTTTCTGCGGAATTCCTATTGCTCTAGCTCTATTTTTACCGACACACACGAAGCGTACGTACGAATGTACCATTGGCTATTAAATCCAAGCATTTAATAGCTTTGACGCTAATAGTTCAAAGATCCCAGTTAAAAATTACAGCCACACCACACCTCATAAATGACATCTTGTTTCCATTCGACCATTCATGATCAATGACCAAAGACTTTTACTATTTGATTTGGTATATAACGATGAATTTTTATTTATAAAATACAGATAATTGGGTAAGATGATACACACAGGTTCTAAGATTATAACGCGCTCTATGCCATTTTTGTTCATGTAATGCGTTTAGAAATAGAATGTATTTAAAAAAATAGCTCGTAATTGTGTCATGCATATTATATAACATGCAATTTAATAAAACAACATGCGAACCTTGTCCTAGTAAGATTTATTTATATTTTGAATAGAATATTGTGTTAAAATGAACTTGGCACTCACTCATAGCTCAAGCACAACCATCTCTATACCAAAAAAGAAACCTACAAACTTTATATAGTTCAGTAAAACTATTGTCAAAAACTTTTAGTTAATTCAGTATTAAAATATGCCATGAAATACATGAGAATGAAAACCATATCCTAAGTAGATTACCGTCTATATGGAGTTTAAAAAGTACGAGGCTAATATTATGAAGTAACTCAAAATGATACTTATCTAATGTTAATACTTTAATAGACTTCCAGAAACAAAATATAAAAGATAACAAAAACTGGAATATATTAGTCTTAAAATTCGAATGATGGATTGGTTACAAACTTACAACAATTAGTAATAGCGAGATTGCAAAACGCACATTGTTGTGCGTCGAATCTCTCGTTAATCATTAGGTTTTAAACGCAGCCGCCAGACGCCGTTTTCACTTTTCACGGCCAAATCTAATAGCGTTAGCGTTTTAAAACCGTTTCCCGCACGAGGGCGTCTACGATATTCCGCTCAATCTCTGCGACGATCCTTTCCTCTTCCTCTTCAAGTTTCTTCATCCCCGGAAGATTTATTTCGGTGCCTCTTGCGTTGGCTAAGGTGGCGTAAAATGGGAACTTGACGGTTCTTGAGGAAGCTTCTTCTCGTATTTGTATATCTGACCAGAGCATATCGTCGCATCTGCATTCCGCTCCGGTTCTTCAGCTCTTTTCATCTATTAGATTTGATTGAAGTGACTGAGTAAGTAAGAATGCCTATCAAGTGTTTGTGTTATTTCCTCAATGAGACTAAAACAAAGAAAAGTTGTACCTGTTTCCGAGGACGTTCTGTGACAGAGAAAGCTGATGATGCTACAGAGATTTTCTTGCATTTCTTCTTCTCTAAAAGATCACAGCAATCACTAGATTTCGAGTGTGTCGATATAGAGATGAATGCCTGTCTCTGCTTGTTTCGACTATTGGGTGTTGGATGAGGAGAGAATTTTGATTCTGTTTTCTTACATCCGTTGATTGGTATTAGCGACTGCTCGTTTACTCTTCTCTGGTTCTCCTTCAAATCTTTTGAAAGGGTCACCTTTGTTGGTTGCTGACAGATGTGATCTTGTCTTAACACAAGTGTGCGATTAGTCCTTGTTGTGTTCTCTTTCTGTGAAAACCTGCTATGCTCAATCTTGTTTTGTGATGCTCCTGCCCTTCTCTTCTCAAGCAAGTTTGTTATATCCATACCAAATTTTCTGGAGGTGGCCCTCTCTTTTATTTGTTTCACTATTTGCCTCCCGTTATGTCTGGGACTTGGACTTCCATCTTCTTGTTTCAACTCTTTCAGCGTCCTGCGCGCAAACTCTTCATGTTTATTCTCTCTGTTTAGCTGAAGAGAGAGGCGACGATGTCGGAATCAGAGGAGATTCTAGGGCTCAAGGTAATGATCTTGTCCCTGAGCCATTCCCGGAGAGTCTATGTCCTCTTACAGTATACCTGGATGATTTATTATGGTTTAAGTTATCCGGAAGAGATCAAGACCCATGAGTCTAGCCACCACGTTTGAAGTCTTGGTGCAAGGTGAATTGCAGTTATTAAATGATGTATCAACAAGAAGACCTCTAAGTGTTGACTTGGTCCCCCCCATCTGCATTTGAATTGTCACTTGGCTCCATCAATCAAGTCCCTTCAAATGTAATAAAGCCATCAATGTTGACTTACATGGATGTTCAAGCTTTCTTTTTCCAGCTTGTAGATTGTTGATGATAATGGAGGTTCCTCTGTTAAGTCCAAGCTGTTTCGTGGCGCCACCAATCCTGCAAGTTTCAGTAACACAACACTCCTCTCTGTTACTCACTGTCTTGCAAAACTCCTAAGTCCTTATCTATCTCACAATAAACCTAACCGTTTCTCTGAAACCTCTACATTCTGCATGTTTGAAACCGGTATATGCTTACCAAGTCTGCGGATTTATGGATGTGAAGCTGAGACAGCAGAAACGTCTATAGAGAAGAGAGAGTAAGCATGTACCTTTCCGATTTCTTGAGTGAGAATCAATACTAGGTTGTTGGTGGTGATGATGACGTGAAGGGAAGTAAAAATGGTGGAAATGAAAAAAGTGATAAAGAGCAGTGATGCAGCCATTAGCTTCATTGGATTTCCTCTTGCTTTTAGAGGAACAAATGGATCTTCCTCCATTGTACCATTCTCTTCCCATTTCTGTTAAGACGAATCCTATCTTTTTGTCTTATTTTGTTATCACCTCTAACGAATGATGACAAGTGGAAGGTGAACAATTGACTGTCAAAAGAAGAAGGAAAAAGTTGTAAGAAGAAGATCTTTTTCAGTTTGCACTAGCAAAAATCCAGTTTGTATAGCTTTCTTTAAATCTTATGTTTTGGGTTATTCGAGAGAAGCTGCCCTCCAACTTTATTCTCTATATTTGCATCGGTAACAGAGCAGAGGGTGGTGACAGAAATAATTTAAAAACGTGACAGTAATAATTTAAAAATAAACTGTACGAGAGTAAATTAATGCAAGGTGAGATGATGATATTTAGCCACGCATCTCTTTGAGAAGAGACAGCTTGAGTATTACAGTATGATTCCATCCACACTTCATGTTTCTCTACTCTACGTTTCTTTGGGGTTTTCAAGTTTTTGAACTTAACGAATTAAAAGAAATTAAGGTTGTCGAGATTTTCCTTGGATGAATGAATACTCTTTACGAACCGTGAGTTTGTAACCTTTCTTTCATGGGTGCAGTGACAGATTTCCTAGGTACTAGTATTACATGGTCACATGTTTCAAATCGTTTTTAGGTGTGAAGTAATGCAGAGCGTCGATGTCTTGGCATTTACTAGGGCTTGTCTTGTCTCATTATTCTTTGCTCAGTTTTAAGTTTTCAACCAATTTTTTAGTTCAATGAGCTCCAGTTTGCTTCAATATTCTTTTTTTTTTTAAAGTATTTTACTTTCGACATTTTTTTTTCTAATAATGGAGGAATCTCATGTTAGATCTCAGACTAATCCAATAATTTGTAGCCCTCTACATACATGAATTTCGCATGGCCGAAGAGAAGATGCGTCTAGCAGAAAACTGATAAAAAGTCTGGAGATTTAGTGGGCTCTGGGTTGCTGATAAGTAAATCCAAAAGCCCAGAAGAAACTGCATGAGGAGCCCATAGCTCAAACTCATTATTGCCGTTTTGGTCGATTTATGAAACAGAGGAAGACGCATATGCAAACTCTATATTAGAGTAAACAACATCCCTAGAGACTAAAACACTTAACCCTTGTTATGTGATTATGAGCGTAACACGAGAAGCTATATGCGGAGCTTAATTTGGCCATTACAATTTACCTCTACAACTTGTGAACTCGTTTGGTTGCCTCAAGAATCAAAACTTACACATTCGGTAATTTACTTAATTAGGATATGGTTTTGAGAAGTAGGCGATTGGATATTGCTATGCTAATTAAAAGAACAAAAAAATATTAACAAAGATTCATTAACCCACCAATGCATAAGAGACCTAGGTAACATATTTGGTAAGAGCCTTGTGGGTTGTCGTATTCTTTTATAGATCTCCTGGACTAAATTAGTATTACTACTTGGTGCTGGTGAGCTATTTGAACCCAAAGATCGAACCAATTTAGAATTTCACATGAACTAGTCCTTGTAAATTAAAAAGTAGATAGAAAGCTGAACTATGCCAAGAAACGAATGGTTGTTGCAATCATAGTCATACACTTTTCTATTTTACGTAAATCCTTTGCCAATGGTACCACACACTATACCTTATTGTTTCCTACTGCTTGTTATTGGAGGCCACCACAGAACTCAACTTGTCTCTATTAGCTTGTCCTTTTACTATACTGATTGGTGTATTTTCCTCGTATGAGACCAAGTGAATATTGAGGTGCATCATGTACGGACGAGCTTTCGTTGGATCTTTTGACTGACCAGTACTTTCCATGATAGGAACCATCTCCCAATAACATTCTAGAGACCACTCCATATGGTACAAGTAAGACATCCATTATAACCCCACACACATTTCATTTCCATTGTCTTTTTCTTCCTCAAATCTAGAAAGTGAAAAAGAAGAGAAAACAACCTAGAAATCCCATTTCAAGGTTCCATTATTTTTCTTGATTTCATAAAGCATTAGTTATTTAATTAATTATGCAACTAATGCAAGACTTTGTGCTGCACCCAGTCACTCGCCACACACCTTTCAGACCTACACGCCATGGGAAAGTACTGTATGGAAAAAATCAGCCTATAACTAAAGAAAAGGGACAAATTTTGAGGTGTGGATTAAAAACTCAACATATTTTAACGAATTAAGTAAAATATAACGTGTTCCGATGAAACAAATAAAAACCTCTACAAGTTAACATCGTTAAATCGTAGATAGAAAACAAAACAGAGTCGTTTTATCATTTGGTATAATGATTTTGTTTCATATTTTCTGATAAAAAGTACTCATATAGTATTTGACATTACCTTCAAACGTCGTTTTGTAGATTCTAACCATAGGAAAGGGAATGTCAATCAATGTCATCACAATTTCATGTCATTAATTAACACCGTTTTCGTTACTGACTTACTGTTTTGCCATCTGAAACGAACTATTATACTGAGTTTACAGAAGATTTTTTTTTTTTTTTTTTGGGCTAAAGTTTACAGAAGATTTAAGGAATGTAAAAATTGAAATTTTCTGGAAACGAATATTCATGAACAACAAAGTTGCAACATTTCATCTCGAAACCACACTTCTACCATTTTGTAGATGCTTGTGTATTTTGGTATGAAGAACACGATCTGCAAAACAAATTCTAGAGGCAATGTTAGGCCGAAATTTGCGCATCTGAGTTTCTATAAAAATGTAAACTAAATCGTTAAATTCAAGTGATAAAATAATTGTATTTGTTTTTTATTCTATTTAATGATGTTAGGGGGAGTTATTGGTTCATGGATTTTGAAATCCATATAAAATTTAAAAATCCTTATTGATTGGAAAGAAGACTTGTGGATTTTGAAATAACATGTGTTTACCCACAGATTTGAATCCTTCTATTTTTCACTGTCAAATCCATTCAAATCCATTTTTAATAAAACGTGGATTTGGAAATCCAAAAACAAATCACTAAACGAATAACATAATATTTTAATTAGTATTACAAATCATATAACCAATAACACATGATTTTGATAAAAAATTTAAAATCAATGATTGAATAACATATGATTTTATTTGGATTTCTAAATCCACTAAAATCCATAAACCAATAACTAGTTTCTACAGGCCAGGTTTTATTTGTTTTGTTGGAATAAATTTGATTGTTATTCAACTCGTTGAAATATGTTATGTTTTAATTCACATTTCAATTTTTTTAAGATGAAACTTTTTTTAAAGATGAAACTACTATGTGCTGGGTTTACTTTTGCAATTTTCCTGCAAACCATCATCCTAGTTTTGTTTTCTTCTCTTTATAACTTTAGTCACATGTTATCATATGTTCTTAGGTTGTCACATATATCAAATTAGATATTTGTATATAAACACACCTTATAACGAGTGGAATCCTATGCTAAGATGAATTTCATAGGTCCTCAATTAAGCCATCATGCATTAGGAAAATGTTATGTACTGTGTAATCCTTGATCGTACACTCGTATCTGTGAGTATACAAAAAAAAAAAAAGATTTCCTTCCTGTCATTTATTTCAAGTAACAGTTTAAAAGTTGCATTATTGAGTTGAGGAACTGCACATGTGTTGCTCCTCTCTTATTTCAAATCCATAGAACTTTTAGCATCTGAAGTATCATTGTTTAATTTTTTTTTTTTTTTTGACATTGATCATTTACAATTGGATTAATATTGTTATATATACTATATATAAATTATTTTCAACCTGTAGTGGTCCATTGGTTAAAGGTCGTTAGGTTATAACGAACCGAGTCATATATATCCAATGCGTTTCCATCATTCCATGTTAGTCTCTGGAAATGTTTTAACTGGCAAGAAAAGCGTTATTACACTCTTCAGCTGAGATGCAGAAATAGATTGGTAAAGTAGAAGATTGGTTGGTGGTATAAATGAGTCTGCCTGAGATTTTCTGGCATATATTACATGATTTTCGTAACTAAAGACTTCTTTTCATGCTTTCTTGTTTCCTTTTTTTCTTTAAAGAAAATAGCTTCAATGGCATAAACCCCATACCAAATTTCAATATTAAACAGTGATAGCATGCTTTCAGCGTCATTAATTAATTGGGGATGGAGTTATGTCCTTTTCTAAGAAAAATCAAGAGAAAGAAAACAGATCTATTTGAGATCATTTATGCCCCCCAGTTTCTATTGTGATTAGGTAAGAGATCAATCTCTCTTTCCTCCTCCATCTAATAATGCCAGAGACAGGACATAAAAAGCATGAACTGGTTATAGTGGATCAATAAAAGGATTTTAATTGGAGCTACTATTTGCGACAAAAACCCATGTCTAATGGTTGTCCTTCATAGGTCCAGCATTGTTGGGTCCTTCAATATCTCACTCTCTTATAGTAATTAAGAAAGAGATAGAACTTGAGCATATTAAAAAAAAAAAAAAAAAAAAGAAGAAGAAGAAGAACACATTTGGTCGGCCCCCACCTTCTTTATGGCAGCCCTACTTAGTTGTTAGCTTGTTAGTATTTATTTGTCCCCGGATTGGCTCAAATGTATTAGAGGCTCTATGAAACAAAATGATTTTGTTTAAAACTGGAATCTAAAAGTAATGAAGCTATTTCAGTTTTTTTTTATTTTTTTTTTAAATTTTGATATTATATATATATATATATACATCTCTAAGATCTCTTATTTCAGTTTTTCTATGAATACTAAAACTTTCTTTCCCAAAAAATTAGGCTCTTACTAAAATGGGAATGGACCCTAGCATTAGCACCTTGAGCCGACCATGCTCTTGTCTCCCTCTCTAATTGATCATTCTGTTCTCTTGCAAACCTATTAATGGGCTCCTTCGCATAGGCGCCATAGCGTTCCAAACTCAGAGTCTAACTAGGTTTCTTGTAATTGTAAAACAGTTTGTTTATTTTTAGAAGCTAAAAGGGAAATGAATCTTTATTACCTTAATTAGCCTACTATTGCTCGTCTCTTTTTGGCTGTATCCGCACTTTGTCTAAGTCATTAGATTGCCTAAGCTTGTCCCATGTAGTGTTAAAACGGAATAACCTGTCCACAGTGGGCTAAGGTATTTTGCAAGTTAACTTTTACAAACCAGTCTATCAAAAACGGCCATCTTAGAAACACCCAATTCACCATGTTTGTGACCAATTTATTTTGTATATCAGTATGCATACTCTAAAAAATTTAGTTTGTCTTGTTTACCTCTTTAAAAAGTAGGAATTTTTTTCAAATTTAATTTTATACATAATAATATTTAAGTAGAAAAATACCTAAAGTACAAATAAAATAAGTTTTTTCCCTAAAAATACCATTATTAGTTTTATTTTTCAAAAATAACACTACAACTTTTTTAGTTCAAAAATACCACAAACACTAAAAGTAATTTATGGTCTAATTTTTAGAGGTTAGGGTTTATCATTTAGTTTTGAAGATTTAAAGTTTAGATCTAGTTTTATGATATTTTCAGAAGAAAAAAAATTGTTGGTATTTTTGAGAAACAAAACTAGTGATGATATTTATTATTTTAGAAAAAAAAACTCATTTTAAATATGATATAACACAATTAATTTTTAAAATTCAATATTCTTAAATTAATTAAATATTAAAAATTGTATAAATCTATATCAAAAAGTAAAAATGAATATTGTTATCTTTTTTTTTTTAAGTTTGTGGATCGATCCACTATGTGTGCAGTTTAGTTCATTTGAGATAATTGCCTTCAGTGGACTAACCCATAAAACCGCGCGCGCTTTTCATTTGCATATGAAATCCTAGCTTTAGTATGTCCCATAACACAACGGCTTATGCTGAACCTGCATGCTTTCTGTCTAAAATGGCCTACATGTGATAATCAAATTGTGGAAACTAATAAGCAATTTTCATTAATGGTTCTGACCGTAATGGAACTGAATTCTAGAACATATATTGATCAAAAACTCCAGTTTTGCCGAATAAAAATAATAGTATAACAGAAAATATTAAAATCAAGAAAATAATTCGAAGAAAAAGACGAGAAAGTAAAATTCGAGAGAGAGGCAAAAACAGAACAACAATGTGGAACCAATACTTCCATATACAGCCAAGGAACCTTGGGAAGCTCTTTTGTCCTGCCAACTAAAAACAGACCCCCACCAAAAAATCCACAGTTTTTTCTTAAAAAACACTAGAAGTATTATCTTATTTGTTTTTTCCGCTACTACAATTCCCGATGAAAACAGATTAGACAATCTTGGATTTGTCTGTACCTCGATTTTCTATCGTCCTAAAGTGTCTGAAAAATAATTAACTCACTTTAATCTTACGAGTTAGTACTTTTTTAAGCAAGGAATGATCCGGGGTTAAAGTAATTTTACGACTAATTTTCTGAGTGAGTTTAACCGTCCGGCAGTTGGTTTTCCGGATATTTAATAGATCTAAAATGTAACACTATTTTTAACTAATTCAACAATAATGAAAGAATCCTAATTAAAAAGAATCGAACCTCGTTTTCTTAGTATTTTAAGCAAATATTATTTACCATGTGTAAATAATTCATTAATTAACTTCGACCAAAAAAAAAAAAATAATAATTCACTAATTAACAAAGAGATTATTAAATTATGATATTAGTATTTTGTTTAATGTCTTCTCTCTATTCACTTCTCTTTTCATCTGGTCTAGTAAATTTATACAATTTTTGTATAGATAAAAAATACTCATCGAGAATAATGAGAAGGAAAAAACCCTCGAGGGACATCCAAAAAATATACAATCTCAACCAGTGAATAGGCGAACTGGATCTAGTATGGAGAATAGGTAAATTTGAAATAGTAGCAAACACCTAAATTAAGACTAGGACCTATGGGTTCAGAGTAAGCTATTCACTATAATGGTAATTGTCCATGTCCCCACACGACAAGCATGTAAGAAAAAAAAGAGAGACACTTTTTAACATTTTCACCATTCATTTACTTTTCTAATATCTATAAGTCATAAGCAAAAAAACAAAAACAAAAACAAAAAAGGGCAAAGATAAAATATAAA
>CM022177.2:16160635-16183702 GCA_011420285.2 Erysimum cheiranthoides
GGTCGCCAGCGACTGCCAAACGAACAGGGCCGATATTGTTTGTATTTGATGATTTGAAAAGCTCAATACAGTTAACATACAATCACTACTACATTAGTTAATTTCTGGGTTAAGTTGCAACTTAATTAGTAAACCAGACATATTACCACATAGAATCCACGAAGCAATAAATAAATAAATACCAAATTTTTTTTGCATAATAATTAATATATGATTTCATTCAAATAAATTAAATCATTGTCTTCGTGACTCCTTCATCCATTTATTTAACGTTCCATCGGCAAGTCTTCGAATGTTGACGTAAACAGAGAAATATCTGACATCTATTTTTTTAAGTAATTCATTTTATTATTCCATTATTATCAATTTTTCTAAAAATTTCAAATTTGATGTTGATGATGATTTGCTTGGTCTTCCAGCTTTGAGCTAATTTTTTTTAGTGGGGAGTAATTGAAGTACTGTATTGTCAAATAAAACGGATAATGGTTTTTTTTTTCCTTTTTGCTTAAACCTGGGACGGCCATCAAGTAGATTTTAACCACATAATTTAATTCATCGTCGCTGTTGCAGAAAATATTGCGACAGTACAGTTGTTTGTGGTCCTCATAAATCATAATTGACGAACATTTATATCCGTTTATCGTAATATCGGTAATATTGAACTTGTGGTATTTGAGGTTAATGGTCCCCTTGACAAACCTTGATGCTCATATGTAGGCTAAGCTGAAATCTTTTTTACTAGTGTTATTTTACCGTTAACTTTGTTTAAGAAAATGATCATCAATCTTACTGCTCCATGCTCTATAGTGTTTGGATCATGTGTTAAAGGTGATTTAAATTTGAGGGTGCTTGATCTGGTTCATCGTTTAACCTAAATCGGAGGTGAAATCCAACTGTTATAGCCTATAGGCGGTTATGAGCTAAAGAGAAGACACTGAATCAGAGAAAATGTTAAACTTCTAAGGGAAACCGGAAACATGCTACACGAAGGAGAAGATTTACCATTTCAAGTAGGATTTGGTCGTTAAAAGTATTATAAATACTCTGTTTCCTATGCGTCCATTTAATTTTTTAATCTAAAACAACATCTTTTTCTTCTGATTTCATGGACTCTCCAATTTGTACGAGGCTTGTCAATTGTAATCACAACTTTGATTAGTGAATTGCAAGAACCTTCCGACACATCTCAATTTGAGTATTCTAAACTCGTAAAACCAAGTGTGTTTATTAGTTCTTGCAGTCGTGCCTCGTGCGTATAAGTAAGTTGAACATGATATCGCTGATCGATCGGTGTGTTCAAGGGTAAAAGATTCTCAACATATAGTATAAGTTTTTCTCAAAAAAAACATATAGTATAAGTTTTTAAAGCTTTAGTGCATTGATCTTTCAGATAACAATTTAGATCCTTTGGGGCTATTTCACGAACAACATTTTCACCAAATCTCGTGTTAGAAAAGGGGTGAATTTGTCAAATAACAAAAAAAAAGAACACAAATTGCCATTGGCAATGACACAAATCATTTCAATCTTTGATCAAATACACTTCTCTTAATAAGAACTTTTCACTTGTTCATTTTCTTGAATAACTTTCAAAAATTGTTATCTAGCTAAATTACTATCCTGTTTTATTTACAAGAAATAGTTTAAATTTCTATTATAATTAATTCGATCCAATACATTTCTAAATGCAGTTACAGTATTTTGAAGATATTTTTTCTCAATAACATTAATATTGTTAAAAACTTAGAACCACACTATATATCAAAAAAATTTTAAAATTCTATTACACTATTTCCATCATATCAAATGTGAGTGGTCTGTTTTTTCTTTTTATTTCCTTCTTATTTTACATGTTATTTGTATCTGTCAACGTCATATGTCGGCCGACCCATTTTAGCAAAAATAGACAGTAAAAAATCTTATCTTTTTGTTGCTTCCTTTCTTACCAATTGAATACAAAGAAATTGCCCACACATCCGTGGTCTAGTGGCGGTTGAGAATTGGGGAAAGGTTGGAAGGAACTAACCCAGGTTCAATTCCCCCTAGAAACAAAAATCATGGTTGTGTGGGAAGTTTGTCAATTGGGCCAAGGCCCAATTGGTTTACATGGTAGTCAGAAATGCAGGCGGCCTGACTACCCCCTGGCATTAGTCGGAAGGCATTCCAAACCCGGAACAGGCAGTGTGGTGGTCCTTCGGGAAGAAGTCCACTCTGTAGCACTTCGGTGCGTTCCTACCGGGACCGACCGGATCAGCCGATAGGGTTTATCCAAAAAAAAAAAAAAAAAAAAAAAAAAATACAAAGAAATTTCCAGAAGTCACAAGCACAACACCTTAGGAACTATACGGCGCTAGTTCCACGAGAGAGGCCGAACGTGTCCCACATGTACTTGTGTTTGTGTCTTCATACGCATTTTTCTAATATGCTAAGATATAACCGAAATTTTTTCCACAATGCCGACCTCCTAGAGAATGTCTTCTTTTTTTATTTTCTAGAGATTGTCTTATATTATATTTCTGATGATATATGATACATGTATTCCATTTATTTCTTCTTAAGATAATTGAAAAAAAAATACCTGAAAATCTGAAATTTATAAAAACATTTGACTTCTGACTTCTTTTTTTTTTTGTTTCTTTTCAAAATTTAGATTCTAGATTTTAGAAACTAATAAGCGAAAGTGCAAAACTTTAAAATCATGATTCATAGTATTTTAGATATGCAGTCTAGTGACTCTAGTCTTTGTTTCTTTTATCTGTTTTCTTTTTTTTTTTAACAAAAAGTACAACAAACAAGAGTGATTGTCACAAATTTGTCTTTTATATTTCCAGAAAGATACAACAGATCAAACAGTCAAAACCAATTATTCCAAATACGAGAATACATTATTTTTGGAAGCTAGATTGTCGAGATGTTAACAATCGAGTGTTATCAAAATCGATCACCTACTAGCCTTGGTTAAATGTCACGATATAAAGGATCCCAAAGCCTATTAAAGACTTGTTGGTAAACTTTTTTTTATCTAGGAGTGATATTTTAAAGACTTGTTGGTAAACATTTCTGTCTAAGAGTGATGATTTTCAGGGCTTCTCTTCACTTAATTTGTTGGTGCAATTCCAATTATAAAATGATCTAAGGGAGATAAATCCAAAAGTCTTACCAAACTTAACACATATAACAAAAGAAATATATGCATGTGTCACATTTATTAGTTATCAAATAAGAAATTAATTTTCTTACAGGGAAAATATGATTATATTATTACTCCCTTCTTTTGGTAAAGTTATATGTTTAAGGTTTTACACATATAATAAAAAATGTTTATATAATAAAATATTGTTATTCTATAAGAAAAAATAATTATTTCCTTTTCTTTTAATCTAAGTAATAAGAAAAAAATATTAAACGTTACACAAATTTTGGTCAGGTAAAAGAAACAAAATGCATCTATTTGTGAAACAAATTTTTTTCCAAAACAATATTATTAGGAAACGGAGAGATTAGTAATCACGGAGAGGAAAAAAAAAAAAAAAATGAGTGCGTGGGATTGAGCAATTTCTTTACGGAAGCCATTTGTTTTGTTCTACACACATATCTCACTTCACCCACTTTCCTCAGCTTTCTTCTCAAACTCTAACCGTTTATATAAATTGTTTTTACATATTTGATATTGCTTCTTTATTTTTAATGACTTGTTCTTATTTAATTGACCAAAAATCGGAAAATTAGTTTAATTGCCGAGTGGTGATAGTGATTGCTTATGAGTACAACACCACGTATGTATATAATTTTAATATATATATGTAAACGAGCTCCAAGCCTGAGAAAGAACAAGACACATTTTTGTGTTGCCATCACAAAGTCTAACTCTCTATATAAAACACAAGCCTCACGCTTGAGAAAGAACAAAATCACATTTGTTTGTGTTGCCGTCACAAAATCTCTCCTCTCTCTCCTCTCTCTCCTCTCTCTCTCTCTCTCTCTCTCTCTCTCTCTCTCTCTCTCTCTCTCTCTCTCTCTCTCTCTCTCCTCTCTCTCTCTCTCTCCTCTCTCTCTCTCTCTCTCTCTATCTCTCCTCTCTCTCCCGTTATAGTCATAGTGATGATGAGAGTTACGGTGTCGAGGTCACACACAGTCGCGTGTTACTGTATGGCGGCACTGCTGATCCTAACACTGGCGGGCCCGCTTAAAAACGACCACGGAGGAAGTGGCGGAGAGAATTTTCGGGCGGCGGCGAAGAGAAGAAACTGTGAGGTACGGAGAGGAAAGCAAATGATGGAGAGGCCATGTGAGGAGTTATATAGTTGGGGAAGGAGAACGCTTCACAGCATCAGCGACAAGTGCGGCGACCCGTTTATCGTGGAGCGTAACCCGCATATCCATGACCCGGATGATGTCTTCCCGGGTCTCCTCATCAAACTTCACATTAACCTCCCTCAATAATTCATAACAAGTTCAAGAGCATGATTAACCAAAAAAAGAAGTTCAAGACGATGTCGTTTGTGTACATATAAATACGTACATATTTTTCTCCCTTTCGTTTTCCTTATTTTCTATTATATTTGTTTTTTCTTGTTTTTTTTTTTTTTTTGTACGTTTTGGTTTCTGAATGAATAATAACTTTAACATGTCTTTGTTATGAATTGTTTTTATATGGTTGGAATTTGGTACAAACAAAGACCGATGCATTTCTACTGGACAAATACACTCTTGGATTTGTTCTTATTGTAAACTTTGTTTTGTCATCTGAGTAATTCAATAATAAAGCGAATAAAGCCAAAGAGATTAAATAAGAACAGAGTATCGAATATCAAAAACAGAGTCAGACAAGGCAATTAAAAACAGAACCAAACAAGGCACCTAAAAACCAACCGTCGCCTCAATATGAAATTTATTGTGCAGCCAAGCTGGACCTGCCATAGCTAAGTAAGATTGCAAATGACACACTGTAGTGACGTTTTTGGCAATATTCCTGCAAGTTAATTAGATTTGCTCGACAGAAGCACAAAAGGGCACCAACCGAACAAAGGAACAAGCTTGAGTATCTTCTTCAGATGAGCTCGATATTTGGCCACCCCGAAGGTAGTGATAAGGCATCAGTGGCAGGCTTACAATCCGAGGCTACTACTTCCACTTCTATAAAGATGAAGATTTCTCAAAATTTGGACATCCCAAAGAATATTTCGCAGCTCTACAATAATCTGATATTCCAGTGAGGTGAAGGCATGCCCGTGCCAAGCTATTCGGGGACTGAGACCATATTGCGCATCGCCTCTTCTACCTCTAAGGCTGGCATGTTTGTTGGAATGTTGTGTATCTGCAACTGCTAATTTTTTTATCCTTACCTCTCAAGATATTTTAAGAATTATGGGCTTCTAAGTTCTAACTAGCTCAATTTGATTGGTAATGAGTGGATTGGTCTATGCCTATCATATATTACGTTAGATACAACTCCATTGTTCAATGTAAGACATTCTAAGTTGATTTTCCGAGATGAGAGCGGAAACAATCCATTATCTCGGAAATATCGCGACAAGATAAACGACTATAAAATTAAAAGTTGTCCATCATGTTAACCTAACTCTAAAGATCGTCCAAGTCAGAACCAATTAGCGATAATAAGATTGTTCATGTACATTATATACTGTTAGATATAGGTCTACTTCCAGTGCGAGATATTTTAAAACGATCCATCCAACTTGTGTTGTCACGCTTCCCTTGTTGTATATTGCATATAAACTACACTTAAACCATCTATTCTCCGGTCTCTTTAAATTCTAAATCGAGTTTTCGCCTGTCTGATTAAAGGTGTTTTCGGCTCCAATTGAGTTCTCGGTTATCCCATCTTTTGTATCTTCTTTTTCCTTTTGGAGTATTTCGTCCTCCATAAAAGTCTCTAAACTATATAAATCAGTCTCTAAACTCCTCATAATATCTTAGATTGATACTTGTTGCAACGTTGTTTGATTGAACAACAATGTGCATATAATGTTATGTATCCAGCCATCCAGATGCTTAATCAGGTTTGTTGATGTAGTACTTGTCCATTGCGGATATGTATTAATATAGGCGTTATAAATTAAAAATGGTCATGCTTAAAAAATATGTGTATAATACTTAAAAATGGTCCTGGAAAAGAATGGTCAGATGATGTAGTACTTGTCCATTGCGGATTTGCTTAGAGCCATTAACTAATCAGAGCAACATCATGATATATGAAATGACACGCACAACATTAAATTTTTAAAATGAATAACTAACAATTATAAATAAAATTAGAAAACGAATTGATCCACAACCAGAAATGTTATCGTAATTTTCGGGGAGATTAAGGTTTGGAACCTGCCTTTCATAATTTTGTTTGACTAAAAAAAATTGATTGCCATTAATTTTAAATTCTACCCCCTAGGTTCCAAAATATAAGTTGTTTTAGTTAAAAGCGCGCATATTAAGAAATCATAAATGTATATAATTTTTTATATAAAAGAATTATTTAATAATTTATTAAAATTATTTTAACCAATCACAAAAGATACTGCAAACAATAAATAGTCATAACATAATAAATAAGAATAAATTTTGCATAGAAACTTGCAAAACAACAAATAAAATGGAACAAAAAAACTCTTAAAACAACCTATATAATGGAACAGAGGGAGTATCAAATTGTATGATTTAATGGTCTTGAGGCCCATCTAATTTTTTTTTTAATTTTGTCAACATTTGGGCCACAACTGGCCGGCCCATTAGCCTAATTCCTACAAATTTGTAGGGTCGGGGACTCGATCCCTGGTGTGATGGTGTCTGTCTTCTGTGGACTTGCCACTAGACCAAGATCACTTCACGAGGCTCATCTAATTATTTAAATTTAAATCATATAAAAGTCCATCAACTTTTTTTTTTTTGGTCAACATTTGGGACACAATTGGCCGGCCCATTAGCCTAATTTCTACAATTAAATTGTAGAGTCGGAGATTCGATCTCTGGTGTGATGGTGTATGTCTGTGGACTTATCATTTGCCACTAGACCAATATCACTTCACATAAAAGTCCATCAAATTTGTTAGGGTAATTTACATTTAATTTTATGAGTTTCTCTATATACCATCTTGCCAAAAAAAAAAAAACCTTTGAACATTTTTTAATCAGAAGCTGATTGAAGCTTAAAATTTTCTTATTCATTTTTTTTTCCTTTTGCCTTCCGGCAACGTGGGATAAGCTAATTAGCATCCACAGAATACGAATTTTTTTCTTTCCTTAGACTAATCAAATTAATCAGAGAGCAAAAGCGAGACTAATGAAACTTAGGGTTTGTGTCTCCTGCATAAGGAGAGATAGACGAAAGAGAGAGTAAATCATCGAGGGATCTAGTTTGCGACTCATTCATTCATTTTCTCTTTCCACCAATTTGATTGTTATTTACATCTTTTTCTTTCTACTCTTTTCTTGTGAAAAACTGTTCCTTATAGATATATCACAGATTTTCTTGGTCGGATTCTTTTGGTCACAGATTTCTGTTCTTTGGAGGCCTTTGAAGCGAATCTTGACAGATTTTAGGAAAAGGGTTTCTGTGGGGGTTTTTTTTTTTATTTTCTCAGATTCTCCAACATATTCTGCGGAAGTTATCACCTTGACTTTTGATCATCTACACTTTGGATCTCCCTTCAGTTTTCAAGAAACCATTTCTGGGTTTTGGATTTTAGATCCAAGTGAGTTCGTTTTTATATCTTTCTAAAGAAATTTATATATTTTTTTCATTTCCCAAAAATGGCTCAGGTTTAGGGCTTTTCATTAATCTTGGCAGGAAGATGGTGAGAGGAAAGATCGAAATCAAAAGAATCGAGAACGTCACGAGCAGACAAGTCACGTTCTCCAAGCGTAGGAAAGGTCTCTTGAAGAAGGCTCACGAGCTTTCAGTTCTATGCGATGCTCAAGTCGCCGCTATTGTCTTTTCTCAGAAAGGAAGATTATATGATTTCGCCAGCTCCGAGTAAGCATCTATATCATTTATGAAATCTTTAAATCGAATACTCATTTATACAATCATTTATAATCTTCTACATATATGAATCTTTTGTTCTTGCATACTTAAGTAATTTTTCTTTCTGTAGTTGGCAGTGATATAGCTTTAATTTCTCTCCCTCTTTTCCCAATTCGTACTAGATATTTGCAGCTGTTGAATTTATTTTTTTCCCAAAATATGCTCTTTCAAAGTGCTTTGATTTTTCTGGCCATATGGGTATTTGGTAGTACCACGGAATTTTATTTTATGAATTAACTCCTAATCAAATTAATTAACTAATTGTGTCTGTTAAGTTAATTAAGTTCTTCTTCAAGCACGAGCAAGTGATAAGGTTTTCCCAAAAAGCGTTCTTGGACTTTGAACCTAGTATGCTTTGGAACTCATGCTGAAACCACTTGACATGTTATTATAACTATGGAAAAATCTCAGTGATCATACCATAAAAATAAATAATTTAAAGAGTACAGTTGAACCGCTTTAAGAAAAGGAAACTACATGATGTATGAGACAAGATCTTGTGGCTTTGTGCCAGGGTCTCAAACTCTAGCCCTAGATATAGTTTTCATGATTCTTAACTGTGTTGATCTTTTAGATAGGCAATTGTAAAATTCTTACACCATATCCAAACTATTCCAAAGATCTTATATTGCCATATGACGCCTGCACAGTCAGGGGCGGACCTAGCATAATTTTTTAATGGGTGCAAAAATGTACCAAAGGGAATCGAACATGGAATTCTTGTGTCAAATGAGTGCCTTTAAAGCCATTTTGCCACTGAAGTTCTTCTACCTTAATGTAAAAAAATCAAATATCTATATGTTACTGGGTGCAACTGCCCCCCACCAATGATAACGTAGGTCGGCCCCTGTGCACAGTGACCAAGTGTGCAACTAATAATATCAAAACCACCATTGCTCATTATGTTAAACCATATGTTATACCCACTTGGTTAACTGTACTAATGATCTTCTTCCCCTTTGTTAGCTACTGCCAATAACTATATCTGAGTGAGTTTAGATAACAAACAAAAACTTTTGAGTTTAGATAAAGCATACTAGGTTTATGTAACAAACAAAAACTTTTGTGACTTGAGTTTGTAACTATCCTAGCCTATATATAGGTCATGCTTATAGGCATCATTGGTTATTATAAATTTGAAACCAAGTCACACAAATTAAAAGCTATATATATAACACGTTTAGATCTCATCTGCTTAGGAATCTCATTCCGTTAGGTCAAAACAGATCGATCCTTACGATGTAAATCATACATCCTTCGGATTCGGAAATTTTTTCATAGTTTCTCATTATACTAGTCATGAGATAGGTCAAGCGTGACTAATTTAATTCATGTATGGACAAATATGTCTGCAACACAGGAAAATTGCATATATGTGAATGTTCTTGTTGATCATGATAACATTTTCGAAAATAATATATATATATATATATATATATATATATACGCTAATAAATTATACTAATAATGATGAAGAAGATATATTCAAAATGTATTCAGCATGAAGAAGATAATGGAACGACATGAGATATATAGAAGAGAGTATTTTGGGGCAGAGAGACGTCAAAAAGAGCAATATGTGCAGGAGCTCAAGAAGGAAATGGCGATAATGGTGAACAAGATTGAACATCTTCAACTTCATTGCCGGTAATTTGCTGATCTTTCTAAACCCACTGCATATGTTTTCTTGATATGCAAAATATAATTGTATATACACACTCCTATAACATCTTAAGGAAGGTGACGGGGCAAAATTTGGATTCGTGTTCGGTGGAGGAACTAAAGGAGCTAAGTATCCAAATTGAGAAAAGCCTTACTATTGTCAGATCAAGAAAGGTACACTTACATCAAGGATAAATAAATATAGAGATTAAGAAAACTTACTTCTCATTACAATCTTTTTATAAGTTTTCATAATGTGTTGAACAATATAGTGGTCTTATAGTAAGGTATTTTGTAAAGGATTTGTCTTATTGTGAGAAGTTTATATCTAAATGATTAACTATCGAAACAGCCAGTCGTAATGTTTTTTTTTTTTTTTGTGCCTTAACGGATTTGCTAAATCTGGATTCCATGATTTTGGCAGGCTAAGTTAAATGAAGATAAGATAAAGAAACTAAAAGCAGAGGTACTATTACTAATTAGTTTAATTAGTTTTAAGGGGAAGTAATTTCTATTAATTCTCCTTGCAAATTTTGTTCATTTTACTCCATTAGATTGCAGGAGAGAAAGAGGTCTTGAACGAGAGAAGTAGGCTGCACCAAATGGTACACACATATATAACCCACGGCATGCATATATATATTTATTTATGCACCAGCATTAAATTGTTGAGTTGCGTAGACTAATCTTTATTTTCAAATTAAAATAATCTGTTAAGGGTATTTCATGTATTTAGGCCTATAAATGTTTTTGTTCTAGAGTTTCTCTCGTATATAATTTGTCGGATTTGGGATGCAATTCCTATCATTAACATGTACCTTACTCTTTCTATGTTAACAACGACATTTAGATAATAGATGTATTGACGGCTAGGTTTTGCATTTCATGAACAAAAACATCAATTAGCATTTTATCTCTTAAATAAAATATACTACTTTTCTCTCTAAGTATTGAGTTTATCTTCTTTTTCCATGAAAAGTTAAGAAAATAATTTGTTACATTTCAGTTTGAAGAAAAGCCCTTGTGGATGCAGCTGAGAAGTCTAGAGAGTGAGAAGAATGCAGCCTCCTGTAGTTATGGAAACATGAACATATCGGATGTCAAAACTGATTTGTTCATCGGATTGCCTGAAATCTGAGTGCAATGATTTCCAAGTATGTATATTACTAATTCAGAACGTTTTAATAGATTATCTCTATGCATAAATTATATAAGAATAAAGTAGTCTATAAGAGTTATCTACTTTAAGAGCTGTTTTTTTTTTTTAACTTTGTGGAATGTTAGAGTTGTTTTTTTCATAATAATGTTATGGATGAATTTTATAACATCATTAGTATCATATAGTTTTTAAATCATTTATAATAATGCTTTTCTGCGGAATTCCTATTGCTCTAGCTCTATTTTTACCGACACACACGAAGCGTACGTACGAATGTACCATTGGGCTATTAAATCCAAGCATTTAATAGCTTTGACGCTAATAGTTCAAAGATCCCAGTTAAAAATTACAGCCACACCACACCTCATAAATGACATCTTGTTTCCATTCGACCATTCATGATCAATGACCAAAGACTTTTACTATTTGATTTGGTATATAACGATGAATTTTTATTTATAAAATACAGATAATTGGGTAAGATGATACACACAGGTTCTAAGATTATAACGCGCTCTATGCCATTTTTGTTCATGTAATGCGTTTAGAAAATAGAATGTATTTAAAAAAATAGCTCGTAATTGTGTCATGCATATTATATAACATGCAATTTAATAAAACAACATGCGAACCTTGTCCTAGTAAGATTTATTTATATTTTGAATAGAATATTGTGTTAAAAATGAACTTGGCACTCACTCATAGCTCAAGCACAACCATCTCTATACCAAAAAAGAAACCTACAAACTTTATATAGTTCAGTAAAACTATTGTCAAAAACTTTTAGTTAATTCAGTATTAAAATATGCCATGAAATACATGAGAATGAAAACCATATCCTAAGTAGATTACCGTCTATATGGAGTTTAAAAAGTACGAGGCTAATATTATGAAGTAACTCAAAATGATACTTATCTAATGTTAATACTTTAATAGACTTCCAGAAACAAAATATAAAAGATAACAAAAACTGGAATATATTAGTCTTAAAAATTCGAATGATGGATTGGTTACAAACTTACAACAATTAGTAATAGCGAGATTGCAAAACGCACATTGTTGTGCGTCGAATCTCTCGTTAATCATTAGGGTTAAAACGCAGCCGCCAGACGCCGTTTTCACTTTTCACGGCCCAAATCTAATAGCGTTAGCGTTTAAACCGTTTCCCGCACGAGGGCGTCTACGATATTCCGCTCAATCTCTGCGACGATCCTTTCCTCTTCCTCTTCAAGTTTCTTCATCCCCGGAAGATTTATTTCGGTGCCTCTTGCGTTGGCTAAGGTGGCGTAAAAATGGGAACTTGACGGTTCTTGAGGAAGCTTCTTCTCGTATTTGTATATCTGACCAGAGCATATCGTCGCATCTGCATTCCGCTCCGGTTCTTCAGCTCTTTTCATCTATTAGATTTGATTGAAGTGACTGAGTAAGTAAGAATGCCTATCAAGTGTTTGTGTTATTTCCTCAATGAGACTAAAACAAAGAAAAGTTGTACCTGTTTCCGAGGACGTTCTGTGACAGAGAAAGCTGATGATGCTACAGAGATTTTCTTGCATTTCTTCTTCTCTAAAAGATCACAGCAATCACTAGATTTCGAGTGTGTCGATATAGAGATGAATGCCTGTCTCTGCTTGTTTCGACTATTGGGTGTTGGATGAGGAGAGAATTTTGATTCTGTTTTCTTACATCCGTTGATTGGTATTAGCGACTGCTCGTTTACTCTTCTCTGGTTCTCCTTCAAATCTTTTGAAAGGGTCACCTTTGTTGGTTGCTGACAGATGTGATCTTGTCTTAACACAAGTGTGCGATTAGTCCTTGTTGTGTTCTCTTTCTGTGAAAACCTGCTATGCTCAATCTTGTTTTGTGATGCTCCTGCCCTTCTCTTCTCAAGCAAGTTTGTTATATCCATACCAAATTTTCTGGAGGTGGCCCTCTCTTTTATTTGTTTCACTATTTGCCTCCCGTTATGTCTGGGACTTGGACTTCCATCTTCTTGTTTCAACTCTTTCAGCGTCCTGCGCGCAAACTCTTCATGTTTATTCTCTCTGTTTAGCTGAAGAGAGAGGCGACGATTGTCGGAATCAGAGGAGATTCTAGGGCTCAAAGGTAATGATCTTGTCCCTGAGCCATTCCCGGAGAGTCTATGTCCTCTTACAGTATACCTGGATGATTTATTATGGTTTAAGTTATCCGGAAGAAGATCAAGACCCATGAGTCTAGCCACCACGTTTGAAGTCTTGGTGCAAGGTGAATTGCAGTTATTAAATGATGTATCAACAAGAAGACCTCTAAGTGTTGACTTGGTCCCCCCCATCTGCATTTGAATTGTCACTTGGCTCCATCAATCAAGTCCCTTCAAATGTAATAAAGCCATCAATGTTGACTTACATGGATGTTCAAGCTTTCTTTTTCCAGCTTGTAGATTGTTGATGATAATGGAGGTTCCTCTGTTAAGTCCAAGCTGTTTCGTGGCGCCACCAATCCTGCAAGTTTCAGTAACACAACACTCCTCTCTGTTACTCACTGTCTTGCAAAACTCCTAAGTCCTTATCTATCTCACAATAAACCTAACCGTTTCTCTGAAACCTCTACATTCTGCATGTTTGAAACCGGTATATGCTTACCAAGTCTGCGGATTTATGGATGTGAAGCTGAGACAGCAGAAACGTCTATAGAGAAGAGAGTAAGCATGTACCTTTCCGATTTCTTGAGTGAGAATCAATACTAGGTTGTTGGTGGTGATGATGACGTGAAGGGAAGTAAAAATGGTGGAAATGAAAAAAGTGATAAAGAGCAGTGATGCAGCCATTAGCTTCATTGGATTTCCTCTTGCTTTTAGAGGAACAAATGGATCTTCCTCCATTGTACCATTCTCTTCCCATTTCTGTTAAGACGAATCCTATCTTTTTGTCTTATTTTGTTATCACCTCTAACGAATGATGACAAGTGGAAGGTGAACAATTGACTGTCAAAAGAAGAAGGAAAAAGTTGTAAGAAGAAGATCTTTTTCAGTTTGCACTAGCAAAAATCCAGTTTGTATAGCTTTCTTTAAATCTATGTTTTGGGTTATTCGAGAGAAGCTGCCCTCCAACTTTATTCTCTATATTTGCATCGGTAACAGAGCAGAGGGTGGTGACAGAAATAATTTAAAAACGTGACAGTAATAATTTAAAAATAAACTGTACGAGAGTAAATTAATGCAAGGTGAGATGATGATTTAGCCACGCATCTCTTTGAGAAGAGACAGCTTGAGTATTACAGTATGATTCCATCCACACTTCATGTTTCTCTACTCTACGTTTTCTTTGGGGTTTTCAAGTTTTTGAACTTAACGAATTAAAAGAAATTAAGGTTGTCGAGATTTTCCTTGGATGAATGAATACTCTTTACGAACCGTGAGTTTGTAACCTTTCTTTCATGGGTGCAGTGACAGATTTCCTAGGTACTAGTATTACATGGTCACATGTTTCAAATCGTTTTTAGGTGTGAAGTAATGCAGAGCGTCGATGTCTTGGCATTTACTAGGGCTTGTCTTGTCTCATTATTCTTTGCTCAGTTTTAAGTTTTCAACCAATTTTTTAGTTCAATGAGCTCCAGTTTGCTTCAATATTCTTTTTTTTTTTAAAGTATTTTACTTTCGACATTTTTTTTTCTAATAATGGAGGAATCTCATGTTAGATCTCAGACTAATCCAAATAATTTGTAGCCCTCTACATACATGAATTTCGCATGGCCGAAGAGAAGATGCGTCTAGCAGAAAACTGATAAAAAGTCTGGAGATTTAGTGGGCTCTGGGTTGCTGATAAGTAAATCCAAAAGCCCAGAAGAAACTGCATGAGGAGCCCATAGCTCAAACTCATTATTGCCGTTTTGGTCGATTTATGAAACAGAGGAAGACGCATATGCAAACTCTATATTAGAGTAAACAACATCCCTAGAGACTAAAACACTTAACCCTTGTTATGTTGATTATGAGCGTAACACGAGAAGCTATATGCGGAGCTTAATTTGGCCATTACAATTTACCTCTACAACTTGTGAACTCGTTTGGTTGCCTCAAGAATCAAAACTTACACATTCGGTAATTTACTTAATTAGGATATGGTTTTGAGAAGTAGGCGATTGGATATTGCTATGCTAATTAAAAGAACAAAAAAATATTAACAAAGATTCATTAACCCACCAATGCATAAGAGACCTAGGTAACATATTTGGTAAGAGCCTTGTGGGTTGTCGTATTCTTTTATAGATCTCCTGGACTAAATTAGTATTACTACTTGGTGCTGGTGAGCTATTTGAACCCAAAAGATCGAACCAATTTAGAATTTCACATGAACTAGTCCTTGTAAATTAAAAAGTAGATAGAAAAGCTGAACTATGCCAAGAAACGAATGGTTGTTGCAATCATAGTCATACACTTTTCTATTTTACGTAAATCCTTTGCCAATGGTACCACACACTATACCTTATTGTTTCCTACTGCTTGTTATTGGAGGCCACCACAGAACTCAACTTGTCTCTATTAGCTTGTCCTTTTACTATACTGATTGGTGTATTTTCCTCGTATGAGACCAAGTGAATATTGAGGTGCATCATGTACGGACGAGCTTTCGTTGGATCTTTTGACTGACCAGTACTTTCCATGATAGGAACCATCTCCCAATAACATTCTAGAGACCACTCCATATGGTACAAGTAAGACATCCATTATAACCCCACACACATTTCATTTCCATTGTCTTTTTCTTCCTCAAATCTAGAAAGTGAAAAAGAAGAGAAAACAACCTAGAAATCCCATTTCAAGGTTCCATTATTTTTCTTGATTTCATAAAGCATTAGTTATTTAATTAATTATGCAACTAATGCAAGACTTTGTGCTGCACCCAGTCACTCGCCACACACCTTTCAGACCTACACGCCATGGGAAAGTACTGTATGGAAAAAATCAGCCTATAACTAAAGAAAAGGGACAAATTTTGAGGTGTGGATTAAAAACTCAACATATTTTAACGAATTAAGTAAAATATAACGTGTTCCGATGAAACAAATAAAAACCTCTACAAGTTAACATCGTTAAATCGTAGATAGAAAACAAAACAGAGTCGTTTTATCATTTGGTATAATGATTTTGTTTCATATTTTCTGATAAAAAGTACTCATATAGTATTTGACATTACCTTCAAACGTCGTTTTGTAGATTCTAACCATAGGAAAGGGAATGTCAATCAATGTCATCACAATTTCATGTCATTAATTAACACCGTTTTCGTTACTGACTTACTGTTTTGCCATCTGAAACGAACTATTATACTGAGTTTACAGAAGATTTTTTTTTTTTTTTTTGGGCTAAAGTTTACAGAAGATTTAAGGAATGTAAAAATTGAAATTTTCTGGAAACGAATATTCATGAACAACAAAGTTGCAACATTTCATCTCGAAACCACACTTCTACCATTTTGTAGATGCTTGTGTATTTTGGTATGAAGAACACGATCTGCAAAACAAATTCTAGAGGCAATGTTAGGCCGAAATTTGCGCATCTGAGTTTCTATAAAAATGTAAACTAAAATCGTTAAATTCAAGTGATAAAATAATTGTATTTGTTTTTTTCTATTTAATGATGTTAGGGGGAGTTATTGGTTCATGGATTTTGAAATCCATATAAAATTTAAAAATCCTTATTGATTTGGAAAGAAGACTTGTGGATTTTGAAATAACATGTGTTTACCCACAGATTTGAATCCTTCTATTTTTCACTGTCAAATCCATTCAAATCCATTTTTAATAAAACGTGGATTTGGAAATCCAAAAACAAATCACTAAACGAATAACATAATATTTTAATTAGTATTTACAAATCATATAACCAATAACACATGATTTTGATAAAAAATTTAAAATCAATGATTGAATAACATATGATTTTTATTTGGATTTCTAAATCCACTAAAATCCATAAACCAATAACTAGTTTCTACAGGCCAGGTTTTATTTGTTTTGTTGGAATAAATTTGATTGTTATTCAACTCGTTGAAATATGTTATGTTTTAATTCACATTTCAATTTTTTTAAGATGAAACTTTTTTTAAAGATGAAACTACTATGTGCTGGGTTTACTTTTGCAATTTTCCTGCAAACCATCATCCTAGTTTTGTTTTCTTCTCTTTATAACTTTAGTCACATGTTATCATATGTTCTTAGGTTGTCACATATATCAAATTAGATATTTGTATATAAACACACCTTATAACGAGTGGAATCCTATGCTAAGATGAATTTCATAGGTCCTCAATTAAGCCATCATGCATTAGGAAAATGTTATGTACTGTGTAATCCTTGATCGTACACTCGTATCTGTGAGTATACAAAAAAAAAAAAAGATTTCCTTCCTGTCATTTATTTCAAGTAACAGTTTAAAAGTTGCATTATTGAGTTGAGGAACTGCACATGTGTTGCTCCTCTCTTATTTCAAACCATAGAACTTTTAGCATCTGAAGTATCATTGTTAATTTTTTTTTTTTTTTTTTGACATTGATCATTTACAATTTGGATTAATATTGTTATATATACTATATATATTATTTTCAACCTGTAGTGGTCCATTGGTTAAAGGTCGTTAGGTTATAACGAACCGAGTCATATAATCCAATGCGTTTCCATCATTCCATGTTAGTCTCTGGAAATGTTTTAACTGGCAAGAAAAGCGTTATTACACTCTTCAGCTGAGATGCAGAAATAGATTGGTAAAGTAGAAGATTGGTTGTGGTATAAATGAGTCTGCCTGAGATTTTCTGGCATATATTACATGATTTTCGTAACTAAAGACTTCTTTTCATGCTTTCTTGTTTCCTTTTTTTCTTTAAAGAAAATAGCTTCAATGGCATAAACCCCATACCAAATTTCAATATTAAACAGTGATAGCATGCTTTCAGCGTCATTAATTAATTGGGGATGGAGTTATGTCCTTTTCTAAGAAAATCAAGAGAAAGAAAACAGATCTATTTGAGATCATTTATGCCCCCCAGTTCTATTGTGATTAGGTAAGAGATCAATCTCTCTTTCCTCCTCCATCTAATAATGCCAGAGACAGGACATAAAAAGCATGAACTGTTATAGTGGATCAATAAAAGGATTTTAATTGGAGCTACTATTTGCGACAAAACCATGTCTAATGGTTGTCCTTCATAGGTCCAGCATTGTTGGGTCCTTCAATATCTCACTCTCTTATAGTAATTAAGAAAGAGATAGAACTTGAGCATATTAAAAAAAAAAAAAAAAAAAAGAAGAAGAAGAGAACACATTTGGTCGCCCCCACCTTCTTTATGGCAGCCCTACTTAGTTGTTAGCTTGTTAGTATTTATTTGTCCCCGGATTGGCTCAAATGTATAGAGGCTCTATGAAACAAAATGATTTTTGTTTAAAACTGGAATCTAAAAGTAATGAAGCTATTCAGTTTTTTTTATTTTTTTTTAAATTTTGATATATATATATATTATACATCTCTAAGATCTCTTATTTCAGTTTTTCTATGAATACTAAAACTTTCTTTCCCAAAAAATTAGGCTCTTACTAAAATGGGAATGGACCCTAGCATTAGCACCTTGAGCCGACCATGCTCTTGTCTCCCTCTCTAATTGATCATTCTGTTCTCTTGCAAACCTATTAATGGGCTCCTTCGCATAGGCGCCATAGCGTTCCAAACTCAGAGTCTAACTAGGTTTCTTGTAATTGTAAAACAGTTTGTTTATTTTTAGAAGCTAAAAGGGAAATGAATCTTTATTTACCTTAATTAGCCTACTTTGCTCGTCTCTTTTGGCTGTATCCGCACTTTTGTCTAAGTCATTAGATTGCCTAAGCTTGTCCCATGTAGTGTTAAAACGGAATAACCTGTCCACAGTGGGCTAAGGTATTTTGCAAGTTTTAACTTTTAACACAACCCAGTCTATCAAAAACGGCCATCTTAGAAACACCAATTCACCATTTTGTGACCAATTTATTTTGTATATCAGTATGCATACTCTCAAAAAATTTAGTTTGTGTTTGTACCTCTTTAAAAAGTAGGAATTTTTCAAATTTAATTTTATACATAATATATTTAAGTAGAAAATACCTAAGTACAAATAAAATAAGTTTTTTTCCCTAAAAATACCATTATTAGTTTTATTTTCAAAAATAACACCACAACTTTTTTAGTTCAAAAATACCACAAACACTAAAAGTAAGTTATGGTCTAATTTTTAGAGGTTAGGGTTTATCATTTAGTTTTGAAGATTTAAAGTTTAGATCTAGTTTTATGATATTTTCAGAGAAAAAAAATTGTTGGTATTTTTGAGAAACAAAACTAGTGATGATATTTATTATTTTAGAAAAAAAAAACTCATTTTATAAAGATATAACACAATTAATTTTTAAAATTCAATATTCTTAAATTAATTAAATATTAAAAATTGTATAAATCTATATCAAAAAGTAAAAATGAATATTGTTATCTTTTTTTTTTAAGTTTGTGGATCGATATCCACTATGTGTGCAGTTTAGTTCATTTGAGATAATTGCCTTCAGTGGACTAACCCATAAAACCGCGCGCGCTTTTCATTTGCATATGAAATCCTAGCTTTAGTATGTCCCATAACACAACGGCTTATGCTGAACCTGCATGCTTTCTGTCTAAAATGGCCTACATGTGATAAGCAAATTGTGGAAACAATAAGCAATTAGGTTCATTCATTAATGGTTCTGACCGTAATGGAACTGAATTCTAGAACATATATTGATCAAAAACTCCAGTTTTGCCGAATAAAAATAATAGTATAACAGAAAATATTAAAATCAAGAAAATAATTCGAAGAAAAAGACGAGAAAGTAAAATTCGAGAGAGAGGCAAAAACAGAACAACAATGTGGAACCAATACTTCCATATACAGCCAAGGAACCTTGGGAAGCTCTTTTGTCCTGCCAACTAAAAACAGACCCCCACCAAAAAATCCACAGTTTTTTCTTAAAAAACACTAGAAGTATTATCTTATTTGTTTTTTCCGCTACTACAATTCCCGATGAAAACAGATTAGACAATCTTGGATTTGTCTGTACCTCGATTTTCTATCGTCCTAAAGTGTCTGAAAATAATTAACTCACTTTAATCTTACGAGTTAGTACTTTTTTAAGCAAGGAATGATCCGGGGTTAAAGTAATTTTACGACTAATTTTCTGAGTGAGTTTAAACCGTCCGGCAGTTGGTTTTCCGGATATTTTAATAGATCTAAAATGTAACACTATTTTTAACTAATTCAACAATAATGAAAGAATCCTAATTAAAAAGAATCGAACCTCGTTTTCTTAGTATTTTAAGCAAATATTATTTACCATGTGTAAATAATTCATTAATTAACTTCGACCAAAAAAAAAAAATAATAATTCACTAATTAACAAAGAGATTATTAAATTATATTAGTATTTTTGTTTAATGTCTTCTCTCTTCACTTCTCTTTTCATCTGGTATAGTAAATTTATACAATTTTTTTATATATAAAAAATACTTCATTCTATTAATAATTAGAAGGAAAAAAACTTTCCTCTAGGGGACATCCAAATTTAATTTATACAATCTCAACCAGTGAATTTTAGGCGAACTGGATCTAGTATATGGAGAAATAGGTAAATTTAAATAGTATCAAACACTAAATTAAGACCTAGGACCTATGAGTTCATAGTAAGCTATTCACTATTAATGGTAATTGTCCATGTCCCCCACACGACAAGCATGTAAGAAAAAAAAAGAGAGACACTTTTTAACATTTTCACCATTCATTTACGTTTCTAATATCTAAAGTCATAAGCAAAAAAACAAAAAACAAAAACAAAAAAGGGCAAAGATAAAATATAAATTAAATATGTAATTAATCTGTTTAAGTAGATTTAATTATTTAAATTTTAAGAAAAATTCCACCATTTTGTTAACGTCTCTCCACCACTTGTTTAGCGATTTTAACTGCATTACAATGAATAATCTAAAAATAGTTGATAAATTTTGTGCATTTACATCAATCACAAGTGGCAAAAGTCTTTCCTTCCAAGAAAACTTATATATTACAAAAAACAAAAAAAAAAAAGGAAGTGGACAACACTATAGGGTCGACTTAGAGCATCCACATTGGTAGTCTTTCACCAAATTTCTCAAAAAACTATATATAAATAATATAAAAAAATAATTAATAGAGGTTCTCAAATGAAAGACTCTCAACACTCTCTCTCTTCATTTTAAGAACCCATATTATTTGATTATGTAAAAGAAATAATTTTATGGTGAAAGATTCTCACGAGAAGATACCAATGCCGATGATCAATGCTTGCTTATATAAAGACTGAAAGGACCTTTGGTTTCTCGTATCATCTCCATCAACAAAACACAAGAAGTTGAAGAAATCTCAGAAAATGGCCGTAAGTTGCGTAACAACATCTCCAGAGGAAGAAGACAAACCGAAACTAGGCCTTGGAAATATTCAAACGCCATTCTCTTCAATCCTTCAATGCTTAACCTCCAACCCAATATCCCAAACCAATTCATTTGGCCTGGACGAGAAACCTCCATCGAAGCTCCCGAGCTGATGTTCCCCTCATCGACCTCCAAAACATTCTCTCCGTAGGGACTCAGCATCTGCTTCTCCCTCCCCCTCCACTCAGAAGCTTCCAGAATAATCTCTGAGGCCTGTAAGAAGCACGGCTTTTTCCTTGTAGTCAATCACGGCATCGACGAGGCGCTTATATCAGACGCTCATGAATGCATGAGCCGCTTCTTCGATATGCCTCTCTCCGAAAAACAGAGGGTTCTGCGAAAACCCGGCGAGGTTGTGGCTACGCAAGCAGTTTCACCCGGCCGCTCTCCACCAAGCTTCCATGGAAGGAAAACTTCTTTCTTCGTTGTTTTATGACGACAAGAACCGTCAAGAACCAGTTCAGAGATTTATTTCTGCGATGCGTTGGGACATGGTTTTGAGCCATTGCTGGGTAAAAGTTTAAAACAGAACAATACTAAACAAACAAAAAAAGAGAGAAAAACAAACATTTAACATGTCTTTGTCTTCCTCTGGTTTTTAGAAAACGTCTTAAACCAATAACGGTTTCATCTATACCGAAACTTTAGAGACTTATGTTATTCTTGGTCTTTGTGGTTGCAGAAGGTGTATCAAGAGTACTGTGAGGCGATGAGTCTCTGTCAACTGAAGATCATGGAGCTTTCTGGGACTAAGTTTAGGCGTCAACCGAGACTATTTATGAGAGTTTTTCGAGAAAAATGATTCAATAATGAGACTGGAATTACTACCCCTCCATGTCAGAACCAGATCTTACATTAGGAACAGGACCTCATTGTGATCCAACTTCTCTTACCATCCTTCACCAAGACCATGTTAATGGCCTTCAAGTCTTTGTCGAAAATCAATGGCGCTCCATTCGTCCCAATCCCAGAGCCTTTGTGGTCAATATCGGCGATACTTTCATGGTAAACCTTCTAAAGAAAAGAAATAAACACATCTTGGTTAGATATACACATAGCCATTGGCTATGTACAGGCATATACTAAATCGGCCTTAATCTCGTGTTGTAGGCTCTATCGAACGATAGATACAAGAGCTGCTTGCACCGGGCGGTGGTGAACAGTGAGAGCGAGAGGAAATCACTTGCATTCTTCTTGTGTCCCAAAAAAGACAAAGTAGTGAAGCCACCAAGAGAGCTTTTGGACAGCATCACATCAAGGAAATACCTTGACTTCACATGGTCTATGTTCCTTGAATTTACTCAAAAACACTATAGAGCAGACATGAACACGCTCCAAGCTTTCTCAGATTGGCTCACCAACAAACCCATCTAGGATATAAAAAAAACAATGTCCACATGTCTTGTCTAGTTAGTTACTATGTTTATATTTCATGTATATGGTAAGATGCAATAACATCCTTAGCAATTTAATTTCCAAAACTGGGATAGTAGCATGTTATAGGTGTCTTTAAACTTTGTTTCTATGTTGGGATAGTAGCATGTTTGAGGAAGCGTTAAGGAGAATTAATACAAAAAAATGACTACATGGAATTTAATAGGTTAGAAGCAGAACAAGAAAAATGTGACCCCTTTAAACACAAAACATGTAAACAGGTTTCAACCTAAGAAATGCTTGCTACAAAGCATCTGACATTCTTAGAACCAAATTAACCAA
>CM022177.2:16183802-16210992 GCA_011420285.2 Erysimum cheiranthoides
ATTTTGTGATACCCTTTAAGTGATTTATAATTCACTTTTTTTTTTAGTGTGTCGCATATGTCAGCGAACCCCACGCCCATCATTGAAGTTTCAATTAGAATCAGCTAGAGCCTTTAAAAAGAAAGAAAAAAATCAGAATAGGTGGAGGGAAGAAACCTCCAAAATTTGAAGAAATATAAAAATGGATTTTTTTTTATCAAAAAAAAAATAAAAATGGATTTTTTTTATCAAAAAAAAATAAAAATGGATTTTCAGATGATGCCAAAAAAAAAAAGAAAAAAAAATGATTTTCAGATCTACGGATGATGTTTAAATTTTAAACGGACGGATGGGCTATCAACCTTATTAAATAAAGTGGATTTGCCCATTTCTAGACCTTTTATTATGTAATGGATCAAGCGATTATACAGTAACTAATAAATGCAGTTTTTCCGACAAAGATTTTTTCGAACTGTTGAAAATCTGTGTAAGCTGTAACCATTCAGTGTATAACCACATGATTAATCTGTTACCAGTTCAGTTTAAGCAAATTAACCTAACATGATAATATAAAATGTAAGAAAAAAAAATGCACCATGTTACTAAACATGGGCCTAAGGCCCAAAACCCATGGAACCTAGATTTGAATCCCCAAAACTGGACTATATTTGGACTAAGTACCAATCGGACTGGGACTTTTCCTTATCTCGATCTTCTGAATAACTGATCTTATCCAAGCGTGTCCTCACGAGTTCGACATGCAGTTCATATGGATCCACTATTTTCTACACCAAACCGCAAAAACATAATGATCTTATCCTGACATATCACATATCCTCACGAGTACAACATGCAATTCACATAGACATAGAACTGTTCTTCTCGACAACGTAGACCAACATAGAAACAAAGTTTAATGTCTAAGACAGAAGGGGGGTCATCGCCGGTAAAAAAATTGGCCGTCGCCGGCTAAAGGTTCATTTTTAGTCATGTGGCGGGCGATCGCCAACCTAAGGGCTAAGGTCGCCGGTGACAAATTTTCTTTAGATTCTCCATTCGAGTCTTCTTTTAGGCAGCTTTGACCTATGGTACTTCAGAGCATTATAAATTTTAATTTTTCATTGTTGAATTGCCATGAATAGTTTTACTTTTGTACCAGAAATTAAGCTAATTCACAGAAACTCTCTCACACCATATATGAGGAAGATCAGACCGTGGGAGGATTGTCATTAGATGCCATTGTTTTAGGAGCCTATTTTCGATAAGTTCGTTGGTTAATTTGGTTCTAAGAATGTCAGATGCTTTGTAGCAAGCATTTCTTAGGTTGGAAACCTGTTTACATGTTTTGTGTTTAAAGGGGTCACATTTTTCTTGTTCTGCTTCTAACCTATTAAATTCCATGTAGTCATTTTTTTGTATTAATTCTCCTTAACGCTTCCTCAAACATGCTACTATCCCAACATAGAAACAAAGTTTAAAGACACCTATAACATGCTACTATCCCAGTTTTGGAAATTAAATTGCTAAGGATGTTATTGCATCTTACCATATACATGAAATATAAATACATAGTAACTAACTAGACAAGACATGTGGACATTGTTTTTTTTATATCCTAGATGGGTTTGTTGGTGAGCCAATCTGAGAAAGCTTGGAGCGTGTTCATGTCTGCTCTATAGTGTTTTTGAGTAAATTCAAGGAACATAGACCATGTGAAGTCAAGGTATTTCCTTGATGTGATGCTGTCCAAAAGCTCTCTTGGTGGCTTCACTACTTTGTCTTTTTTGGGACACAAGAAGAATGCAAGTGATTTCCTCTCGCTCTCACTGTTCACCACCGCCCGGTGCAAGCAGCTCTTGTATCTATCGTTCGATAGAGCCTACAACACGAGATTAAGGCCGATTTAGTATATGCCTGTACATAGCCAATGGCTATGTGTATATCTAACCAAGATGTGTTTATTTCTTTTCTTTAGAAGGTTTACCATGAAAGTATCGCCGATATTGACCACAAAGGCTCTGGGATTGGGACGAATGGAGCGCCATTGATTTTCGACAAAGACTTGAAGGCCATTAACATGGTCTTGGTGAAGGATGGTAAGAGAAGTTGGATCACAATGAGGTCCTGTTCCTAATGTAAGATCTGGTTTCTGACATGGAGGGTAGTAATTCAGTCTCATTATTGAATCATTTTCTTCGAAAAACTCTCTAAAGTAGTCTCGGTTGACGCCTAAACTTAGTCCCAGAAGCTCCATGATCTTCAGTGACAGAGAACTCATCGCCTCACAGTACTCTTGATACACCTTCCTGCAACCACAAAGACCAAGAATAACATAAGTCTTCTAAAGTTTCGGTATAGATGAAACCGGTTATTGGTTTAAGACGTTTTCTAAAAACCAGAGGAAAGGACAAAAGACATGTTAAATGTTTGTTTTTTCTCTCTTTTTTGTTTGTTTAGTTTATTGCTCTGTTTTAACTTTACCCAAATGGCTCAACCCATGTCCCAACGCATCGCAGAAGTAATCTTGAACGGTTCTTGAGCGGTTCTTGTCGTCGCAAAACCGGAAAGAAAGGGTTTCCTTCCATGGAAGCTTGGTGGAGAAGCGGCCGGTGAAAACTGCTTGCGTAGCCACAACTCTCGCCGGGTTTTCGCAGAACCCTCTGTTTTTCGGAGAGAGGCATATCGAAGAAGCGGCTCATGCATTCATGAGCGTCTGATATAAGCGCCTCGTCGATGCCGTGATTGACTACAAGGAAAAAGCCGTGCTTCTTACAGGCCTCAGAGATTATTCTGGAAGCTTCTAGAGTGGAGGGGGAGGGGAGAAGCAGATGCTGAGTCCCTATCGGAGAGAATGTTTTGGAGGTCGATGAGGGGAACATCAAGCTCGGGAGCTTCGATGAAGGTTTCTCGTCGTCAGGCCAAATGAATTGGTTTGGGATATTGGGTTGGAGGTTAAGCATTGAAGGATTGAAGATTAATGGCGTTTGAATATTTCCAAGGCCTAGTTTCGGTTTGTCTTCTTCCTCTGGAGATGTTGTTACGCAACTTACGGCCATTTTCTGAGATTTCTTCAACTTCTTGTGTTTTGTTGATGGAGATGATACGAGAACCAAAGGTCCTTTCAGTCTTTATATAAGCAAGCATTGATCATCGGCATTGGTAATCTCTCGTGAGAATCTTTCACCATAAAATATTATTTCTTTTACAATAATCAAATAATATGGGGTTCTTAAAATGAAGAGAGAGAGTGTTGAGAGTCTTTCATTTGAGAACCTCTATTAATTATTTTTTTATATATATTATATATAGTTTTTTGAGAAATTTGGTGAAAGACTACCAATGTGGATGCTCTAAGTCGACCCTATAGTGTTGTCCACTTCCTTTTTTTTTGGTTTGTTTTGTAATATATAAGTTTTCTTGGAAGGAAAGACTTTTGCCACTTGTGATTGATGTAAATTGCACAAAAAATTATCAACTATTTTTAGATTATTCATTGTAATGCAGTTAAAATCGCTAAACAAGTGGTGGAGAGACGTTAACAAAATGGTGGAATTTTTCTTAAAATTTAAATAATTAAATCTACTTAACAGATTAATTACATATTTAATTTATATTTTATCTTTGCCCTTTTTTTGTTTTTGTTTTTGTTTTTTTGCTTATGACTTATAGATATTAGAAAGTAAATGAATGGTGAAAATGTTAAAAAGTGTCTCTCTTTTTTTTTCTTACATGCTTGTCGTGTGGGGGACATGGACAATTACCATTAATAGTGAATAGCTTACTATGAACTCATAGGTCCTAGGTCTTAATTTAGGTGTTTGATACTATTTAAATTTACCTATTTCTCCATATACTAGATCCAGTTCGCCTAAAATTCACTGGTTGAGATTGTATAAATTAAATTTGGATGTCCCCTAGAGGAAAGTTTTTTTCCTTCTAATTATTAATAGAATGAAGTATTTTTTATATATAAAAAAATTGTATAAATTTACTATACCAGATGAAAAGAGAAGTGAATAGAGAGAGACATTAAACAAAAATACTAATATCATAATTTAATAATCTCTTTGTTAATTAGTGAATTATTATTTTTTTTTTTTGGTCGAAGTTAATTAATGAATTATTTACACATGGTAAATCATATTTGCTTAAAATACTAAGAAAACGAGGTTCGATTCTTTTTAATTAGGATTCTTTCATTATTGTTGAATTAGTTAAAAATAGTGTTACATTTAGATCTATTAAAATATCCGGAAAACCAAACTGCCGGACGGTTAAACTCACTCAGAAAATTAGTCGTAAAATTACTTTACCCCGGATCATTCCTTGCTTAAAAAGTACTAACTCGTAAGATTAAAGTGAGTTAATTATTTTTCAGACACTTTAGGACGATAGAAAATCGAGGGTACAGACAAATCCAAGATTGTCTAATCTGTTTTCATCGGGAATTGTAGTAGCGGAAAAAACAAATAAGATAATACTTCTAGTGTTTTTTAAGAAAAAACTGTGGATTTTTTGGTGGGGGTCTGTTTTTAGTTGGCAGGACAAAAGAGCTTCCCAAGGTTCCTTGGCTGTATATGGAAGTATTGGTTCCACATGTTGTTCTGTTTTTGCCTCTCTCTCGAATTTTACTTTCTCGTCTTTTTCTTCGAATTATTTTCTTGATTTAATATTTTCTGTTATACTATTATTTTTTATTCGGCAAAACTGGAGTTTTTGATCAATTATGTTTCTAGAATTCAGTTCCATTACGGTCAGAACCATTAATGAATGAACCTAATTGCTTATTAGTTTCCACAATTTGATTATCACATGTAGGCCATTTTAGACAGAAAGCATGCAGGTTCAGCATAAGCCGTTGTGTTATGGGACATACTAAAGCTAGGATTTCATATGCAAATGAAAAGCGCGCGCGGTTTTATGGGTTAGTCCACTGAAGGCAATTATCTCAATGAACTAAACTGCACACATAGTGGATCGATCCACAAACTTAAAAAAAAAAAGATAACAATATTCATTTTTTACTTTTTGATATAGATTTATACAATTTTTAATATTTAATTATTTAAGAATATTGAATTTTAAAAATTAATTGTGTTATATCATATTTAAAATGAGTTTTTTTTTCTAAAATAATAAATATCATCACTAGTTTTGTTTTCTCAAAAATACCAACAATTTTTTTTTCTTCTGAAAATATCATAAAACTAGATCTAAACTTTAAATCTTCAAAACTAAATGATAAACCCTAACCTCTAAAAATTAGACCATAAATTACTTTTAGTGTTTGTGGTATTTTTGAACTAAAAAGTTGTAGTGTTATTTTTGAAAAATAAAACTAATAATGGTATTTTAGGGAAAAAACTTATTTTATTTGTACTTTAGGTATTTTTTTCTACTTAAATATTATTATGTATAAAATTAAATTTGAAAAAAATTCCTACTTTTTAAAGAGGTAAACCAAGACAAACTAAATTTTTTGAGAGTATGCATACTGATATACAAAATAAATTGGTCACAAAACATGGTGAATTGGTGTTTCTAAGATGGCCGTTTTTGATAGACTGGTTTGTTAAAAGTTAAAACTTGCAAAATACCTTAGCCCACTGTGGACAGGTTATTCCGTTTTAACACTACATGGGACAAGCTTAGGCAATCTAATGACTTAGACAAAGTGCGGATACAGCCAAAAAGAGACGAGCAATAGTAGGCTAATTAAGGTAAATAAAGATTCATTTCCCTTTTAGCTTCTAAAAATAAACAAACTGTTTTACATTACAAGAAACCTAGTTAGACCTCTGAGTTTGGAACGCTATGGCGCCTATGCGAAGGAGCCCATTAATAGGTTTGCAAGAGAACAGAATGATCAATTAGAGAGGGAGACAAGAGCATGGTCGGCTCAAGGTGCTAATGCTAGGGTCCATTCCCATTTTAGTAAGAGCCTAATTTTTTGGGAAAGAAAAGTTTAGTATTCATAGAAAAAACTGAAATAAGAGATCTTAGAGATGTATATATATATATATATATATCAAAATTTAAAAAAAAAATAAAAAAAACTGAAATAGCTTCATTACTTTTAGATTCCAGTTTTAAACAAAAATCATTTTGTTCATAGAGCCTCTAATACATTTGAGCCAATCCGGGGACAAATAAATACTAACAAGCTAACAACTAAGTAGGGCTGCATAAAGAAGGTGGGGGCCGACCAAATGTGTTCTTCTTCTTTCTTTTTTTTTTTTTTTTTTTTTTAATATGCTCAAGTTCTATCTCTTTCTTAATTACTATAAGAGAGTGAGATATTGAAGGACCCAACAATGCTGGACCTATGAAGGACACCCATTAGACATGGGTTTTTGTCGCAAATAGTAGCTCCAATTAAAATCCTTTTATGATCCCTATAACCAGGTCATGCTTTTATGTCCTGTCTCTGGCATTATTAGATGGAGGAGGAAAGAGAGATTGTCTCTTACCTAATCACAATAGAAACTGGGGGGCATAAATGATCTCAAATAGATCTGTTTTCTTTCTCTTGATTTTTCTTAGAAAGGACATAACTCCATCCCCAATTAATTAATGACGCTGATGAAGCATGCTATCACTGTTTAATATTGAAATTTGGTATGGGGTTTATGCCATTGAAGCTATTTTCTTTAAAGAAAAAAGGAAACAAGAAGCATGAAAAAGAAGTCTTTAGTTACGAAAATCATGTAATATATGCCAGAAAATCTCAGGCAGACTCATTTATACCACCAACCAATCTTCTACTTTACCAATCTATTTCTGCATCTCAGCTGAAGAGTGTAATAACGCTTTTCTTGCCAGTTAAAACATTTCCAGAGACTAACATGGAATGATGGAAACGCATTGGATATATATGACTCGGTTCGTTATAACCTAACGACCTTTAACCAATGGACCACTACAGGTTGAAAATAATTTATTATAGTATAATAACAATATTAATCCAAATTGTAAATGCAATGTCAAAAAAAAAAAAAAAAAAAATTAAACATGATACTTCAGATGCTAAAAGTTCTATGGATTTGAAATAAGAGGGAGCAACACATGTGCAGTTCCTCAACTCAATAATGCAACTTTTAAACTGTTACTTGAAATAAATGACAGGAAGGAAATCTTTTTTTTTTTTTTGTATACTCACAGATACGAGTGTACGATCAAGGATTACACAGTACATAACATTTTCCTAATGCATGATGGCTTAATTGAGGACCTATGAAATTCATCTTAGCATAGGATTCCACTCGTTATAAGGTGTGTTTATATACAAATATCTAATTTGATATATGTGACAACCTAAGAACATATGATAACATGTGACTAAAGTTATAAAGAGAAGAAAACAAAACTAGGATGATGGTTTGCAGGAAAATTGCAAAAGTAAACCCAGCACATAGTAGTTTCATCTTTAAAAAAAGTTTCATCTTAAAAAAATTGAAATGTGAATTAAAACATAACATATTTCAACGAGTTGAATAACAATCAAATTTATTCCAACAAAACAAATAAAACCTGGCCTGTAGAAACTAGTTATTGGTTTATGGATTTTAGTGGATTTAGAAATCCAAATAAAAACATATGTTATTCAATCATTGATTTTAAATTTTTATCAAAATCATGTGTTATTGGTTATATGATTTGTAAATACTAATTAAAATATTATGTTATTCGTTTAGTGATTTGTTTTTGGATTTCCAAATCCCGTTTTATTAATGGATTTGAATGGATTTGACAGTGAAAAATAGAAGGATTCAAATCTGTGGGTCACATGTTATTTCAAAATCCACAAGTCTTCTTTCCAAATCAATAAGGATTTTTAAATTTTATATGGATTTCAAAATCCATGAACCATATCCTCCCTCATCATTAAATAGAATAAAAACAAATACAATTATTTTATCTTGAATTTAACGATTTTAGTTTACATTTTTTAGAAACTCAGATGCGCAAATTTCGGCCTAACATTGCCTCTAGAATTTGTTTTGCAGATCGTGTTCTTCATACCAAATACACAAGCATCTACAAAATGGTAGAAGTGTGGTTTCGAGATGAAATGTTGCAACTTTGTTGTTCATGAATATTCGTTTCCAGAAAATTTCAATTTTTACATTCCTTAAATCTTCTGTAAACTTTAGCCCAAAAAAAAAAAAAAAAAATCTTCTGTAAACTCAGTATAATAGTTCGTTTCAGATGGCAAAACAGTAAGTCAGTAACGAAAACGGTGTTAATTAATGACATGAAATTGTGATGACATTGATTGACATTCCCTTTCCTATGGTTAGAATCTACAAAACGACGTTTGAAGGTAATGTCAAATACTATATGAGTACTTTTTATCAGAAAATATGAAACAAACATTATACCAAATGATAAAACGACTCTGTTTTGTTTTCTATCTACGATTTAACGATGTTAACTTGTAGAGGTTTTTATTTGTTTCATCGGAACACGTTATATTTTACTTAATTCGTTAAAATGTTGAGTTTTTAATCCACACCTCAAAATTTGTCCCTTTTCTTTAGTTATAGGCTGATTTTTTCCATACAGTACTTTCCCATGGCGTGTAGGTCTGAAAGGTGTGTGGCGAGTGACTGGGTGCAGCACAAAGTCTTGCATTAGTTGCATAATTAATTAAATAACTAATGCTTTATGAAATCAAGAAAAAAATGGAACCTTGAAATGGGATTTCTAGGTTGTTTTCTCTTCTTTTTCACTTTCTAGATTTGAGGAAGAAAAAGACAATGGAAATGAAATGTGTGTGGGGTTATAATGGATGTCTTACTTGTACCATATGGAGTGGTCTCTAGAATGTTATTGGGAGATGGTTCCTATCATGGAAAGTACTGGTCAGTCAAAAGATCCAACGAAAGCTCGTCCGTACATGATGCACCTCAATATTCACTTGGTCTCATACGAGGAAAATACACCAATCAGTATAGTAAAAGGACAAGCTAATAGAGACAAGTTGAGTTCTGTGGTGGCCTCCAATAACAAGCAGTAGGAAACAATAAGGTATAGTGTGTGGTACCATTGGCAAAGGATTTACGTAAAATAGAAAAGTGTATGACTATGATTGCAACAACCATTCGTTTCTTGGCATAGTTCAGCTTTTCTATCTACTTTTTAATTTACAAGGACTAGTTCATGTGAAATTCTAAATTGGTTCGATCTTTTGGGTTCAAATAGCTCACCAGCACCAAGTAGTAATACTAATTTAGTCCAGGAGATCTATAAAAGAATACGACAACCCACAAGGCTCTTACCAAATATGTTACCTAGGTCTCTTATGCATTGGTGGGTTAATGAATCTTTGTTAATATTTTTTTGTTCTTTTAATTAGCATAGCAATATCCAATCGCCTACTTCTCAAAACCATATCCTAATTAAGTAAATTACCGAATGTGTAAGTTTTGATTCTTGAGGCAACCAAACGAGTTCACAAGTTGTAGAGGTAAATTGTAATGGCCAAATTAAGCTCCGCATATAGCTTCTCGTGTTACGCTCATAATCAACATAACAAGGGTTAAGTGTTTTAGTCTCTAGGGATGTTGTTTACTCTAATATAGAGTTTGCATATGCGTCTTCCTCTGTTTCATAAATCGACCAAAACGGCAATAATGAGTTTGAGCTATGGGCTCCTCATGCAGTTTCTTCTGGGCTTTTGGATTTACTTATCAGCAACCCAGAGCCCACTAAATCTCCAGACTTTTTATCAGTTTTCTGCTAGACGCATCTTCTCTTCGGCCATGCGAAATTCATGTATGTAGAGGGCTACAAATTATTTGGATTAGTCTGAGATCTAACATGAGATTCCTCCATTATTAGAAAAAAAAATGTCGAAAGTAAAATACTTTAAAAAAAAAAAAGATATTGAAGCAAACTGGAGCTCATTGAACTAAAAAATTGGTTGAAAACTTAAAACTGAGCAAAGAATAATGAGACAAGACAAGCCCTAGTAAATGCCAAGACATCGACGCTCTGCATTACTTCACACCTAAAAACGATTTGAAACATGTGACCATGTAATACTAGTACCTAGGAAATCTGTCACTGCACCCATGAAAGAAAGGTTACAAACTCACGGTTCGTAAAGAGTATTCATTCATCCAAGGAAAATCTCGACAACCTTAATTTCTTTTAATTCGTTAAGTTCAAAAACTTGAAAACCCCAAAGAAAACGTAGAGTAGAGAAACATGAAGTGTGGATGGAATCATACTGTAATACTCAAGCTGTCTCTTCTCAAAGATGCGTGGCTAAATATCATCATCTCACCTTGCATTAATTTACTCTCGTACAGTTTATTTTTAAATTATTACTGTCACGTTTTTAAATTATTTCTGTCACCACCCTCTGCTCTGTTACCGATGCAAATATAGAGAATAAAGTTGGAGGGCAGCTTCTCTCGAATAACCCAAAACATAAGATTTAAAGAAAGCTATACAAACTGGATTTTTGCTAGTGCAAACTGAAAAAGATCTTCTTCTTACAACTTTTTCCTTCTTCTTTTGACAGTCAATTGTTCACCTTCCACTTGTCATCATTCGTTAGAGGTGATAACAAAATAAGACAAAAAGATAGGATTCGTCTTAACAGAAATGGGAAGAGAATGGTACAATGGAGGAAGATCCATTTGTTCCTCTAAAAGCAAGAGGAAATCCAATGAAGCTAATGGCTGCATCACTGCTCTGCTTTTATCACTTTTTTCATTTCCACCATTTTTACTTCCCTTCACGTCATCATCACCACCAACAACCTAGTATTGATTCTCACTCAAGAAATCGGAAAGGTACATGCTTACTCTCTCTTCTCTATAGACGTTTCTGCTGTCTCAGCTTCACATCCATAAATCCGCAGACTTGGTAAGCATATACCGGTTTCAAACATGCAGAATGTAGAGGTTTCAGAGAAACGGTTAGGTTTATTGTGAGATAGATAAGGACTTAGGAGTTTTGCAAGACAGTGAGTAACAGAGAGGAGTGTTGTGTTACTGAAACTTGCAGGATTGGTGGCGCCACGAAACAGCTTGGACTTAACAGAGGAACCTCCATTATCATCAACAATCTACAAGCTGGAAAAAGAAAGCTTGAACATCCATGTAAGTCAACATTGATGGCTTTATTACATTTGAAGGGACTTGATTGATGGAGCCAAGTGACAATTCAAATGCAGATGGGGGGGACCAAGTCAACACTTAGAGGTCTTCTTGTTGATACATCATTTAATAACTGCAATTCACCTTGCACCAAGACTTCAAACGTGGTGGCTAGACTCATGGGTCTTGATCTTCTTCCGGATAACTTAAACCATAATAAATCATCCAGGTATACTGTAAGAGGACATAGACTCTCCGGAATGGCTCAGGGACAAGATCATTACCTTTGAGCCCTAGAATCTCCTCTGATTCCGACAATCGTCGCCTCTCTCTTCAGCTAAACAGAGAGAATAAACATGAAGAGTTTGCGCGCAGGACGCTGAAAGAGTTGAAACAAGAAGATGGAAGTCCAAGTCCCAGACATAACGGGAGGCAAATAGTGAAACAAATAAAAGAGAGGGCCACCTCCAGAAAATTTGGTATGGATATAACAAACTTGCTTGAGAAGAGAAGGGCAGGAGCATCACAAAACAAGATTGAGCATAGCAGGTTTTCACAGAAAGAGAACACAACAAGGACTAATCGCACACTTGTGTTAAGACAAGATCACATCTGTCAGCAACCAACAAAGGTGACCCTTTCAAAAGATTTGAAGGAGAACCAGAGAAGAGTAAACGAGCAGTCGCTAATACCAATCAACGGATGTAAGAAAACAGAATCAAAATTCTCTCCTCATCCAACACCCAATAGTCGAAACAAGCAGAGACAGGCATTCATCTCTATATCGACACACTCGAAATCTAGTGATTGCTGTGATCTTTTAGAGAAGAAGAAATGCAAGAAAATCTCTGTAGCATCATCAGCTTTCTCTGTCACAGAACGTCCTCGGAAACAGGTACAACTTTTCTTTGTTTTAGTCTCATTGAGGAAATAACACAAACACTTGATAGGCATTCTTACTTACTCAGTCACTTCAATCAAATCTAATAGATGAAAAGAGCTGAAGAACCGGAGCGGAATGCAGATGCGACGATATGCTCTGGTCAGATATACAAATACGAGAAAGAAGCTTCCTCAAGAACCGTCAAGTTCCCATTTTACGCCACCTTAGCCAACGCAAGGGCACCGAAATAAATCTTCGGGGATGAAGAAACTTGAAGAGGAAGCGGAAAGGATCGTCGCAGAGATTGACGGAATATCGTAGACGCCCTCGTGCGGGAAACGGTTTATAAACGCTAACGCTATTAGATTTTGGGCCGTGAAAAGTGAAAACGGCGTCTGGCGGCTTGCGTTTTAACCCTAACTGATTAACGAGAGATTCGACGCAAAAAATGTGCGTTTTTGCAATCTCGCTATTACTAATTGTTGTAAGTTTGTAACCATCCATCATTCGATTTTTAAGACTAATATATTCCAGTTTTTGTTATTCTTTTTATATTTTGTTTCTGGAAGTCTATTAAAGTATTAACATTAGATAAGTATCATTTTGAGTTACTTCATAATATTAGCCTCGTACTTTTTAAACTCCATATAGACGGTATCTACTCTTAGGATATGGTTTCATTCTCATGTATTTCATGGCATATTTTAATACTGAATTACTAAAAGTTTTTGACAATAGTTTTACTGAACCTATATAAAGTTGTAGGTTTCTTTTTTGGTATAGAGATGGTTGTGCTTGAGCTATGAGTGAGTGCCAAGTTCATTTTTAACACAATATTCTATTCAAATATAAATAAATCTTACTAGGACAAGGTTCGCATGTTGTTTTATTAAAATTGCATGTTATATAATATGCATGACACAATTACGAGCTATTTTTTTAAATACATTCTATTTTCTAAAACGCATTACATGAACAAAAATGGCATAGAGCGCGTTATAATCGTAGAACCTGGTGTGTATCATCTTACCCAATTATCTGTATTTTATAATAAAAATTCATCGTATATACCAAATCAAATAGTAAAAGTCTTTGGTCATTGATTCATGAAGGGTCGAATGGAAACAAGATGTCATTTATGAGGTGTGGTGTGGCTGTAATTTTTAACTGGATCTTGAAACTATTAGCGTCAAAGCTATTAAATGCTTGGATTTAATAGCCCAATGGTACATTCGTACGTACGCTTCGTGTGTTGTCGTAAAAATAGAGCTAGAGCAATAGGGAATTCCGCAGAAAAGCATTATTAGATAAATGATTTAAAACTATATGATCTAATGATGTTATAAATTCATCCATAACATTATTACTAGAAAAAAACAACTCTAACATTCCACAAAGTTAAAAAAAAAAAACAGCTCTTAAAGTAGATAACTCTTATAGACTACTTTATTCTTATATAATTATGCATAGAGATAATCTATGTAAACGTTCTGAATTAGTAATACATACTTGGATAAATCATTGCACTCAGATTTCAGGCAATCCGATGAACAAATCAGTTTTGACATCCGATATGTTCATGTTTCCATAACTAAGGAGGCTGGCATTCTTCTCACTCTCTAGAACTTCTCAGCTGCAGCACACAAGGGCTTTCTTCAAACTGAAATGTAACAAATTATTTTCTTAACTTTTCATGGAAAAAGAAGATAAACTCATACTTAGAGAGAGAAAAGTAGTATATTTATTTAAGTAGATAAAATGCTAATTGATGTTTTTGTTCATGAAATGCAAAACCTAGCCGTCAATACATCTATTATCTAAATGTCGTTGTTAACATAGAAAGAGTAAGGTACATGTTAATGATAGGAATTGCATCCCAAATCCGACAAATTATATACGAGAGAAACTCTAGAACAAAAACATTTATAGGCCTAAATACATGAAATACCCTTAACAGATTATTTTAATTTGAAAATAAAGATTAGTCTACGCAACTCAACAATTTAATGCTGGTGCATAATAAAAATATATATGCATGCCGTGGGTTATATATGTGTGTACCATTTGGTGCAGCCTACTTCTCTCGTTCAAGACCTCTTTCTCTCCTGCAATCTAATGGAGTAAAATGAACAAAATTTGCAAGGAGAATTAATAGAAATTACTTCCCCTTAAAACTAATTAAACTAATTAGTAATAGTACCTCTGCTTTTAGTTTCTTTATCTTATCTTCATTTAACTTAGCCTGCCAAAATCATGGAATCCAGATTTAGCAAATCCGTTAAGGCACAAAAAAAAAAAAAACATTACGACTGGCTGTTTCGATAGTTAATCATTTAGATATAAACTTCTCACAATAAGACAAATCCTTTACAAAATACCTTACTATAAGACCACTATATATTGTTCAACACATTATGAAAACTTATAAAAAGATTGTAATGAGAAGTAAGTTTTCTTAATCTCTATATTTATTTATCCTTGATGTAAGTGTACCTTTCTTGATCTGACAATAGTAAGGCTTTTCTCCCAATTTGGATACTTAGCTCCTTTAGTTCCTCCACCGAACACGAATCAAATTTTTGCCCCGTCACCTTCCTTAAGATGTTATAGGAGTGTGTATATACAATTATATTTTGCATATCAAGAAAACATATGCAGTGGGTTTAGAAAGATCAGCAAATTACCGGCAATGAAGTTGAAGATGTTCAATCTTGTTCACCATTATCGCCATTTCCTTCTTGAGCTCCTGCACATATTGCTCTTTTTGACGTCTCTCTGCCCCAAAATACTCTCTTATATCTCATGTCGTTCCATTATCTTCTTCATGCTGAATACATTTTGAATATATCTTCTTCATCATTATTAGTATAATTTATTAGCGTATATATATATATATATATATATATATATTATTTTCGAAAATGTTATCATGATCAACAAGAACATTCACATATATGCAATTTTCCTGTGTTGCAGACATATTTGTCCATACATGAATTAAATTAGTCACGCTTGACCTATCTCATGACTAGTATAATGAGAAACTATGAAAAAATTTCCGAATCCGAAGGATGTATGATTTACATCGTAAGGATCGATCTGTTTTGACCTAACGGAATGAGATTCCTAAGCAGATGAGATCTAAACGTGTTAATATAATAGCTTTTAATTTGTGTGACTTGGTTTCAAATTTATAATAACCAATGATGCCTATAAGCATGACCTATATATAGGCTAGGATAGTTACAAACTCAAGTCACAAAAGTTTTTGTTTGTTACATAAACCTAGTATGCTTTATCTAAACTCAAAAGTTTTTGTTTGTTATCTAAACTCACTCAGATATAGTTATTGGCAGTAGCTAACAAAGGGGAAGAAGATCATTAGTACAGTTAACCAAGTGGGTATAACATATGGTTTAACATAATGAGCAATGGTGGTTTTGATATTATTAGTTGCACACTTGGTCACTGTGCACAGGGGCCGACCTACGTTATCATTGGTGGGGGGCAGTTGCACCCAGTAACATATAGATATTTGATTTTTTTACATTAAGGTAGAAGAACTTCAGTGGCAAAATGGCTTTAAAGGCACTCATTTGACACAAGAATTCCATGTTCGATTCCCTTTGGTACATTTTTGCACCCATTAAAAAATTATGCTAGGTCCGCCCCTGACTGTGCAGGCGTCATATGGCAATATAAGATCTTTGGAATAGTTTGGATATGGTGTAAGAATTTTACAATTGCCTATCTAAAAGATCAACACAGTTAAGAATCATGAAAACTATATATCTAGGGCTAGAGTTTGAGACCCTGGCACAAAGCCACAAGATCTTGTCTCATACATCATGTAGTTTCCTTTTCTTAAAGCGGTTCAACTGTACTCTTTAAATTATTTATTTTTATGGTATGATCACTGAGATTTTTCCATAGTTATAATAACATGTCAAGTGGTTTCAGCATGAGTTCCAAAGCATACTAGGTTCAAAGTCCAAGAACGCTTTTTGGGAAAACCTTATCACTTGCTCGTGCTTGAAGAAGAACTTAATTAACTTAACAGACACAATTAGTTAATTAATTTGATTAGGAGTTAATTCATAAAAAAATTCCGTGGTACTACCAAATACCCATATGGCCAGAAAAATCAAAGCACTTTGAAAGAGCATATTTTGGGAAAAAAATAAATTCAACAGCTGCAAATATCTAGTACGAATTGGGAAAAGAGGGAGAGAAATTAAAGCTATATCACTGCCAACTACAGAAAGAAAAATTACTTAAGTATGCAAGAACAAAAGATTCATATATGTAGAAGATTATAAATGATTGTATAAATGAGTATTCGATTTAAAGATTTCATAAATGATATAGATGCTTACTCGGAGCTGGCGAAATCATATCTTCCTTTCTGAGAAAAGACAATAGCGGCGACTTGAGCATCGCATAGAACTGAAAGCTCGTGAGCCTTCTTCAAGAGACCTTTCCTACGCTTGGAGAACGTGACTTGTCTGCTCGTGACGTTCTCGATTCTTTTGATTTCGATCTTTCCTCTCACCATCTTCCTGCCAAGATTAATGAAAAGCCCTAAACCGGAGCCATTTTTGGGAAATGAAAAAAAATATATAAATTTCTTTAGAAAGATATAAAAAACGAACTCACTTGGATCTAAAATCCAAAACCCAGAAATGGTTTCTTGAAAACTGAAGGGAGATCCAAAGTGTAGATGATCAAAAGTCAAGGTGATAACTTCCGCAGAATATGTTGGAGAATCTGAGAAAATAAAAAAAAAAACCCCCACAGAAACCCTTTTCCTAAAATCTGTCAAGATTCGCTTCAAAGGCCTCCAAAGAACAGAAATCTGTGACCAAAAGAATCCGACCAAGAAAATCTGTGATATATCTATAAGGAACAGTTTTTCACAAGAAAAGAGTAGAAAGAAAAAGATGTAAATAACAATCAAATTGGTGGAAAGAGAAAATGAATGAATGAGTCGCAAACTAGATCCCTCGATGATTTACTCTCTCTTTCGTCTATCTCTCCTTATGCAGGAGACACAAACCCTAAGTTTCATTAGTCTCGCTTTTGCTCTCTGATTAATTTGATTAGTCTAAGGAAAGAAAAAAATTCGTATTCTGTGGATGCTAATTAGCTTATCCCACGTTGCCGGAAGGCAAAAGGAAAAAAAAATGAATAAGAAAATTTTAAGCTTCAATCAGCTTCTGATTAAAAAATGTTCAAAGGTTTTTTTTTTTTTGGCAAGATGGTATAGAGAAACTCATAAAATTAAATGTAAATTACCCTAACAAATTTGATGGACTTTTATGTGAAGTGATATTGGTCTAGTGGCAAATGATAAGTCCACAGACATACACCATCACACCAGAGATCGAATCTCCGACTCTACAATTTAATTGTAGAAATTAGGCTAATGGGCCGGCCAATTGTGTCCCAAATGTTGACCAAAAAAAAAAAAAGTTGATGGACTTTTATATGATTTAAATTTAAATAATTAGATGAGCCTCGTGAAGTGATCTTGGTCTAGTGGCAAGTCCACAGAAGACAGACACCATCACACCAGGGATCGAGTCCCCGACCCTACAAATTTGTAGGAATTAGGCTAATGGGCCGGCCAGTTGTGGCCCAAATGTTGACAAAATTAAAAAAAAAATTAGATGGGCCTCAAGACCATTAAATCATACAATTTGATACTCCCTCTGTTCCATTATATAGGTTGTTTTAAGAGTTTTTTGTTCCATTTTATTTGTTGTTTTGCAAGTTTCTATGCAAAATTTATTCTTATTTATTATGTTATGACTATTTATTGTTTGCAGTATCTTTTGTGATTGGTTAAAATAATTTTAATAAATTATTAAATAATTCTTTTATATAAAAAATTATATACATTTATGATTTCTTAATATGCGCGCTTTTAACTAAAACAACTTATATTTTGGAACCTAGGGGGTAGAATTTAAAATTAATGGCAATCAATTTTTTTTAGTCAAACAAAATTATGAAAGGCAGGTTCCAAACCTTAATCTCCCCGAAAATTACGATAACATTTCTGGTTGTGGATCAATTCGTTTTCTAATTTTATTTATAATTGTTAGTTATTCATTTTAAAAATTTAATGTTGTGCGTGTCATTTCATATATCATGATGTTGCTCTGATTAGTTAATGGCTCTAAGCAAATCCGCAATGGACAAGTACTACATCATCTGACCATTCTTTTCCAGGACCATTTTTAAGTATTATACACATATTTTTTAAGCATGACCATTTTTAATTTATAACGCCTATATTAATACATATCCGCAATGGACAAGTACTACATCAACAAACCTGATTAAGCATCTGGATGGCTGGATACATAACATTATATGCACATTGTTGTTCAATCAAACAACGTTGCAACAAGTATCAATCTAAGATATTATGAGGAGTTTAGAGACTGATTTATATAGTTTAGAGACTTTTATGGAGGACGAAATACTCCAAAAGGAAAAAGAAGATACAAAAGATGGGATAACCGAGAACTCAATTGGAGCCGAAAACACCTTTAATCAGACAGGCGAAAACTCGATTTAGAATTTAAAGAGACCGGAGAATAGATGGTTTAAGTGTAGTTTATATGCAATATACAACAAGGGAAGCGTGACAACACAAGTTGGATGGATCGTTTTAAAATATTCTCGCACTGGAAGTAGACTATATCTAACAGTATAATGTACATGAACAATCTTATTATCGCTAATTGGTTCTGACTTGGGACGATCTTTAGAGTAGGTTAACATGAGGACCAAACTTTTACTTTATAGTCGTTTATCTTGTCGCGATATTTCCGAGATAATGGATTGTTCCGCTCTCATCTCGGAAAATCAACTTAGAATGTCTTACATTGAACAATGGAGTTGTATCTAACGTAATATATGATAGGCATTAGACCCATCACTCATTACCAATCAAATTGAGCTAGTTAGAACTTAGAAGCCCATAATTCTTAAAATATCTTGAGAGGTAAGGATAAAAAAATTAGCAGTTGCAGATACACACATTCCAACAAAACATGCCAGCCTTAGAGGTAGAAGAGGCGATGCGCAATATGGTCTCAGTCCCCGAATAGCTTGGCACGGGCATGCCTTCACCTCACTGGAATATCAGATTATTGTAGAGCTGCGAAAATATTCTTTGGGATGTCCAAATTTTGAGAAATCTTCTTTATAGAAGTGGAGAAGTAGTAGCCCGGATTGTAAGCCTGCCACTGATGCCTTATCACTACCTTCGGGGTGGCCAAATATCGAGCTCATCTGAAGAAGATACTCAAGCTTGTTCTTTGTCGGTTGGTGCCCTTTTGTGCTTCTGTCGAGCAATCTAATTAACTTGCAGGAATATTGCCAAAAACGTCACTACAGTGTGTCATTTGCAATCTTACTTAGCTATGGCAGGTCCAGCTTGGTGCACAATAAATTTATTGAGGCGACGGTTGTTTTTAGGTGCCTTGTTGGTTCTGTTTTTAATTGCCTTGTCTGACTCTGTTTTGATATTCGATACTCTTTCTTATTTAATTCTTTGGCTTTATTCGCTTTATTATTGAATTACTCAGATGGACAAAACAAAGTTTACAATAAGAACAAATCCAAGAGTGTATTTGTCCAGTAGAAATGCATCGGTCTTTGTTTGTACCAAATTCCAACCATATAAAAACAATTCATAACAAAGACATGTTAAGTTATTATTCATTCAGAAACCAAAACGTACAAAAAAAAAAAAAACAAACAAGAAAAACAAAATATAATAGAAAATAAGGAAAACGAAAGGGAGAAAAATATGTACGTATTTATAATGTACACAAAACGACATCGTCTTGAACTTCTTTTTTTGGTTAATCATGCTCTTGAACTTGTTATGAATTATTGAGGGAGGTTAATGTGAAGTTGATGAGGAGACCCGGGAAGACATCATCCGGGTCAGGATATGCGGGTTACGCTCCACGATAAAACGGGTCGCCGCACTTGTCGCTGCTGCTGTGAAGCGTCTTCTTCCCCAACTATGTATAACTCCTCACATGGCCTCTCCATCATTTTGCTTTCCTCTCCGTACCCCACAGTTTCTTCTCTTCGCCGCCGCCCGAAAATTCTCTCCGCCACTTCCTCCGTGGTCGTTTTTAAGCGGGCCCGCCAGTGTTAGGATCAGCAGTGCCGCCATACAGTAACACGCGACTGTGTGACCTCGACACCGTAACTTCATCATCACTATGACTATAACAGGGAGAGAGACGAGAGAGATAGAGAGTGGAGAGAAGAGAGAGCGAGAAGAGAGGAGGAGAAGAGAGAGAGGGAGAGAGAGAGAGAGAGCGAGAGAGATAGAGAGAGAGAGAGAGAGAGAGAGAGAGAGAGAGAGGAGAGAGAGAGAGAGAGAGAGAGAGAGAGAGCAGAGAGAGGAGAGAGAGAGAGAGAGAGAGAGAGAGAGAGAGGAGAGCGAGAGAGGAGAGGAGGAGAGAGAGAGAGGAGGAGAGAGAGAGAGAGAGAGAGAGAGAGGAGGAGAGAGGAGAGAGAGAGAGAGAGAGAGAGAGATTTTGTGACGGCAACACAAACAAATGTGATTTTGTTCTTTCTCAAGCGTGAGGCTTGTGTTTATATATAGAGAGTTAGACTTTGTGATGGCAAACACAAAAATGTGTCTTGTTCTTTCTCAGGCTTGGAGCTCGTTACATATATATATATATAAAATATTATATACCTACGTGGTGTTGTACTCATAAGCAATCACTATCACCACTCGCAATTAACTAATTTTCCGATTTTTGGTCAATTAAATAAGAACAAGTCATTAAAAAAGAAAGAAGCAATATCAATATGTAAAAAACAAGTTATATAAACGGTTAGAGTTTGAGAAGAAAGCTGAGAGGAAAGTGGTGAGAAGTGAGATATGTGTGTAGAACAAACAAATGGCTTCCGTAAAGAAATTGCTCAATCCACGCACTCATTTTTTTTTGTTTTTAGTTCCTCTCCGTGATTACTAATCTCTCCGTTCCTAATAATATATGTTTCTGGAAAAAAAATTTGTTTCACAAATAGATGCATTTGTTCTTTTACCTGACCAAAATTTGTGTAACGTTAATATTTTTTTCTTATTACTTAGATTAAAAGAAAAGGAAATAATTATTTTTCTTATAGAATAAACAATATTTTATATTATATAAACATTTTTTATTATATGTGTAAAACCTTAAACATATAAACTTTACAAAAGAAGGGAGTAATAATATAATCATATTTTCCCTGTAAGAAAATTAATTTCTTATTTGATAAACTAATAAATGTGACACATGCATATATTTCTTTTGTTATATGTGTTAAGTTTGGTAAGACTTTTGGATTTATCTCCCTTAGATCATTTTATAATTGGAATTGCACCAACAAATTAAGTGAAGAGAAGCCCTGAAAAATCATCACTCTTAGACAGAAATGTTTACCAAACAAGTCTTTAAAATATCACTCCTAGATAAAAAAAGTTTACCAACAAGTCTTTAATAGGCTTGGATCCTTTATATCGTGACATTTAACCAAGGCTAGTAGGTGATCGATTTTGATAACACTCGATTGTTAACATCTCGACAATCTAGCTTCCAAAAATAATGTATTCTCGTATTTGGAATAATTGGTTTGGACTGTTTGATCTGTTGTATCTTCTGGAAATATTAAAAGACAAATTTGTGACAATCACTCTTGTTTGTTGTACTTTTGTTAAAAAAAAAAAGAAAACAGATATAAAGAAAACAAAGACTAGAGTCACTAGACTGCATATCTACAAAAATACTATGAATCATGATTTAAAGTTTTGCACTTTCGCTTATTAGTTTCTAAAATCTAGAATCTAAATTTTGAAAAGAAACAAAAAAAAAAAAGAAGTCAGAAGTCAAATGTTTTTATAAATTTCAGATTTTCAGGTATTTTTTTTTTTTTCAATTATCTTAAGAAGAAATAAATGGAATACATGTATCATATATCATCAGAAATATAATATAAGACCATCTCTAGAAAATAAAAAAAGAAGACATTTCTCTAGGAGGTCGGAATTGTGAAAAAATTTCGGTTATATCTTAGCATATTAGAAAAATGCGTATGAAGACACAAACACAAGTACATGTGGGACACGTCGGCCTCTCTCGTGGAACTAGCGCCCGTATAGTTCCCTAAGGGTGTTGTGCTTGTGACTTCTGGAAATTTCTTTGTATTTTTTTTTTTTTTTTTTTTTTTTTTTGGATAAACCCTATCGGCTGATCCGGTCGGTCCCGGTAGGAACGCACCGAAGTGCTACAGAGTGGACTTCTTCCCGAAGGACCACCACACTGCCTGTTCCGGGTTTGGAATGCCTTCCGACTAATGCCAGGGGGTAGTCAGGCCGCCTGCATTTCTGACTACCATGTAAACCAATTGGGCCTTGGCCCAATTGACAAACTTCCCACACAACCATGATTTTTGTTTCTAGGGGGAATTGAACCTGGGTTAGTTCCTTCCAACCTTTCCCCAATTCTCAACCGCCACTAGACCACGGATGTGTGGGCAATTTCTTTGTATTCAATTGGTAAGAAAGGAAGCAACAAAAAGATAAGATTTTTTACTGTCTATTTTTGCTAAAATGGGTCGGCCGACATATGACGTTGACAGATACAAATAACATGTAAAATAAGAAGGAAATAAAAAAAAAAAACAGACCACTCACATTTGATATGATGGAAATAGTGTAATAGAATTTTAAAATTTTTTTGATATATAGTGTGGTTCTAAGTTTTTAACAATATTAATGTTATTGAGAAAAAATATCTTCAAAATACTGTAACTGCATTTAGAAATGTATTGGATCGAATTAATTATAATAGAAATTTAAACTTTCTTGTAAATAAAACAGGATAGTAATTTAGCTAGATAACAATTTTTGAAAGTTATTCAAGAAAATGAACAAGTGAAAAGTTCTTATTAAGAGAAGTGTATTTGATCAAAGATTGAAATGATTTGTGTCATTGCCAATGGCAATTTGTGTTCTTTTTTTTTGTTATTTGACAAATTCACCCCTTTTCTAACACGAGATTTGGTGAAAATGTTGTTCGTGAAATAGCCCCAAAGGATCTAAATTGTTATCTGAAAGATCAATGCACTAAAGCTTTAAAAACTTATACTATATGTTTTTTTTGAGAAAAACTTATACTATATGTTGAGAATCTTTTACCCTTGAACACACCGATCGATCAGCAGATAATGTTCAACTTACTTATTACGCACGAGGCACGGACTGCAAGAAATAATAACACAATTGGTTTTACGAGTTTAGAATACTCAAATTGAGATGTGTCGGAAGGTTCTTGCAATTCACTAAATCAAAGTTGTGATTACATTGACAAGCCTCGTACAAATTGGAGAGTCCATGAAATCAGAAGAAAAAGATGTTGTTTTAGATTAAAAAATTAAATGGACGCATAGGAAACAGAGTATTATAATACTTTTAACGACCCAATCCTACTGAAATGGTAAAATCTTCTCCTTCGTGTAGCATGTTTCCGGTTTCCCTTAGAAGTTTAACATTTTCTCTGATTCAGTGTCTTCTCTTTAGCTCATAACCGCCCTATAGGCTATAAACAGTTGGATTTCACCCCGATTTAGGTTAAAGATGAACCAGATCAAGCACCCTCAAATTTAATCACCCTTTAACACATGATCCAAACACTATAGAGCATGGAGCAGTAAGATTGATGATCATTTTCTTAAACAAAGTTAACGGTAAAATAACACTAGTAAAAAAGATTTCAGCTTAGCCTACATATGAGCATCAAGGTTTGTCAAGGGGACCATTAACCTCAAATACCACAAGTTCAATATTACCGATATTACGATAAACGGATATAAATGTTCGTCAATTATGATTTATGAGGACCACAAACAACTGTACTGTCGCAATATTTTCTGCAACAGCGACGATGAATTAAATTATGTGGTTAAAATCTACTTGATGGCCGTCCCAGGTTTAAGCAAAAAGGAAAAAAAAACCATTATCCGTTTTATTTGACAATACAGTACTTCAATTACTCCCACAAAAAAAATTAGCTCAAAGCTGGAAGACCAAGCAAATCATCATCAACATCAAATTTGAAATTTTTAGAAAAATTGATAATAATGGAATAATAAAAATGATTACTTAAAAAAATAGATGTCAGATATTTCTCTGTTTACGTCAACATTCGAAGACTTGCCGATGGAACGTTAAATAAATGGATGAAGGAGTCACGAAGACAATGATTTAATTTTTTGAATGAATCATATATTAATTATTATGCAAAAAAAATTTGGTATTTATTTATTTATTGCTTCGTGGATTCTATGTGGTAATATGTCTGGTTTACTAATTAAGTTGCAACTTAACCCAGAAATTAACTAATGTAGTAGTGATTGTATGTTAACTGTATTGAGCTTTTCAAATCATCAAATACAAACAATATCGGCCCTGTTCGTTTGGCAGTCGCTGGCGACAGCGATCAGCGACAGCGACTAGCGACTGTTCGTTTGACAGTCGCTGGGTTCAGCGACCAATCGCAGCGACAGTCGCCAGCGACCAGCGATCATGATTTTCAGTCGCTAGATTTTTCAGCGACTTCCAGTGATCAGTCGCTGCGATTGGTCGCTGGATCCAGCGACTGCAAACGAACAAGACAGCGACTACATAAGAAAAAAAGAAACGAGAGAAAGAAAGAAAAGAAATGGAGGGGATGAAGGGAAACGAAAACGAAAGGAAAGAAGAGGAAACGAAAGAACGAAATTAAATTACCTTAAAAGCAGAATAAGGAAAGCGAATTGAATAAAAGATAATTGAAGGGAAAAAAAGAGAAGATATATGAATAAAGTTAGGGATATATAGAATATAAAGTATCACAAAATTAAAAAATATAGATATGTTAGTATACAAAAATTTACATTTTATTTGAAAATACAAATTCTCATATGTACATATTTTTAAAATTTTTTAAAAAATGTTTATGTGAAAATTATAATAGAAATATAGCAATTGGTCGCAGCGACATGTAAACAAACAACATAGCGACAATCGCTAGCGACAGTCGTCAGCGACTGCAAAACGAACAACAGATGTTGTCGCTGGCGACAGCGACCAGCGACATCAATTAGCGACAGTCGCCAGCGACAGGTAAACGAACAGGGCCGTCTTCCCTTGTTTTATCCTCTTCCTATGTTTTTTTGCTTGCTGAGGAATAATTCAGCATCTCCTTTAAGAGATTAAATCTGAACCTCATGCATTTCTTTTCCTTCAAATCGATTAATGTTTTTGGCTCAGCAAAGGATCTCCAAATGCATCTTAATGGCGATGTTTGAACTTTTATGTTCTAGGAAAAATTATTAATAAAATATTTACATTCTTAGCAAAAAAAAAAAAAAAATGTTCTAGGAAAATTATTAAGAAATGTGATTGTGCTTGATATCTTGTTTATTCAAGTAGAGATAACCTAACTTGTCGTCAAAGAAGAGATGTAATGTGTTTTTTGGAAAAACCAGCGTAGCTCTTTTCCATTTTCAGTGAGCAAATGCGGTGAATATCTTCGAAGAGCTCGTTTTTGTGTGTGATAGGTTGAGAGGCAGAGTCCTCGAACCGCATCCACTGCACATTCAAGCACAAAAAATCGGAAAGATTGCGAAAAATGCTTCATTCAGAATAAAAAGTAGAGGTTACTTTACTTGAGCTGCTTCGATCTCTAAGTCCTGCTTTTGAATATCGAAGGAGGTAGGTCGCAAGAGACAAACGAAGAATAAATCGGACTTGGCAAAAAATGACTCGTGGGTTTGACTGCAAGCAGAAGGCTAAAAGGATTAGAACGTGCAAGTATCAAGAAACAATGAAGCAGAGGATGTAATGATCAGTACCAGAAAGCTAGAATCTCCAAAAACTCCGTGTCGATCTGATAGATGTATGAAAACATTAGGTTATATATTGATTCAACACATTTACATTAAGATATATGGATCTTCTTACGCCTGTTTCTTCTTTTACTTCTCTAATGGCTGCCGCAAAAATCTCCTCACCCTAGACGCAAAAAGATCAAAGGTGAACTCCTCTTCAACAAACATATACAAAGGAATTGAAAACTTGTCGCTACAGATAATACACACCTCGTCAACAACTCCTGTTGGGATCTTCCAGATACCTGACCCGCGTAATGTACCATATTTTTCCTGCACCACAAGAATCTGCCTCTAGCTAGTTTTAACTTTAAGATGCAATACTTGAATGGAGGTAACCTTTTAACTCATATTGACAGCAAAACACTGATCGTTCACTATAATAAAACCGTACGTTTGCGTTTGCATTTATCCGTGCTATGCTGATTAGAATATTATGACTTGGAAATACAAAGATAAACAATCGTGTCGTAAGTACCTCTTTGTTATCGTTCAAGACAACAGCACCAACACGAACACGATGGGAAGCATTCAAAGGAATAGTACTCTCGGCTTCTGGAATCCAGTAAACTAGCATCAGGTAAGTTGGCTCGGCGTGGTGGTACCGGAAACCTTCCTGCACACATTATTTATCGGACCAGGTTGGTTCATCCTTCACTGTAATAATATCTCGGTGGTTTGCAGCGATAACTTGGTATATATATCAACTAGACAACACAACACGCTCTTTCCATATCAAACGTTTTATAGATTTGTCACGGACGGTTAGTGTTGTTTCATCTCAAAACTAATTGGCACTGAGGATTCGTCTTAGACAAATGACATCTAATTAACGAAAGCCGGTAATTAATAAGTGACGTTAATATGCAAGAGTACTTAGGCATGCATCACCTTAACTGCGGGTTCCACGAGGTTTACGTGTGAGAGAGGCAAGTTTAACCAGACTCCCTTTTTACCCTGAGGAAAAAAAAAGCATTAGTTTTCATAATCAAACACTCACTCTAGAAGAGGAAGATGCATGTGATTGCACCAGACACAAACCTGTAACCGCCACTGCTCGAACGAATACCTAAGCGCTGCAACAAAACACTTGGGATCCATAGGAGTTTTCATCTCCACGATCACTCCTCCGTAGTCATCATCCACAAACGGAAGTACCTCACAAGTCTTGTGTTCTAGTACTCCATTAATCAGAGGAGCCTCTTGGTCTGACATGCTTCGAATTCTGAGAAATTGGAGGAGAGATTGGATTCAAGGT
>CM022177.2:16215157-16227888 GCA_011420285.2 Erysimum cheiranthoides
TGAAATTTTTTTTTGTATAGTTTTAAAATACATATTGTATTGGTTTAGATAAATTTTCAACTTCTCTATTCTAATATTTGTACTTTTTGACAAAAGAGTAAAATAAGAATAGAACCCTTATTGTAGAGTAAACGGAGTATTAATTTGCACATTAAAAAAAAAAATTGCATATGTGAAATATTAACAACATCTTTTTTGATTCCAAAAATAAATTGTTTTACTTTATATGTAGTAACAATAAGTTCTCGTGTATTGATAGAAGACATCTTGATAATATACTAATCATACTATTTGAATTAAAACGTAAAATACTACTCTTTCATGGTGGCTTAAGGCGATCTCTCAGTCTCCTCTTCACCACTTAAATTTATCTCTTGGTTACTCTATTGCCTCGAGCCTCCTCGCAAAATACTACGTCCATGGTGGCGTGGGTCTCAACGTGTGTTCAATCCGCCGGCTTCCCTCACTACGTTCTTACGCTTCAAAACCAACCCATTCACCGTCCTTTCACACGCCGCCATCTCATCTTCTCGTGTTGATTGGGTTTGTTCTCGGTTTAAAAAACAACTTCCTTCTCATGGGGAAGATCATACCTCCCAGTGTCCATGTCATTGATCTCCTCTAGTCACTCGTCTCAACCTCATACCTTGCAATCTGAACTCAGGTAAAGATTTTTTACAGAGGACTTGCAATGCCAATGGCGATCATAAGGTTTGTAATTATAAACACCAAACATCTAAAAAGTTTAAAATACGTACTTCAACAGTTTAAGCTTGAAGGTAATCTACCGATTCAAGTTAGCAATCTATACATCAGATCCGACACTCTGTAATTACCAGTTACCGGATTCAATGTCATGGTGGTGATGATCTTCCAACTTCCAACAACCAGCATCTTTCGAACTTCTTCACATGTTCTTTCTCACAGTTACAAAACATTTAGCACCCTAAAACGAAAACATCATAATAATTAACGATTATAAAAAATAGAGAAGGAATACAGTGTAAAGTAAACGGCATACAGATTCATCGGCGATGATTAACTCAAGTTGTTCATCACCGCGCTTAAGTGAGTATTGTTTGTAAGCGTGAATAATTTTCCTTGAATGCGCCACAAAGTCTTGAAAGGACGCAAAGTCCGTCAAGGTGTGATCAGAAACTGAACTGCCAGCTGACATGGAAACAAAAGTTGGAAAAGCGTTTATGGAAATGTTTTGGATGAGTGATTGTAGACGATGGAACGTAGTATAATATATACATAAGAACTAAGAATATTTCGCACAAGATCAGTATCGTTCAGGTTAGGTAAGATAAGATGAAAGATAAGGATATAAATTTACCAATAACAAACTTAGAATAGAGCAAATCTAGGTGATTAAGATACGGATACGGGAAAAAGTTTTTTATAACTTACTTAAAAAGAAAACTAAATCGAAATTAGATATGGTTGAGATATAATATACTGATATTAACAATCCATATTTTCTAGGTTCGGTTTTAGGATTTTATAGGATTTCAAATCTAAAATGAAAATTAATTAATATAGAGTAAATGAATCAGACGCCGCAAATGTTAATGATATTTAATTTTGACGTTTAAAACATTGATCATAGCAACTATGATAATACCAATGCTTACCTTAATTATGTGATTGTAAATATCATTAACAGCTTTCTCCGTTACTCCTCTCATGGTGTATGTCTTTCCCACTGCTCGTTTGTCCATATGCAAATATTGTTGCTGAACTAATAAAAAAGAACTTTAGTCATCTATGATCAATCCAAGTAAAAGCCAAGAAAACATAATTTAGTAAAAAAAACAGCTACCATTTATTCCGATCAAGCTTGTAATGAAGAATAACTAAATTTCAAAACAAAGATTCAGAAGCCCAACAACAATGATCAAACAGACGTCTAAGAAACAAACGAAAGACAAAAGTATATTCATGTATAACAATCAATCTAAATTCAAACAATTCTCATAGAGAACTCAAAGTTATATAACCTTTGTGCCTCGATAATCGGAAGACGAACAACAATGAGTTAACAGAAGAGCTCAAGGATCTCTTGAGCAGCCATCATCTTCTACTTCCCTTATAATATGCTCAACCTAAGTAGAATAAACCAAAGAATCAAACAACGTTCCATAAAAACCCAATTAGACTAATAAGACTACGGATAAAAGCAAACCCGAATTAGAGCAGTAGCTTCTTTACCAGTCTCAAGAAGCTTAGCAATTTCACGAAGCATTTGCTTAATCTGTGCTTCTCTTCTATTTCGAATTAGCTTAATCCGATGGATCGTTAACTTGAGCAAGGTTTTGCTGTATAAATTTCACCAGAACACATAATTGAATCAGATACACGCAACGAAATTGCTAACAACACTAAACTCATTCCAAATTCTAAAACTTTTCAGATCGGATCAAAATTGGAGATTAGAAAACCAAAAAAGACCTTAATCAACTGGAAAAATGACAATCAAACATTTAAACCCTGATCGAAATTCAAAGAATCTAAGATCAGAACACAGAACTCGTTGAACAAAAAAAAAATAAAATAAAATCAGAACTCAGTACGGACGCGGAAAGTCAAATGATCCGAGCTTATAACTTTCACCACTTTGGTATCAAAATATCTCAATTAAGTACAATCAAAGCTCAAAACGGTCTTAGCCCACATAAAAATTCCGTAACTTTACTAACCTAGAACAAAATCGATTAACACAAAAACTAAAACTTTTTAGATCGGATCAAAATTGGAGATTAGAAACCACAAAAAGACCTTAATCAACTGGAAAAATGACAATCAAACATTTAAACCCTGATCGAAATTCAAAGAATGTAAGATCAGAACTCAGAACTCGTTGAACAAAAAAAAAAAAAAAAAATCAGAACTCAGAACTCGGACGCTCAACCAGCAAATGACCCGACTACAAATCTCGCGGGTCATATAACCCGCGTGTTTATCCGGATTATATGATTATTAATTGACCAGAATACCCTTTTCGAGTTTTTTGTTACAACTAATCCAATGGCATATGTCCGTAAATATTAAGATAATTTTGCCCACTTTTCAAAATGTACCTCCCAATTAATAATATAGATAAAATCATAACTTTTCTATATACACAAAAAAATGGCATTGTGCCTTGTCCCTTTGCGAGGTAAACTACAAAAAGCAATTTTCTTCTTTCACAAAAGAAAATTATACTATTACAGAAAATTTATACTGTAGTAGTTTGGGTCCTTTAGTCGGCTGGAAAAAAAATTGGGTCCTTTGAGTTTGTGATACGTATAAAAAATTTGCGTACAGTGAAACTATTAAACTAATCTTAATAATACAAAGATACAGAGATCTGTGTCTCTGATTTATTCAATTATTCAATTTTGTACCTCTCTAGTTTGCCCAAAGCGTTTAAGCGTTCCTTAATGGGAGCCATTTTTTCAAATCTTGTTATTTTCGTACTAAAAAGGATTAATCTTCCGTCTGGGTTTCATAAATAGTTTGGATTTCGGACACAATCACCGAACAAGGACAAGCTTTTTCTTCTGAGTCGGTACCGACTAAACAGAGCTGTTCTCTCCAATTCTTCTGGGTTTGAAATTTTCTTTGTAGCCGGAGGTAGCAGAAGCATGGTTCTCGCAAGGAACAGGCCAATGCTACGAATTCTAGGTTTTTTCATATTTGCAGCTTTCATCTATCTCTCATTTCGGGATTTGTGGTTCAATCACAATAGAAAACCCGAGTTAGGGTTTGTGAAACGGAACGGAACTCAGTTCGTGGTGGATGGCAAGGCTTTGTATGTAAATGGGTGGAACTCGTATTGGTTCATGGACCATGCGGTGGATGAACACAGCAGAAACCTTGTCGGTGAAATGCTTGAAGCTGGAGCTAAAATGGGTCTCACTGTTTGTAGAACTTGGGCTTTCAATGACGGTGGCTACAATGCTCTTCAGATCTCCCCTGGCCGATTCGATGAGCGAGTCTTCCAGGTTTTTATTCTTCTTTCTCTTTTCTATAATCCGGTTCTGTTATTATCTCTCTAGATTAGTTGTTTATTGGAATTTGTATAATGTTGGTCACTGGTCAGGCCTTGGATCATGTAATCGCAGAGGCGAGAAAGCATGATGTTAGATTGCTGCTTAGCTTAGTGAACAACTTGCAAGATAAGGGAGGGAAGACTCAGTATGTGAAGTGGGCATGGCAAGAAGGTGTTGGTCTCAGTTCCTCTAATGATTCCTTCTTCTTTGACCCATCTATCCGCAATTACTTCAAGAATTATCTCAAGGTAATGGTCTCTTGCTGATTATGATTGAACATTAGATCAATGAGTGATAGTGAGAGCAAAGTCTAAGGGCTAAAGATAGAATATTATTTCCTTATTCGTAGGCTCTGCTCACCCGCAAGAACTCGGTAACTGGAATAGAGTACAGAAATGACCCTACGATTTTTGCTTGGGAGTTGATAAACGAGCCTCGATGCACGACTGATGTCTCTGGCGACGTCCTCCAAGTCAGTCTTCCGGTTCACTTATCACTTGGAATCATTCCTATGTTTCTTATTCGATGAAATGTTAATGTGTGTTCTTGCGGGATCACAGGACTGGGTAGACGAAATGACGGGATTCGTTAAATCAATTGATGACAAGCATCTCCTCACAGTAGGCCTGGAAGGCTTCTATGGTCCAAAGAACCCAAAACGGCTCACAGTTAACCCAGGACAGTGGGCCTCTGAGCTCGGAACAGACTTTGTTCAAAACTCTAATTCCTCAAACATCGATTTTGCATCTGTTCATATCTATCCCGATCACTGGTAAGTGAAACAAGATTTGATTGTATTGAACTCTTGGAAAGTTCTTTCCAGCAGTTCTCACTTCTTATTTTGTTACAAATGTATGTATGGGCAGGTTTCATAATCAGACCTTTGAAGAGAAGCTAGATTTTGTGGTGAAATGGATGCAATCTCACATTGAAGATGGGATGAAGGAACTTAAGAAGCCAGTTTTGTTCGCAGAGTTTGGACTCTCGAACCTGAACAAGGACTACGAACCATCCCAGCGAGATAAGTTCTACAGAACCATCTTCGATGTGATTTACAAATCAGCCAAGCGAAGGAAGGCAGGTGCAGGCACATTAGTGTGGCAGCTATTCATGGAAGGCATGGAAACTTTCAGCGATGACTTTGGGATAGTTCCACGTGAAGAAGATTCAATTTATAAATTGATGATCGAACAATCTTGCAGGTTGGGTAAGGTCACAGGACGTCGTCAGGAACATAACTTGAGAAAACTTTGTTCACACAGACAATCAGAGAATCACATGTAAACTGGTTTTTTTTTTTTTACACAGTTAAATCTGATTCTCATTTTGGCCATTTCGGTATGCAAGAATCACATCTGAGGGTAATAATTCGATGTATTAAAGGTTACTTAATTCGAGTTTATAAAGAAATCATAAGAAAAGCAATGAAAGTTCATATTTATATAAGCCAGAGAAATCCAAAAACTAATTTGCATTTTCATGAACTATACTCTTCAAATCTAAACCCTACACACAGAGCATTTTGACGAGACTAAATGAAAACTAACTATGATCTATGCTTAGCCAATCTTGGAGATGTCCTCGTTGAACTTGTCTCGTTCACTTTCTCAATCTTCTTCTCCTTCAGCCTCTTCTCAGTTGGCTTCGATTGAATCAATTTCTTGTTAGCTTGAACCACTTTGGCCTTGTCATCTCCAGCGACTCTATCAAATTCATCAGAGAGTTTTCTCCTGATTCTCACCACGCCTTCATCTTCAGATCCAATCTCATCATCATCATCAGAATCGTTCAGATCTAAGTACCTTCTTCGTTTCACCGCAACCGGAGCCGCTGGAGGAGACTCGGAACCAGATCTCTTCTTCTTCTTCTTCTTCTTTTTCTCGAAACTTCCAGATTCGAGTTTCACAGGGGTAGATTTCTCGAGCTGTGCTCGGAGCTTGTTGACGTTTCCTTCGATTCGGCCTTGGAGACGAAGGCGCGTGAAGTTGAGACCACCCATGGACCAATGAGCGTCCCTCGCCCATGAGAGAAGCGGATCAAGCACAGAAAGGGGCGGATCAACACGGCAAGAGTTGAACTGAGGATTATCAAAGAAACGAGGTCGGGGAAGTCCATTTCCGTAGAACTCCGCCGGTCTAATGGCGAAATTTTTCTTTACCGGCGTCATCATTGTGTGATTTAAGAAAGAGAGAGAGAGAGATTGAGAGATTGAGGATGATGAATGAGTGATGGAGATTGGGGATTTAGGGTTTATATCAAGCAGATTTTGGCGGGTGCGGTTAGTGGCGCGAGACACTACCGCGCTGCTCGAAACGAAAAACTTTGGCGCCCCTTCAATTTTGTTTTCGCGCAGTATACTTTCAATTTATTTGGTTTCAAGGTTGCCACGCAAATCTATTTTTGACATTTTTTTTGAGTAAACCATGTCCTTTCTTCTATAGTTTATACTTTTATAATTTGATATGTTTTTGGAATTTCAATAAGAACTAAGAAGCTTGCAATTCAGGTTTTTTTATAAACAAAATTCAATTAAAAAAAAACTAGGCGATCTTAAAGTACAGTAAAGAGAAACTCCCCGATGCACACAACACAAGGTTGAGCAAAGAAAAGCAACTCATGGTAATAGATTTGGGTTCAAGAGGAACCTAAAACATACCCAAATAAATAGGCTTTATAAGGAAACATAAATTGAGTCGCATAAGAATATACAAAATACCCAATCTATTGGGCCCAATAAAACTAGGGCCTATAGAGTAACACAAGTGAATGGAGAAAGCACAGTTTTTTTGTGAAAGATACAGAGCAGAGGGGACATGAAGATTTGATTGTGGGTGAAGGTGAAAACGGACAAATTTTTTGCTAGTTCTGAAGGGTTTGTGAGGAAGAGAGAGCTGCTTTTCATGATGGTGGCTTACACACATATCAGAGTGTGGTAATTATTCCGACCAAGAAAATAAGGCATAAGGTGAATTTTGAAGTTTTGATCTTTTTGGTAGGTTTGATGCAGATGATAAAGACTGTAACGAGGTTAGTTTTGGTTGAGTTTGATGTTTATATGGGTGTCCTTTGGGGTCTCTTGTCATAAAACTGAAAGTGACTAGAATGAGTGCGGTAGTATCAGAGCCTATGTGCAGGAAATTAGCATTAATATTGTTCTTCCTTAAGGTGATTTTCTAAAGATGCTAGGGATCTTCTAGGCATTCAATGCTGGTGGTTTTTGGGATCTATAGTCACATTGGTCAGTTTAACTTGTCTGAAGAACTAGTACACAAAAGCTAAGCGTCAGTTGTCCGAGAAATATGAACCGGGTATGATAATAGATTGGTTACTTGCAATGACTCCAACGGTTAACCGAGACAAGAACTAGTTTAAAGTTGTAATGAAACCTATTCTCAGGATTGTCCTATTGTGTTACTTGCAATGAGACCAACACTAAGATTTTATTTAAATACTGAGCTTTCTGAGCAGATGTTCAAACAATCACTTTGGTCGTAAAATTACTTTTAGTAGCAAATCAAGTTGTTTGCTTCTTGGTTTTCGGTGTGATCAATGATTCATGTTAAGATACGTATATGGACCGAATAAGTTTTGGCCGGTGAAAAGGTAAAGATATGTGGACAAGATTATGAGATTGGGCAAACGATAAAGCCCTTCAAAAGTAATTTAATTATTAGGAAGGAGGAACCCATCCCTAAAGAAATATAGCCGCAAAGTTTATGCTTTCATTTGTATCCATACATCTTTAATCAAAACTTTAGTATTTAAATAATAACTAATTAGGAACCTATACGTCACCATAAGATGCTTTAGTTGTAGAATTGTGGTACGATCATATCTTTTTACCACGTAAATATCGTGTTTAGTAAATATTCCACTCCAATGTTTTCAAAAAATAATGACCGGACATAATTTGAGTAAAATATTTTATTTTTGTTTTAAGGAAGTATAAACACTTCACGAAATTTGTCTTGTCAATATCAAAGAATAAATGTGTAACATTAAATTTGAAGGGGATAAAGCTCACCAGAAAACCGTATGGATTTGTTAAGTTGGTATCCACAAATCTTTTTACATCAATTTGCATTTGAGAATTTGTTCTCAAAAAAACAAATAATCAGATCCACTTGTCCAATACCCTTGTTTCCCCGTCAATCGTCATTAGTGTTTCGACCTTATCTTATGGAACTTCCACCTTATCCTACGAGCATAAATACTAAACCGTAATAAATGGGAAAGAAGAGGGGTATTAACTGTCCAATATCGAAAGCTGACTTTACCTTCTCAAAACACCAACTCACAGTTGCAACAATGTCCAGACACGTGGCTGGCTTACCAACCAACGATGGACCCGTTTTCATTTAACAGATCAACCAATCATGTATCTCTTTGTGTGGTTCTAACTTCGAGGCTCAAAGTACCATTGCTTCTTTTTTAATTCTTTGACCATATTAACCCTCATATTTTTTTGCACGCATCCCGTTCTTACTCCAATTAAAAATCGATTACCAATTATCTTAAGTAATTAACACATTTTAAAAACATGCTTAGGATACTTGAAGAAAGGACAAAACGTCAAAACGGTAACACATTTTGAAGATAAATAAAATGGTCAACTAGCATAATTTAACTTTTTCCCGTTGCGTATATAAGCCGTCTAACTATCAAACCAAACCAAACACCTCAATTTTTTTCCCACAATTTTCTCTCATCTGCCTACGGTTGCAGATTTATTTATTTACAAAAATAAAGAAAAAAAGAGTCCACGAATTTGGGATAATTTGAAGATCGAGACATGAAGAAATCTGGACTCATCGCAGCCTCCATCTCTATCGCAGCTTCCGCCACCGCCAGCTCCGCCTCCTCCACCAACACCTCCGTATCCTTCTCTTCGCCGGAATCCAATCTTTCCCGTCAGGTAAAGAAAACAAAAGAAGCAAGATCTCGTTACTGGGTTTCTTAGTAGCACTAACGTTCCTCTGTTTTTGCTCTGTTTGAAGTAGTCATAACAATTTCTCAAACAAAAATGTCAAATTAACCAAATTACAAGGGCTTTTGTTTTCACGGATTCGGATGTGTAACGAATTAATGTGAATTTTGTTGATTATCTTGATTAGGATTCAAAGGGAAAACAGAAGAAGAAGAAGAAGAAGGGTTCGGAAGATGGGGGAGATGAAAAGTTTGCTCCAAGGTTTGATGGGCTACGATTCATCGAGACGCTTGTTACTGCTCACCGATAACCTTAGCATTATTCTCATTTTTAAGGTTTCATATTGTTTACCCAATTGATCAACAACAAAAATTTACGGATTTTAAAGTTTCACTTTTATTTTTTTTCACCTCACTATAGTAACTTTGGATTAAAGTGTTTACCACCAAGACATGAGGCATGATTTACGAGGTTCATGTTTTCTATTTGTTTTTTCTTGCTAAATGTATATGTCTTCCTAAATTATACTGACCGTATAAGGCCTTGGAATTTAACTCAGCCCATTAATGACCAAACACACATGTCCTTAATCCACAAAACATGTTATGGAATGCTAGTTTTATGATGTATAAGTATAACGAATGATTTTATTTTTTCGGTAACCAAAGAGTTCTAGCTAGGCTTTAGGACCATAGTTTATCTGGACTAGGTATTAGAGAGCAGATATATTTATCATCGTTGCCTAGGATTCGAACCTATAACTTGGTCGTGCTTTCTCCCATGAGTTCCTCAAGGTCGTCTGGTAGAGCTACTGATACCGGTCGTAATGAATGATTTTAGTGCTAGCTCAAACAATATATAATCGAACATTTACATCTATGCTTACACAACAACTAACAACGGAATGTAATATAAAAACTCATATCGTAACATATATATAAGTCTTTAATTTAGAAGAGGCAAAACAAGATAAAAACGGTGATAAGCAAAACGTGTGTGGAAACAAGAGGGATCGACGCATGGGAAGATGATGGGGCAGCGACGTCAGTGCAATCCAGGCCTTCTTTGCCTTCTTTGCACATATTAGCGAATATTCCGGGAGGATAACGACCGTAGAGATTGATGTAGCTGAACATTGTGGAGGCACAATCGTTCTTTTCATCGTTAAGAGCTTCCGCGAAAGGGCAAGCAAAGTCCTTGAAGGCCGAGCAGCATACCTTGGCTGGATAATTTGGTCCTTTGCATTTAGACGTTATGATTGTGTAATTCTTGTTTGCAAAATCTTCTTTGCACGCTGTTAAAATGTTATTAAACACACATTATTGCACGTTGTTAAAACACATAATTGGGGTATAGTATGGTCGGTTTACATATCTCAATTTGACTAATGGCGCTCTTTTACGATCAATAAATTGAATTTTGGGAATTATATTAATTACTTACTTCCCCTTGCCTGAAGAAGAGCTCGGCTTGTGACTGGGTGTGACTCAAATTCATCAACTACACATAGAAATGCCAGAATGTTTTTCAAAGAAATTTAAAAAATTATTTTAACAAACAAGAATAAATTAAAATATGAGATAATTGTAAATTACGAGAGATGTGGAGAGACAAGACGGATCCAGACAAAAGGAGGATTGAGAGAAGAGAAACCAAACAATGATGAGTAATCTCCATGTTTCTGTTTCCTCCTCCTTTTCTTATTACTCTTTTGTCACATTTGATTTTCTAAACGTTTTTGTTTTTCGTTGTTTTTTCGTTTTGTTTTTTGGTGTGTTTCCCTTAAAGAGTTATAGGAGGAGAGAAAAATGTTGCGGATTTACCGGATCATTAATTAGAAGGAACCATATCAATCAGTGACATGCCAAAACAAAGTAACTGTCTTACTTAAAAAAAAAAAAAAAAAAAAAAAAAAAAAAAAGAAAACCAGCAAATTAACCAAACTTTTATAGAGAAAATGAATATATTAATCTTGGTTCAACTACCTATGGTTAATATCCATAATAAATTGGGAACCGCCCATTTCTTGGCTCAGTTCTGGGATCGTTAACGCAACTTGCCCCAATAATTTCATATGAGAATTTGAATACATTATCACGGACGTGTATATATATATAATATTACATTTCTCAAAATGATATTTATATACATACAAGTTACAACTGTATTTAATTTAAACCCACTAAAAGAAAGCTACAACTGTATCCCAATTTTTTTTTTTGTCAAACTGTATCCCAATTTTGTTATTATTGTTTTAGAAAAGAATTATATGATAAATCATGTTGTGGATAAACAAGTGCTCTGTTTAGTGATGCCTAAACCCGAAATGTATTTTCTCGGGCGGTTTGTCAATCTATCTACACATGTAACACATAGGGTGAAACTTATCTTTCTATTTTATTTCAAATCGTCAACTCTGTGAATTTAATGATCAGTTTGATTAAGTAAATTCTTAGTTTCTTTAAATCTTATTTGTTCACTTTGTGAAGTCGACCCAATCTTAGGCAAATGACTGACTTTTTATCCAGAAAAATTTACCATTGCCCGTCTTTTAAGTTTGAACATGCTATCGACATTAATAGTGTTAGAAAGAAAAAAGTTTCTAATTTAAAACATCTCAGAGATATATTGTTCGTGAAACACGGAAACTATATTTTATGTTCTTTGGTATATAGTATCGTTTTCTAGAGATAATTTTTGTTTAATAGTTAACACTGTTACTATAAAAAAATGCTTTTCAGTAACAAATATTGTGAAGTGAAGTGAATTAATTAAATCGAGACATAACCAAATAAGTGATAATTTTGGATGTTGTTTCGTTGAAACGATTTATAAGAGTATTACAAATGAAAAAAAAAAGAAATTGATAGATTTATAATATTAGTACTTGTAGACGACAAATTCAAAGTATAAACTATTTATAGTATGTAATACATAGCACATATAATCGTCTAACAACCTTGTTTTCCTTAATCAACCTTATTTCCTTCATCAAAATCAGACATAATGGAGACGACACAACAAATACGAATTTAAGTCAGTGTTTTATTATTTCAAGGAGTGAATATTGGTTGCCTTCGGCAATTAATATATTTGGTCTGGTGACACCAATGGCTCTTTGCTTCCGTGACGTGTAACCTAATTATCATTGTGGTTTATAAACTATTCAACTATTGGTTGATAGGCCTTTAATTAAGGCTTTGATGAAAACTTTTTATTCTCCAATTCAACTTACCAATTGCCATTGTTATTCACTCAACACCTAATAATTACAAATTCTGAAAAAGAAATACAATAATAATTTTCCAAAATTACTAGTTTTTTTTTTTCTTTTTCTTTAAGGTGAAGAATGATGCGTAACGGTGCAGCATGGAGTGCCACGTCATAGAGCTTGGGGCAGTATCTACTACTATCGTGTTGCCAGAGACAGAAGCTGCCAACTTCTTATCTTTTTTTTTCAGAGCCAAATTCTTATCTTATGAATGACATTGGGAGTTTGCACAAAAAAAAAAGAATATATAATATTGGGATAAATTTATGGGGGAATTCTGCAATTTCTAATTTTTATTCTTTCCCTATAAAGTCATGGATCATGGGGCATTTCCAATTACCACATTTCCAATCTCTACTTATTTTTGTCAACATCGTTTTATTCAACCCGAATAATTATTTTTCTATTAAAATACACTTAGTTGTGGATAAATATGGTTTATATTATCTTGTTTACTTTTTAAAAACGATGCTATCCGTTGCGGACCTTTTCA